>OY992883.1:16366687-16764187 GCA_963921405.1 Cepaea hortensis
CGAGTGCCACGCCTGGTCATAGGCCGTTTGCCATTTGCAAGTTGACATTTACATATTGCAGTTTGCAGTTATAGACAGGAGATGATGTTTATGGCTCATGATGTCTTTGTCACATCTTGACGTGTTGTATTATCATGATGTTTTGTTGGTTTAGATGTCCTTAACTCATCTTGAAGTCTCAGTGTCAATCACGTAAGGATGTTGATCATTGAGTAGATACCTCACACACTCCGTCGGAGTTGGATTAAACTCCATCACCAGAGAAGAGGGATTGGTGAATTAGGAACACCCCCACCTCTCCTCCCCTTAGTTTCTTTTTTTGTAAATGTTTGTTATAATGACATTTGTTGTTGTTGTTTTGTTTTTTTTTCAAATGTATATCGATGTTTATTTTGTTTTCTTTTTTCTTTTCATTTTTGTAGCGCGAGCGATATGAGTGGTGGATATTGGTCTTTACTTACAGTCAGGACACGTAGTGGTGGATGGGTTGAGAGGTTCGGATCTGTGAAACCTAAACTAAGGAATGCAGTCGGCATTCTTCTCATTTTTATGGTCGGGGGAGGAATATCTGCCATCTTGAAGGAATCCCAGTCTCCATGTCACCACGCATATTCACCACCAGCTGGATGTCCATTCTTATCCATATATAGATATATTTCGAGTAGTTGGTGCCCGGAGAGTCCAAGTGATGTCACCAAACCCACCGGTTGGCCTTGTAACTAGGATACTTGGACCGTTCGACTGTTGGCTGTTGAGTTGTTCATTCCTGTATGAACTACTAGATGGTGTTGATTACTACAGTGCTCGCCCTGACCGGAATATCTATGTTTCGACACCTTCAAGGGGATGCCTGTTATGGATTAACCACCCGGCTTCACTTCAAGCATCTTATCCAGGAAGCTTATGGATAATCCATGTTTCACAAGCACACAGCAGTGTGGATAATACAACTACTTTGTGGATTTTCAGCTTTGGGTACAGACTTATTCCACTTCTGTTCTAGGCATGTGCAGGCAAATTCCAAACCAAGTCATCGTTATATCCAACCTGTGACTATCTAGAGACTTCTATGTCAGTCATACATCAGACTGTTACACCACGCTAGAACTTATTTAACCCAGAACATCAGCAGCTGTGAATTTATACTGTCCCCGGATTACAGGAATTACTTGTCATCTGTTTAAGAAGGAGACAGACTTTCCATCATCTACCCGAAAGAGATTAGGATAATGATTGTTTAGTTAGATTGATTTGTCTATTTATGAGCGTGGAATATTTTATTTTTACTTGACAAATGTGGATATAGTGTATTTTGGGGTTTTTGTTTAAGGAGATAAACCTTAGTGATATTATCAATGAGAAATCTGAAATTTATCTGTTTAATAATTTAGAAGGAACGCAGAGGTGTTTCCAAGGCACGAGGGCCAGGTTTTTTTACTGGCCAAGACCTACTAACACAACCTAGTAGTGCGTCCTGGGCGACAGGTTCCTTCGGGATCCTGGCTAACGTAATAGGATCGCTTGTTCTTCCGGTACATGCCTGCACGGCGAGGAACCACCAGTCTGCACACCAATAAACCAGACATGGGACAACGGATACTCACGCAAACCTCAGGTCCGGTATGACATCACACTGATATTGGAAAACAGGATGTCTTCATCCCACATACATGACTTCACGCTGGAGTTCACAGCCAGCGAACGAAAGTAAGCAAGCAATAGTTTAGAAATCTGTTGATCGTTTTTTGTTTGAATTATCTATTTTTTTTTTCTTTCATTGGTTTTGGAGATTCATGTGTTTATCATATGTGGTTGTATACATGATATTACAATTCATAACATAGATTTTCCCAAAACTCAATTCTTTTCAATATAGTGTGTAAAGTAAAACCCAGCATTTGAGTTAATTCATTGTGAACGTTTCGTTCCAAAGTTGTTGTTTACAGTTTATATATATATATATATATATATATATATATATATATATATATATATATATATATATATATATATATATATATATATATATATAAATTAAGTGGAGATTAGACTGGGGCTGGACGACAACACATAGACAACTTTCCTTATAAAGGGAGCAGTCTCCTCTGTTGACTGTGGTTAATGGCCAGGATCTCCAAGCTTTCTACAAGAACCTATTCTTCTATCTCTGTGTTGGACTGGTACCTTTTTTCTGTCTAGTCAATATATGGGGGGGGGGGGAGGGGGGGAGGAGCCATTGCAAGGTCTCCTGAAGAAGGCTGATTTAGAATAAGAACCCTTCCGATCCGGCATACCCAATATTTATCTTATGACCTCACAACCAGCTAGTTCTCCTTCCTCTCTGGTGTTTAGAAAACAGGATACAGGAAGGAGGTGTCTGTCTCTGGTGGCGTTTAGATGGGAGAATCCGTTTGTTGTGAATTGTTCGTGTTTAGGAAATAATCACTTTCATTGTTAACGGATATCGTTTTAAGTACTCCGGTTTCCTCCCATGGAGCACACCAGGAGAATTTCAGCACAGTACGTGGAATATACGTGGAAGTGAAGAATACAGAAATAATATACTGTTAGCCCCGCTAGAGTAACGATCACATTTCTTTGCACTACCGGGATTTTTTTTTTTTTTTTTGGGTGGGGGGGGGGGGGGAGGTCTAAATGCTTCTAATACACTCTAGCCTCAACCCTACTTAGACATTACCTGTCTAAACGCTACTGAAACGCTCCACACTGTACCTACACCGTATTCAGACGCTACAGCAGATGTCGAGAGAGTGGAATGGCATGAAAGAACAACGTCCTCCTTCAATCCAATCCCAGCACATCTCGGTCTGTGGGTGGTATGACTGTAGAAAATAAGCAAAGGCTGGCATAACCCCCCCCCCCCCCCCCTTTCCCACCCATTGAAGCTAAAGTAGTTTGTCACTTGTTTTGCCTGATCAGATAATGGCTTAACATTGGGAAGACTCGTGCGCATGTTGCGAGCGGTAAACATCCCTTTGCCGTTTAATATCTAATATCGCAGGCCATGTAGCCGCCTCCGAGGCAAACATTTCAAAACTTAGAAACCCTTACCAAGAAACAAAGTGTGATTTTAATATCCACAAGTTCTGATATTTGCCGGTCTAATGGGGTTGATGTGTGTGCTGAGATTCTCCTTGTCTGCTCTAAGGAAATTAAACCACATCCACACAGTATGCCTTAGGAAGCTTTTTTTTTCTTCGCATATCCTTTACATGACATCGCTGTCAACAGCAGTATCTTTCACCTGTCTGTTGATTTCTTGGCAAGATTACGCTCAGTAGTTTGCCATTGCTTTCTGAGCGGCCGGCTCAGTTATTCCGCAAGTCACTAGCAGGGGGTCGAACCGCCTCCAGCTCTCGCCCGCTACGAGACTGCGTGACAAACGGGATTACGGTACTGAAGATTAAATGGCAAGACAATATCCCAGACACTAAAGTCCTAGAAAGATCGTCCATGGGCAGTATCCACACTCTACTAATGAAGAATCAGATTCGCTGGGCTGGTCACAGGCTCCCTAAACGATTTCTTTACGGCTAGCTGCGTTGTGGTAAACGCTCCCAAGGCGGCCAAAGGAAACGCTTTAAAGCCACTCTGAAAATCTCACTGAAAGCTTTTGGAATTCATCATGACACTTGGAAGACTGCTGCCAAGTACCGAAATTT
This sequence comes from Cepaea hortensis, assembly GCA_963921405.1. Taxonomy (NCBI): domain Eukaryota; kingdom Metazoa; phylum Mollusca; class Gastropoda; order Stylommatophora; family Helicidae; genus Cepaea; species Cepaea hortensis. Next base: position 16,370,371 of record OY992883.1, read on the forward strand.
GTAGCGTACATCATTACGCAAGGGTGCAGTCACGTGTGAAGCAACCAACACTGCAACAGCTGTGAAGAAAAGGCTGGACAGAAAAACCACTGCAGTAGATTCTCCTCCTGGAACGTCAAGCATTCTTTGCCCACATTGTCAAAGAACATTTCAAGCCAAAATAGGCCTTATCAGCCATCTTAGAACTCACGGCTCCATACTTTCAACCCCACTGGATGAAATGAACGGTCATCCTATTCTTTATGGACAAGTAACATTAGATTTTAAGCTGGAAAGGGATTTTTAACGCTTGCAACTTGCCCACGAGTCGTCGGAATGTTAAGCTATTATCTGATCAGGCAAGAATAGTGACGTACTACTTTAGATTCGGGGGAAATAGGTCAATCTGTGCTTATTTTCAACAGTTATACCGTCGATAGACCAAGTTGTGCTGGGATTAGGTTGGATTGGGGGAGGACGTTGTTTTTTTTTATCATGCCATTCCACTCTCTGGACATCTGAAGGAACGTCTGAATATAGTGTAGATGTGGCGTGGAGCGTATGAGTAGCGTTTAGACAGGTGATGTCTACGTAGCGTTGAGTCAAGTGTATATTAGTAACATTTAGACAAGAAAAAATGTCTGTACTGCAAAGAAATCTGATCTTTACTCTGGCGGGTAGAAAAGTACATTTTTATTTATTCTTCACTTCCACGTATAAAATAAAATACCACCACATTTACTTAATTATTCTATCAAACTGGATAAACAGAAGTTGGCACCGTGGTCGTTAACTGATTCAGTGCCAAGCAAAAGTAGGTTTAGACCAAACATGGCACATAATCAAATGAAGATGTTTTATAATGTAAATGTCCATACACTGAGCCGGGGTTTGTTTCCGGGTCCGGTCAAGGATATGCACTACTGATGAGCTCAAACGAGAGCGAAACTCGAGTCTAGTGCTTCCACATTGACGTGGATAGGCCTTAGGTTCATACCAGAATAAGATCAGCGTTGCCAGTAGTGGGTTGTGCTCAATATTTACATACACTGAGCATTGAAATTGCGAAAGATACCACGAAACAAAACAAATAACACGATGATCCTTGTATAGCTATATATCGTCCTTCTGTCCAAATGGAAGGTCACATGTAGCGATATATTATCCTTCGTCATTGAATCAGTTAATTTCCATTGACGTTCTTTCTACACCACGTGACGTTTAATGTGGCCTATGATTGGATCTTCTTCTACATCAGGTGCGTGGTTTGAAGCCTGAAGCAGACATCAGAGATTGTGAATTTGTGGTGCTCTCTGTCATTTCATATTTTGATTAGCTGATTCATTGCCGAAGAAATATACACCGCCAAGTGTGATCTCCTAATTGGATAGAAGGACGATATATCGCCATACTAGGATCATTGTGTTGTTTGTTTTGTTTCGTGGTATCTGCCGCAAAATCAATGCTCAGTGAATGGAAGTTACATATACGAGGGTAAGTTAATAAGTAAGTCACACATGCCTGTAGAAAAAATAACTAAATATGATAACAACTTGAAAACAATTTATTTTTATACACACATAGTCCGTTTATTTCTCAACATAATTTCCACCAACATTGATGCACTTATCCCATCGTTTTATCAGTCCTCCCAAACCGGCTGCATAGGACTGCGTGCTCTGTTGCATAAACCATGTTTTCACTTTACATTCAACTTCGGCGTCACCCACGAAATGTCTCCCGCCAAGGTGCGTTTTCAGTGGACTTAGCCCCTAGCGATTTCCCGTCAAGCGGTGCATAGCTGGGTAGAAAAAGTTACGAGGGCGAGTCAATAAGTAAGTCACACAGTTCTGTGGAATGGCAGATAAATGAAAACTAAGCACACAGTTTTGTGCAGCCGGTTTGAGAGGATTGATAAAACGATGGGATAAGTGCATCAATGTTGGTGGAAATTGTGTTGAGAAATAAAGGGACAATTTATGTATAAAAATAAACTCGTTTCAAGTTGTTATCGTAGTTAGATAATTTTCTACAGCCATTTGTGGCTTACTTATTAACTTACTCTCGTAATACTTGTTTATTGGATAGTGCGTCATGTTTAGTCCAAAGCAACTTTTTGTTTGGCACTGAATCAGTTAAGTTTATTTTAATTAAATTAATTTGCCTTGAAGTATATTCCTACTATGGGTTTATTATGTGATAGCGAGATCACATATTGTAGGCCGTGAGAAAGGAGGAATAGGTGGTAAATGGGACGCAGAGGTGTTTCCAAGGCACCAGGGTCAGGTTCTATACTGGCCAAGACCTACTAACACGTCCTAGCCGTGCGTCCTGGGCAGCAGGTCCCTTCGGGGTCCTGGTTAACGTAGTAGGATCGCTGATTCTTCCGAAGTCGGAGAGTATCTGCCTGCACGGCGAGGAACCACCAGTCTGCACACCAATAAGCCAGACATGGGACAACGGATACTCACGCAAACCTCAGGTCCTGTATGACATCACACTGATGTTGGACAACAGGATGTCTTCATCCGACATACAGGATTTCACGCTGGAGTTCACAGCCAGCGAACACAAGCAAGCAAGCCAGCAGGTGGCAGTTATTTCCCTTTCTTTAGGAATCGATGACCCCCAATCGTTGAGCCTACATCCTACCGTGCTTATAATATTACCAGCGTAGTTCCCTATCAATTTCGCTAGCACGTCCGCCTTGATTAAGTTTGTGTAGCATATATTTGTCTCAGAACTGTTTAACCTTTTCACGTATCTTTTCCCCGTGTCTTTCTCTGCCTCGCTTGTCTAATATTCCCCCGGAAAAGGTTAATGTTTTTTTTTTTTTTAATCCGGCCTCTTTTCTTGATATGCCCGACATATTTCTTTTGTTTTGTCCCTCACATATATATCGTGTGTACACGTGTGTTTAATCTTATAACAATCCCTCACATATTCATTATGTGTTTGTGGGTGTCTATATGAGTGTGTACATGCGTGTTCAATCTTATAACAATTCCTTACAGACACCGTTATGTTGCCGTGTGACATGGTGCTTATTTGGTGCACCAAATCTTACAGAAAGACACTGACACCCGTCACCTACTTCATAAAAGATGACACCTATTACGCATAGCGTGATGTATATTTGACACTTTTACGTGCGAATTCTAATACACTTTTACCTGTACCAACAATGCAAGGTAATTCTAAACCTTCCTGTTTTTTCAACTCCCGCCAGAGATACACGTTCATAAATAAACGCACATGTATTGTTGGAAGCTCATAGAGGCAGAAAAAAGAAGTAGATTAGAGGATACAATTGACAACATATTGTCTGTGAAGGAGGACACATGTTCAATGTTGTCTAGTGTTTCCTCTAATCTCTATTTCTTTCTTCTGTTTCTATGAGCGACACACAACACATGTGTGTTTATTTGTGAGCTGCCTTAATGGCTCCCAAGGGTTCCCAAACTGATATATCAAGGGATACTGTGTGGGTCAGAAACAGTTTGTTGTTTGTCAATGATGACTTTTGTTGCACACCGATACCCCCATAAGTGTATTAGTCTTCTCCTGTAACTCACACATGAAGACTCTCAAAACTGCACGGTCTGGACTCAGGTGAGGATCGTGTACGTGTACCAGAATCCACACGTAATATAAATATTCTACTATGGGCAGGTTTTCTCATTTGGACACTTTTGCCAGGGTGGTGATTCACGGCCTGCACTTTATAATGTTCGACTCACTACCCCACATCAGGTAGGTGGTGCTAAGAATTCTAAGGGCATCATTATTGCATGATGTTTTATTTTTTTTACAAATGTGAATCTAACATGCATAATACATAACGTATAACTGTTGTACGAAAGTTGAGTGAATGGGTGATTGGGTGAATGGGTGATTGGGTGAATGGGCGAATGGGTGAATGGAAGTGCGGAAAGTACCACAGGCGTGTGTGCCTAGTTTGTGACCCTTATAAAATCTCATCTCATCATGTTCCTTTTGTACCTTGTGGTGTCGAGGTGAAGTATAAACAGCGGGAGAGTGCCAGATTATGGGTTTCATGTATCGATAATCCCATGGACTCTGTAATTCCCTGCGTCCATCGTTTACGTGGTCGTCCTCTTCCTCTGTTTCCCTCTGGTCTGTACTTCACTGCTTTTTGTGGTATACTGTTAGTTGGTAACCTGCTTGTATGACCAAACCATTTGACTTGCTGTCTTCTTATAAAATCTAGCGCAGCTATAACCCCCACTTTAGTCCTGATTTCTTCATTTCTGATCTTATCTCTCCTTGATACATCAAGTATTCTTCTCAGGAATCTCATTTCTGTTGTTGTGATTTTTCATTTCTCGTTTTCTGTCATTGTCCAGGTTTGACATTGGTAGCATGAAGTTGGTAGGAAGGTTGTGTCGTAAAGAGCTTTCTTAGTAATTATTGATACACGTAGTAACTATTGATACATGTCCCTTATAAAATAAAGCTCGCTATTTCGTATATTTGAACTTAAGTAGGCGAGTAGTCTCAGAGCGCTATGTGTCGGCTCTGCAATCATGTAAGCCTCCTTGGATTGTGAAAAATGCCCATGGACTGTCCCTGCCTTCCCTTGAGGGCTGACAGTAAAGTCTTTGTCCGTTCTAACTTGACCAGCAGAGAAGTGGACGATACCACAGCAGTAAGAGTCGAATGTCCCTCAAAACTGCGGGAAGGTAAACCTGTTTACCAAACGCCCATTGAAGTCGGATGTGCTGGCCTAAGGGCGCAAATAAAACAGGCACAACGCAAAAACATCCGAGTGAAATTTCCCTCGTGCCCGGAACATCTCTGACTATCTTGTCTTCCGGGCACAGCGTCCAGCACACGTCCGAACCGAAAGCTCGCTGAGTGGATGGCGTCTGCAGAATGACTGTTCCTGGTTTGTTCGGGGAGCGGCCTGTGGCGAACGAAATGCCCAATACATGGAAGTGAGAAATTAAAGCAGCCATGTGCAGGACGTGGAGATTCCTTGGGTGAGCCCAGTACCAGAGCGCTATGTGTCGGCTGTGCAATTATGGAAGCCTCCTTGGATGGCGGAAAATACCCATGGACTGCCCCTACCTTATCTTGAGGGCTGACTGTTCCAACTTGATCAGCTGGGATATGGACGGCACCACATCAGTGAGAGTCCCCCAGGAATGCTAACCTGGTTTTAAAAAACGCACGCTAAAGTGTGTTGGCGTAAGTGTTTTGGCCCAAGGGTGCATAACGAGACACACCGCAATTACATCTGAAAAACAAAACACTCCGGATGAAAACAGAAGAAGAGAAAGAAGAGGAAGAAGAATAATGGCACTAACAGAAGTATAGAACAACACTAACAGAAGTATAGAACGACACTAACAGAAGTATAGAACAATAATAACATAAATATAGAACAATACTAACAGAAGTATAGAACAACACTAACAGAAGTATAGAACAACACTAACAGAAGTATAGAACAACACTAACAGAAGTATAGAACAATAATAACAGAAGTATAGAACAATACTAATAGAAGTATAGAACAATACTAATAGAAGTATAGAACGGCACTAACAGAAGTTAGAACGGTAATAACAGAAGTATAGAACAGCACTAATAGAAGTATAGAACCGCACTAACAGAATCGGATAAAACCGAGATAGAGTAGTGGTTATGCGCACTCCTATCGGCAAGGTGGTCTTGGGTTCTCTCCCCAACGGGTTGGAATCGAATTGTTAAAATCTCTCCCCGGCTGCCATATCGACCCAGGATGAACAGGGATACAAGGAAATCTGATGAAAGCCAAGGCGAGCGGTGTGATACTACCCACATAGCACTCCGTATGGCGATTAGCCGTATAAAAGTACGGGTCTAAAGCCGTTTGTGGAATGCGCCTCAAAGTCTGTAAGAGGGTCCCTTGCTTTACTTAAAAGAGGCGAAGGAAAGGAAGAGGAGGGAGGAATAGGAGGAAGGAAGAGGAGAAAAGAAGATAGGAAGGAAGAGGAGGAAGAGTGTATTCTATTTCTTTTATTTTCAAAGGGTTAAGAATTGGGCACACAGGCCCGTCTGATATTCTGCCCGTCTTCTTTATTTCCTCTCATACATTAGAAAGAGGAAGAAAGAGGAGGAAGGTAGATGAGGAAGGAAGAGAAGTAGGACGAGGAGGACGGAAGAGGAGGAAGGAAGAGGAGGAAGGAAGGGGAGGAGAAGAAGGAAGAGGAAGGAAGAAGCAGAAGGAACAGGAAGAGGAATAGAAGAAAGGAAAAGGAAGAAGAAGACGGAAGAGGAAGGAAGAGGGAGAAGAAGGAAGAGGAGAGGAGAAGAAGATGAGGAAATCGAAAGAAATGATGATCGCGATGATGCTGCTCATGTTGATGAATATTTCACTACAATATTAGCACTTTTCTTTTTCTAACACTCAGGGACATTCTTCACTGCATCCTGTCTCGCCTTGTTTATGTAACAGTTTTTAATGTATTGTATATTTTACAGCATCCTGCCCCATGTCTACACCAGTCTGGAAATCTGTTTACTGGTTCCGTCACCCACCTGCCGACCAACGGGAAGTTGATAACGTGATCTCACGCAATCTCACGCAATGATGCAAACAAAAGATGAGATGCCATGATGCATACTGTATACCTGTTGCCAGACTACCTATATACAAGAACGGGCACTTGATGGGTTATGTAGTCAGTATTACTCCGGCAGCCTTCACTTCACGGAATATTTTTCTGGCCGGCTCTGTGGTGAAGGGGTTATGGGCGCAGCTTGTAATTCCGCATACCCGCGTTCGAAACAGCTGCGGGCGATTAGGCAGCAGACCGTCGTGCGTTAGTTTTTTACGAAATGGTATGGGTGCAGGTCGTTCAGAAAGCAATGACAAACTACTGAACGTAAACATGCCAAGACATCAGAACAGCAGAACATGCTAGTGGTGACTGCGACGTCCTGTAAAGGATATGCAACTAACGTAACCCATTATAGGCTTGATCCACCTGGGAACTCAGGTAATTGTCCTTTAAGATTAAATCTCACTTCAAGGGGAGATTCGAACACATGGTTCCAGTCCAACAGGCAAGTGTGCTAGCCATTGAGTTACAGCGACTCCAGGAGGAAGATATCAGAAAAGAACTCCTTTACACGACGTAAAGGGCATTGGGCATATGGTTCTAGATTTACATTTGTACAGGCGAATTCCTTGGACTACCAGAGCAACTAACGACGACTGCCTGAAAGAGGCTAATGAAACTAGAACACTATATACAACAATAAGAAAGAGACAAGTCCAACAGCTTTCTATGGTCATGTGATGAGAAGAGGGATATTAGAGAACATCGTGACAGCTGGAAAGATCGAGGGGAAGAGAGGTAGAGGCCGACCAAGAGAAATGAAGCTAGATGGATTGAGACGGTCTATGGAGGAATATCATCAGCAGAGTTGATCCAGAACACCAAAGACCAAAATGTGTAGAGAGACATTAACGCCTACGCCAGCTGGTATGGCACTTGATGATGATGATGATGATGATGATGATGAGATGATGATGATGATGATGATGATGATGATGATGATGATGATGATGAATCGGCACCCGGCAGGTGATATGGACAATAACTCACTTTTCAAGACATTTTCCCGTATGGAGGTCAGCGTGGCCGAATGGATAAGAAAGCTAGCTCTTGAACTTCTGGTGTGCTGATGGCGAGGTACAGGTTCAATCCCTACACCGGTCAGTTGGATTAAAATGTTCACTTCTCGTCCTTGACTTGGGGACGTAAATTATAAGTATCTCTGAAGTCAGAGTGGGTTCGCCTGATGGCGAGGGACACTGCTAATAGGGAAAGCTAATCCACCAGCTAAATTCAGTTCAGCACCACTAAAAGTAGTGTGTATGGACTACGCTTGAGTTCAAAGCGAGAGAGAGAGAGAGAGAGAGAGAGAGAGAGAGAGAGAGAGAGAGAGAGAGAGAGAGAGAGAGAGAGAGAGAGAGAGAGAGCAAGAAAAAAAAATGTCCAGTATGTGTGAAGTCGGGGAACAAAGGTCCTGTACTGTAGTTTGTATAACTTGTCCGGGAGTCTCCGTGGCCAAGTGGTTACGCCCCCTGCCTAAGTGCGCCGAAAGTTGTGGATTATATTTCGGGCTACGTCGTTTTATTCACGGGTGCAATTTTTCTCGGAGACTCCCGGGGATCGTCCCTGGAGCTACGGAGTTCGTGTTTTGCGCGACGCTTTCGGCAGGCCCTTTCTGGGGAAACAAAGTCTGTTTTCTGACGTTTTATAATCCTTTTAAAACTTTGTCCAAGGGTTGTATTGACGCTCCAAAATAGCTGAAATAACTGACATTTTGTTCTCTTTCAGCGAGTAATTAGTCGACTACTCAGCTGTACTTTAGATATCAAAGACTACTTACAGTAACCATTGGCTATCACACGATTAACCATTGACTATTACATGACCTGGCAGCTATTGGACAGAAGCCTACTTAGCTTAAATATTCCCACTTAACCAAATACCGCCATTGAGTGGGAGGTTTCCGGGAACGCCCTCCCAATTAGATTAAACAGACACGCTGCGGTGTTTTTGAAAAGTGTAGGAGCTGTGGTTGAGAGGTTGAGGTGTTCGTCTTAGAAGGTAACGGGTTCGATCCCAGCATAGGGCTGGGATTCTTTCCAAGAACCACTGGTATCTGACGGTATCACGCGTCCCTTGATTTATTCGGCAGTGAAGTCGAATACCTAGCCTCCTTGGATAAGTGCCAAAAATAGGAGGCAATGGGTCAAACCTCGACTTTTTCAGTTTGTGTTTTAATGTTATTAAATGTTCTAATTTTATGTTTTTCTTTAGACCTCTTTGTGTTGATTCTGAGGACGATTATTATGATCGAAACGTCAATTATTTTTGTTGTTATTGGATATCATCAAGTGTGCACTAGGATATATCTTGAGAAGTCAAGGCGGCCGGTGTGGTACCAGCCACATCACATATTGAGTGCCGGTACGTTTCTACCAATGTGGATCCAGCACTGAACGCCCATTATGCCTTAACGACCTCTACTTTATTGGACCACAGCCACATTCATTAGTGTCTTCTATTTCCAGCAGAGTGAACATGTGGCATAAATCTTATATATAAAAAAGGATCTCCGTCTGTCTGTCTGTCCGTATGTCCGTCTGTCCTTTATGCGCTCGCGAACGGCCCATCCGATTGAGATGAAATTTTCTACACGCCTTCCTTTCATTCCAGAGCAGCCAACTGTCGTAGTTTTTTTTTCTTCTTCCTCCTCCTCCCTCCTCCCTCCTCCCCCTCCCAAAATACGTACGTCCAGGAAATGGTCTTCTACATAGACACTTCTCTCTGAGGTCCGCGATAACATATTAACCTGGTGGGATGGAATTATCAATCATCCTACTACCTCCTCCCTCCTCCTCCCTTCTCCTCCTCCTCCCTCTTCCTCCCTCCTCCTACCCTCTTCCTCTTCCCCTCCTCCCTCTCCCTCCTCTTCCTCCTCCATCCTCCTCCTCCCTCTTCCTCCTTTTCCTCCTTCTTCCTGCTCCTTCTTCCTCCCTCCTCCCCCTCCTCCTTCCTCCTCCTCCCTCTCCGCCTCCTCCCTCCTCCTCCTCCCTTCTCCTCCTCCTCCCTCCTCCTCCTCTCTCCTCCTCCCTCTACCTCCTCCCTCCTCCTCCCTTCACATTCCTCCTCCTCCCTCCTCTCTCTTCCTCCTCCCTCCTCCTCCCTCTTCCTCCTCCTCCTCCCTCCTCCTTCCTCCTGCTCCCTCCTCCTGCTCCCTTCTCCTCCCTTCTCCTCCTCCCCCTCCTACCCCTCCCTCCTCCCCCTCATCCGTCTTCCTCCCTCCTCCTTCTTCCTCCCTCCTCCTCCCCCTCTCCTCCTTATCCCTCCTCCTCCATTCTCCTCCTCCCTCCTCCTCCTCTCTCTACCTCCTCCCTCCTCCTCCCTTCACATTCCTCCTCCTCCCTCTTCCTCCTCATCCCTCCTCCTCCTCTATCCTCCTCCCTCCTCCTCCTCCTCCCTCTACCTCCTCCCTCCTCCTCCCTTCACATTCCTCCTCCTCCCTCTTCCTCCTCCTCCCTCTCATCCTCTTCCCTCCTTCTCCTCCCTCCTCCTTCTCCCTCTTCCTCCTCCCTCTTCCTCCCTCCGCCTCCTCCCTCCTCCCACTCTCTACTCCTCCCTCCTCCTTCTCCTCCCTCCTCCTCCTCCCTCTTCCTCCCTCTTCCTGCTCCCTCCGCCTCCTCCCTCCGCCTACTCTCTCCTCCTCCTCCCTCCTCCTCCCTCTCCCTCCTCCTCCTCCCTCTCCTCTTCCTCCTCCTCCTGCGATCTCCTCCTCCCTCCTTCTCCCTCTTCCTCCTCCCTCCTCCTCCCCCTCCTCCTCCACCCTACTCCTCCCTCCTCTTCCTAATCTCTCCTCCTCCCTCCTATTCCTCCTGTCTCCTCCTCCCTCCTCCTCCCTCCTCTTCCCTCCTCCACCTCCCTCTTCCTCCTCCCTCCTCCATTTACCCAAGACAGACAGACATACAGATAGTCGGGAACGGGATCTTATATGACTACTTATATGATTTAAATGAGATGCTCTCCACCATGGGCTGGGCCGGGTCAGACAGACAGACAGACAGACAGACAGACAGACAGATAGATAGACAGACAGACAGACAGACAGTCGGGAACGGGAGCTTATATGACTACTTATATGAATTAAATGAGATGCTCCCCACCAGAGTCTGGGCGAAGCCGGGCCGTGTCAGCTAGTATGTAATATTTCAATCTGTGTCTCACATATTTAGTTTATTAAATATGTGGTAGCCGGTCTCTCGTAATCCCATTTATCCACGTAGAGTAACGCAGCGCGCGAGAATTGGAAGCGGTTCTCGCCGCGTTAGTAACTTATGGGATAAGTGAGCCGGCCGCTCAGAAAGCAATGGCAAACTACTGAGCGTAATCTTGCCAAGCAATCAACGACAGCGGTAAACTGTTGGTGTTGACGGCGATGTCATGTAATGGATATGCGGAAAAAAAAAAAAATCTGTGGTATTTCAATCTGTTGTGTCTCATATATTTTGGTAATTAAACATGTGGTTTTTCAGTCTCTTGTGTCTCATATATTTACTTTATTAAATATGTGGTATTTCAGTCTGTTGTGTCTCATATATTTTAATAATTAAAAATGTGGTATTTCAGTCTCTTGTGTCTCATATATTTAGTTTATTAAATATGTGGTATTTCAGTCTGTTGTGTCTCATATATTTTTAATAATTAAAAATGTGGTATTTCAGTCTCTTGTGTCTCATATATTTTGTTAAATAAGCATATGGTATTTTAGTATGTTGTGTCTCATATATTTTGTTAAATAAGCATATGGTATTTCACTATGTTGTGTCTCATATATTTAGGTAATTAAATATGTGGTATTTCAGTCTGTTGTGTCTCATATATGTTAATAATTAAATATGTGGTATTTCAATCTGTTGTGTCTCATATATTTTGTTAAATAAGCATATGATTATGTGGTTGTTTCGGGATTTGAAATTTAAATATTGAGCACAACCCACTACTGGCAACGCCGATTGCATTCTGGTATGAACCTAAGGCCTATCCACGTCAATATGAAGCACTATACTCGAGTTTCGCCCTCGTTTGAGCTCGTCAGTAGTGCATATCCCTGACCGGATCCGGAAACAGTCCCGGATCACGCGTGTGAAGCGGGTGTGTAACCACGCGGCACACACTGGACACACCAAATTATCACAACAGAATATCACAACCCTACCCATCGTAGGCTATGCTCAAGGCTATACCCGCTTCACACGCGTGATCCGGGACTGTTTCCGGATCCGGTCAGGGATATGCACTACTGACGAGCTCAAACGAGGGCGAAACTCCAGTATAGTGCTTCCATATTGACGTGGATAGGCCTTAGGTTCATACCAGAATGCAATCGGCGTTGCCAGTAGTGGGTTGTGCTCAATATTTAAATAAGCATATGGTATTTCAGTCTGTTGTGTCTCATATATTTTGTTAAATAAGCATATGGTATTTCAGTCTGTTGTGTCTCATATATTTAGGTAATTAAATATGTGGTATTTCAGTCTGTTGTGTCTCATATATGTGGTACATTAAACATGTGGTATTTCGGTGTGGTGTGTCTCATATCTTTACTTCATTAAACATGTGCTATTTCAGCCAGTTGTGTCTCATAACTTTAGCTCATCTAACATGTGGTATTTCATTCTGTTATGTCCTGTGCGGTGTCTGAAAGTTGTTGCTTATTCTCGTCGCTGGAGTGTGTAAAATACATCATCTTTCTGGTGGTCTGGATGCTCGGGCATATTGAATGATAGCAAACAATTATAATTATGTGGATGAGTTAACAGAAATCAGCGTGACCGCCGGGATTATTGCGCTTGCGTTTTAAACTTCTGGTGCGTTGATGACGGGGTACGGGGTTCATTCTCTACACGGCAGTTGGACTTCAGTGTTCACTTCTCTTTCAGGAAGTAGTGGCAAACTACAGAACATAAATCCTGCCTAGTAAACAAAGCCAAGAGTGCGGCTTGATTGTAACATCCTGCAAAAAACATGTTTGTGGTCTGACGACAGTTTTGGCCGCAGGGTCAATTTTGCTGCTTGCGATCGTGTTCTGATAAAGCTTACCATCCACTTCCCGTTTTTATTTCAAGATTCATTCATTGCAACAACAACAAAAATATGAAACATTTTGGATTATTTAACACCCGACTTACACAATAAGGGGTTATATATCATCAATAAAAGACTATATATAAAGAAGGGCACTCTTCCGACAGACGGGTCTAAATAGTTCTGCAGTGAATAAGTTAGGGTTTAGGGTTAGGGTTAGTGTTAGTTATATACAATTATTCACTGCAGAACTATTTAGACCCGTCTGTCGGAAGAGTGCCTAAAGAAGTATCATTAGTATTGGGGCTTTAAGCTGGCTGTTGAAGATGAGGACAGAGCTAGCATGGGAATGCACCGAATGCTGTGATGTCGGTTCTGGAATCACCTCATGTTTAGTGGGACTACAAATTGACGTATTTTATCACACGGCTAATCTGATATTTAGGTAATTGCGGACATTAACATTCAACGGACACCAGTTGCTCACTCGCTGAGAATAATAATTTCTAAGCTCTCCGTTGTCCGGTTTTTGTGTGTGTGCTATTATTTTACCCCGTATTATCTTGATGTAGATTTATTCACTATTCAGCCTCTGTTTCTCTGGGTGCAAATGTTTGAAGCCGCGATGGCACAGTAGTTCGTGTGCTTACTTACCAAAGCAATGACTCGGGTTCAGTCATTATCAAATGTAGGAGTGGAAGTCAGCAAAGCCGAATGGGTTAGAGCACTGGCTCTTAATACTTTCAGTGTGCTGATACCGGGGTAGCGGGTTCAACCCTTGCACCGGTCACTTGAACTAACATGATAACTTCTCATCCTTGACTTGGGGACGTACATTACAAGCACCTCTGACGTTGGAGTGAGTTAGCCAGATGGCGAGGGACACTGGTAATAGAGCCAGCTGATTCACTGTCAAATGAAGTAGTAGCACATCTGTGCACAACGTGTTAGTTTAAAGCCAGTGACCGCCAAAACAAGATGCAGGAGTTTGTTTTTCCTCTCATATTGACTCTGGAGTGGGAGTTATATCAATGGTTAGGACACTTACGTGTCAAGCCGATAGGAGTTACTTACCAAAGCATGGTCACTGGGGAATAAGAAATTATTGGTAAGTTAGGGCTAAAGGGAAAGTGATGAACAGTGTGGATTTTGTGGATCATCAAAAGAACATGAAATGAGGGACAGCTATCAGCTGCACGACAGAACCGCCATCGCGCACGTTTTAAAGACAGAGACATTGCCAGGAAGTCCAGACAACCATAGGCCCGTCTCCCCGGTTACATGTTTAGAAAAGATAGGTGAAAGATGGTAACAACATTACTTACTGGTGTTTATCCTCATCATCAACATCATCATCATCATATACATTGAAGGGACGCAGAGGTGTTTCCAAGGCACCAGTGCCAAGTTCTATACTGGCCAAGACCTACTAGCACGTCCTAGCCGTGCGTCCTGGGCAACAGGTCCCTTCGGGATCCTGGCTAACATAATAGGATCGCTGATTCTTCCGAAGTCGGAGAGTATCTGCCTGCACGGCGAGGAACCACCAGTCTGCACACCAATAAGCCAGACATGGGACAACGGATACTCATGCAAACCTCAGTCCGGTATGACATCACACTGATGTTGGACAACAGGATGTTTTCATCCGGCATACAGGACTTCACGCTGGAGTTCACAACCAGCGAACACAAGCAAGCAAGTATATACATTGAAAAGTCAGTCCAGTGCTATTAGAAGTCGTGTGTATGGTACGCTTGAGGTCAAGGCCAGCCAGCCCCACAAAAACATATGCCATGCAAACTGGCGTAGACATTCACGTCTCTCTACAGATGACGTAGACATTCACGTCTCTCTACAGATGGCGTAGACATTCACGTCTCTCTACAGATGACGGCTCGTGGTGTTGTAGATCAACTAGTGGCGTAGACATTCACGTCTCTCTACAGATGACGGCTCTTGGTGTTGTAGATCAACTACTGGCGTAGACATTCATGTCTCTCTACAGATGACGGCTCTTGGTGTTGTAGATCAACTACTGGCGTAGACATTCACGTCTCTCTACAGATGACGGCTCTTGGTGTTGTAGATCAACTAGTGGCGTAGACATTCATGTCTCTCTACAGATGACGTAGACATTCATGTCTCTCTACAGATGACGGCTCTTGGTGTTGTAGATCAACTAGTGGCGTAGACATTCATGTCTCTCTACAGATGACGTAGACATTCATGTCTCTCTACAGATGACGGCTCTTGGTGTTGTAGATCAACTAGTGGCGTAGACATTCATGTCTCTCTACAGATGACGTAGACATTCATGTCTCTCTACAGATGACGTAGACATTCATGTCTCTCTACAGATGACGTAGACATTCATGTCTCTCTACAGATGGCGTAGACATTCATGTCTCTCTACAGATGACGGCTCTTGGTGTTGTAGATCAACTAGTGGCGTAGACATTCATGTCTCTCTACAGATGACGGCTCTTGGTGTTGTAGATCAACTACTGGCGTAGACATTCACGTCTCTCTACAGATGACGTAGACATTCACGTCTCTCTACAGATGACGGCTCTTGGTGTTGTAGATCAACTTCTGGCGTAGACATTCACGTCTCTCTACAGATGGCGTAGACATTCACGTCTCTCTACAGATGGCGTAGACATTCACGTCTCTCTACAGATGACGTAGACATTCACGTCTCTCTACAGATGGCGTAGACATTCACGTCTCTCTACAGATGACGGCTCTTGGTGTTGTAGATCAACTAGTGGCGTAGACATTCATGTCTCTCTACAGATGGCGGCTCTTGGTGTTGTAGATCAACTACTGGCGTAGAGATTCATGTCTCTCTACAGATGACGGCTCTTGGTGTTGTAGATCAACTACTGGCGTAGACATTCACGTCTCTCTACAGATGACGTAGACATTCATGTCTCTCTACAGATGGCGTAGACATTCATGTCTCTCTACAGATGGCGTAGACATTCACGTCTCTCTACAGATGACGTAGACATTCACGTCTCTCTACAGATGGCGTAGACATTCACGTCTCTCTACAGATGACGGCTCTTGGTGTTGTAGATCAACTAGTGGCGTAGACATTCATGTCTCTCTACAGATGGCGGCTCTTGGTGTTGTAGATCAACTACTGGCGTAGAGATTCATGTCTCTCTACAGATGACGGCTCTTGGTGTTGTAGATCAACTACTGGCGTAGACATTCACGTCTCTCTACAGATGGCGTAGACATTCACGTCTCTCTACAGATGGCGTAGACATTCACGTCTCTCTACAGATGACGTAGACATTCACGTCTCTCTACAGATGGCGGCTCTTGGTGTTGTAGATCAACTACTGGCGTAGAGATTCATGTCTCTCTACAGATGACGGCTCTTGGTGTTGTAGATCAACTACTGGCGTAGACATTCACGTCTCTCTGCAGATGACGTAGACATTCATGTCTCTCTACAGATGGCGTAGACATTCATGTCTCTCTACAGATGGCGTAGACATTCACGTCTCTCTACAGATGACGGCTCTTGGTGTTGTAGATCAACTACTGGCGTAGATATTCATGTCTCTCTACAGATGACGTAGACATTCATGTCTCTCTACAGATGGCGTAGACATTTATGTCTCTCTACAGATGACGTAGACATTCATGTCTCTCTACAGATGACGGCTCTTGGTGTTGTAGATCAACTACTGGCGTAGATATTCATGTCTCTCTACAGGTGACGGCTCTTAATGTTTGTTACAGTGTTGGATCTCTAGGGGATCCGAAAGCGGGTTCAAACAGGCAACAATAACTCCGTTAACTATAATATAGCAACATTTATTGACACTTAGGTATACAGTGCATTGGCGCAGTGGGTTTAACAAGCCCGCACTGATAAGTTGCTTATCACAGTGGTTTAACATCATACATGGTTATAACAAACATTCTATGCAAACTATCAAGCATATGTCTATGACCCTAAATACACATGGATCTGAACTACTAAGTCCCTCTAAGGCAGGCCCTGTTGCCCCGCCGACGTCCTGTCTGTCTCTGCCGGTTCACACGTGTCGCAATCCGACACGGGTGGTAACTCTATCCGAGTTCCTCGTGGACCCCGCAATAGGCGGGCCACATCAGTGTCCACGGGACAGTGGACTCACTGACCAGTCCTTCGAGAAGGCTCTGGATTACTCTGGCCTTCGAGTGTCTTACTTCTTTCCCTTGGGCGGGAGTTGTAGCCCTTTGCCCGTGTATATTAACTTATGTTAGTTTACCGTATAATGTGGGGCTGTGACAGAATTCCCCCCTCTCCCCCGATTTGATGGGTTGTTATAAGGTAATTAGTTCTGTACTAATTCTGTCACAGAATCACATTAAATCGGTGTTTGTAGTTTGGTGGACAGTAACTTGGTAACCTACACATTGGCATCAACACTCATGTATTCTCCCATACACCACTTCTCTGATTTGCTGAAGAGGTCTCTCTCTCCTGTGTCCTTAAAAATGCTTATCTGACCGAAGTTACGTGACGTTTCCTAGTTGTTTCTACAACCCGTCCTTCTCAAAGTATCCCACTGATACCAAGATAATTAACCTCTGTATTAGAGAGGATTAACAAGACACAAGTCTTGGCTAATTAAGTACACCTGCAAATCTTGTTCTGTGTGTGCATTTCAATACACTTTTACTCTCGTATGTTGTATAATGCTGAATATGTAGTTACGCTGTTATTTTATCCCATCTGACTACATGTGTCCCTGTTGGCTTGTTAGCGTGTGGACTAAGTAGTTGCTTCTAATAAAGTGACTGTATTTTAATTGATAGTGTTCAGTTTTGTGTTTGATGTAAAGTGTGTGTTGCATGTGTGGCTTATCTCCAAGCGTCACGAGTTGGGATACCCTTAATCATGAATTACCCCAATGTGTGTAATGCATGATCAGGCATTTCAAGCAGTGGTGCTTAGATGTAGTATCCTAAATACTAAACATGCATTAACAATTTAGACAAGTAATACAATTTACATGAAAGACGCAGACAAATTAAAATAAATACGTTTTGCGTACAATTTGTCCGCTCAGTATATCGCTCTCATTTAATTCATTCACCCTGTCATTCACACATCTTTCATTCAAAATAGTATTTCGTTAAAATATATAAGTAAAGTTGAGGTAAGTGTTATTGCCCTTAGAAAAAATGGAATAGGCGATATGTTCCCTTTAAAATACTACGTAATTTTTGTACGATGACTCAAAAATGGTTTATAAATTACATAGAGAAAATTGCATAGGAAGAATCTTTCGCCTATGAGTGGAAATACATGTAATATTATGGTAGAAAATGTACAAATTACAGGTTGACATATTTTATATACATACTTCAATACAAATATAATACATATTCAATACTAAACTAATTAATTAACTAAGTAACTAAATCCAACGATGATGTGCGCGTTGTCCTCCTGTTGTCAGCGTTTCGTGCCATGAATGTTAACAGTTAGCATGGCTGTCTCTTGAGTGTTGTAATCGTCGTAGTTTTCTTTTGGCTGTTTGCAAAGTCTCTTAGCAACAGCAAGTATGGAATGTTCTCAATGTCGAGTATGAAGTGTTCTTAATGCTTTCATGATCAATGTCAGTTCACTGGTTGAATTCATTTCACACATAATGTCTCCCTCGGAATGTTTATAGAGCTTTTGGTGATTGGTAGTATAGGGTTCTTAAAGTGTCATGTTCGTAGGTGTTATACGTAACCTATTCACTTGGGTGATATTTCTTCTAAATGAAAGTTCTCTAGCAGGTGTAGAGGTACACTGGTCTATGCCACAGAATAAAATTATCACAGCTACTTGTATGGCGAATTGTTAATGTAACTACTGTTAGTCTGATGGTGCATTCGTTTGCCGTGATAAAATATCAGCAATAATGTTGTCAGTGCCTCTGATATGTCGGATTTCGAAGTCGAAATCTTGAAGAAGAAGACACAATCTTTGTAAACGATGGTTTTTCGGGACACCTTGCTTCAGCACCAACAATGGCGAGTTATCGGTGAGTACAACGAAGTGGGAACCTAAGAGGAACTTAGATAATCTGAGCATACAAAATAATAGACTTAATGCTTCCAATTCCACCGTTGAATAATGGGTCTCTGCTTTCTTCAGCTTACGGCTCACGTAGAGAATTGGGTGTCTCACTCCTTTCACTTCTTGCATTAAACATCCACCAATTGCGATAGCACTCGAATCTGTGGTCAAAATAAAGGGTAAATCTATGTTTGGTAATCGTAATACTGGTGGATTAGAAAAAATGCATTTCAATCTGCATATTGCATCCTCTAAGCGGGTACTTTTACAAAATTTTTCTGGATGATCTTTTGTCAACATATTAGAAAAAATTGATGTAAGTTCTGCCCAATTTGGTATAAACTTAGCATAATAGTTTATAAGACCTAATAAACTTCTAACTTGTTTCTTCGTAGTTGGAACTTCTAGATTGAGAATTTTAGAAACAATTTTATCATCTGTCAACAGTTTGCCTTCAGAAATTCTATGACCAAGGAAGTCTATTTGTTTATAGCCTATTTCAACCTTGGAAGGTTTGATAGTAAGTCCAAAAAGATAGATTTGGTTAAAGACTTGTTGGAGTGTAAGTAAGTGAGAAGTCATATTAGAAGAACGAATGCATATATCATCAATATAAGATTGCACGTCTTTGATGCCGTGCAATAACAACCTAGTTAACCTGACAAAAGTTAACCTGACAAAGATCAACTACTGGCGGAGACATTCATGTCTCTCTACAGATGACGGCTCTTGGTGTTGTAGATCAACTACTGGCGTAGACATTCATGTCTCTCTACAGATGACGGCTCTTGGTGTTGTAGATCAACTACTGGAGTAGACATTCGTGTCTCTCTACAGATGACGGCTCTTGGTGTTGTAGATCAACTACTGGCGTAAACATTCATGTCTCTCTACAGATAACGGCTCTTAATGTTGTAGATCAACTACTGGGGTAGACATTCATGTCTCTCTACAGATGACGGCTCGTGGTGTTGTAGATCAACTAGTAGCGTAGACATTCATGTCTCTCTACAGATGACGGCTCTTGGTGTTGTAGATCAACTACTGGCGTAGACATTCATGTCTCTCTACAGATGACGTAGACATTCATGTCTCTCTACAGATGACGGCTCTTGGTGTTGTAGATCAACTAGTCCCGTAGACATTCATGTCTCTCTACAGATAACGGCTCTTGGTGTTGTAGATCAACTAGTCGCGTAGACATTCATGTCTCTCTACAGATGACGGCTCTTAATGTTGTAGATCAACTACTGGCGTAGACATTCATGTCTCTCTACAGATGACGGCTCTTGGTGTTGTAGATCAACTACTGGCGTAGACATTCATGTCTCTCTACAGATGGCGTAGACATTCATGTCTCTCTACAGATGACGGCTCTTGGTGTTTGTAGGGTGTGGATTTTAATTTATGAGAATAATTTGTTAAAACCCTAGGGGATTATTTTTGATTCTCTATTATTTTAGCCACTTGAGGTGATCATGGAATTCTACCAGAAACCCAAGAAGGAAAAGACTTCACTCCTGTTCATAGCTGTATTTCTGAGTACTTCTCCATCCCCACTTATCACCCTCTAAAGTTTATCTAGTGCTAGAAGACATTGATTGTTCACAACATATAAACAACCACTGGCGAACACCACATTTACTTGATGTACACATCACAAATTTTGGACAATCAGTTCAAGTATTAAATCAAGATCTGCAGTTACATATATATGTGTCATGAACACTATGCATTTTCAGACAGGCATGGGAATGATTTGCATTATCACAACATAGTACCCAGTTTCCCCCAGAAAAAAAACAACAAGGTTAAAAACAACACAACAACCACAAATTGGGTCTATTCCTGGACCCACCTTACATAATTAAGGCAAATCATGATATAAGTACATATAAAACAGTTCTTTTAGACACTACAATTCTCGTATTTAAAAATAATGAGATGGTGTCAAAATACTATATATATCATAACCACCCTTTAGTTATACCTCATTACCAAATAAAACCACTACTGACCTTGTATCATGGCCTAAAAGAAAAAAAAAACACATATAAAAAGCAATGGGTACTCAATTAACTAATTAATAGAGTCCTTTATCTCCTGGTGTGCGGTTAAGTGTTCATCTATTCTGTAGATTAGATCCTATTCCCATTATCTGGGTACCGAAATAATGTACTCAGTTATGTTCCTAATATTTATCCACTGGTAATTGGCTGGTGCAAATCATACTCTATAATCCAAGAATAGAAATTACACACAATCACGTATCCCTCCGAGGGCTAGAATTTTCGACTACTCTGTTGCAGTAGATTCGGTGTTTTTTTTTTTTTGGTGAAATTTGGGGCCTTGGTTGGTTTCACTTTCTGGAATTTCCACTTAAGCTCTGCAGAAGGTACTTTCCCATCTCACCATACACGGTGCCAAGTAGACGGCAATTCAGCTGCTCTGCTTCTAATATCAGAATCCCAATGTTCACAAAGATGTTACACCCACCAAGTCGCGAGTCTATAATCCATGGCATTTGGGTTGACATTGGACCAGCAAAGAGTTAGTCTTGTTATCTAGTCCAGTGTAGAACTTTATATGACTGAGAGGCATCTCATGGTAGTATCTGTGACTAGGGCCACAATTGATATATACCTACATATATCCACAGATGAATAAATCTAGCACAGAAACAGGGTTGCAAACAATTAGATGATTCCTCTTGTTGCTGATGTAGAGACATTTAGCTGCTTTCATATGGTCTTTTATCTGATGGTGTTCAGGGTTTGGAACCTTGAGGTAATCTGGTTTCGTAGTTATGTTTCAGAGGATATTAAGTTTGTACCTTGGTTGTATTGGCTTATGTGGTTCAGTGTCTTCTCCCATTTGTTTGAGTTGGTGTTCATATCAAGAACTCGGTGTGGAGTGTCTGGTGCCTTATGTTTGACTTGCTGCTCTTTGACTTTTCTTTCGAAGGCTTATCCATTGTTGGATATCAACTTGGTAATCCAACCAACAGTTGAAGGGTTTTCACTGTTGCTAGTTTTAGTAACTTGTAGTAGGATTGTCCCATAGTTTCACTGATTTTGTTGAATGATGAGGCCATAGGTGGTATTTCTCAGAAGTAAAGCAGACGATACACTGTTGTCAGTTACTCTGTTGATCTTCATCTTTGTAGATTATTAGATCTTGAAGTCCATCCTTGATATTCCTACTGAAATGGGACTTCCTCAATCACGCAGTCAGTTGTCTTCGAATGTGTCTCTTTTGCTGGCGTTTGCCGCTTATGAGTGCAGCAGTAAACATTGAGGTATTGGTCCAGACTTTGGTTAGGACAAGTTGCCTTGTTCACTCTCGCCTGGCTTTTTGCCCAGTTTCTAGTTGATAGTGATGCAATGCAGTCCCACAATATCCACCACTCGCTATAGAAAGGGATGACAAGAATACAACACGAGCATTTACCTACTGTGATGTATTTAACATGGTTGTAACACAATTACAAACAAAAGTACAAACAACAAGAGGAGAAGGGGAAAGGAGTGGGTGTCTACGTTCCACTGTCCCTCATTGCTTGGTGTAGAGCCATTTTGACTCTTATTTGTGAGTAAGGTATTTTCTCACTTTATATTATGTTCTGATGTTACTGGGACTATTAGATGAGTGAAGTCACTCTGTCCATCCAACATGTTGATATTGCCTCTCTCTCTACTTGAAGAGAATAGCCTATACATATTCTCTGTGGTTTCTAATGCCGCGTCTTCCTTTCGGCACTATAATCATCATTAGGCCAAGGCTATTCAACATTGGCTTCTTAAGTACTGACATACACAAGGATTCTTCCATCAACATCCTCATGTCCCCAAGGGTAACATTAAAATGCATATTCCCACAGTAAGGAGTAACAATCAGAACAGAGAAAAATTCTCATAATCAAAGAAAACATACATGTACATTTCTCTGATATTAAGTACATGATAATCATACATAATAATTAATCATAATGATGATGGAAGGAGCCTATGTTTTTGGATTTCCTCAGGGGATAATCCATAAACTAAAACATACATTGTTTCCCCCCCCCACTGATTACCGCAGTATAAGGATAGTGAACGCTGTGATATATTTTGCCAAATGCTGCTATTATTCGGAGTGTATTTATTAGAATAACTTATGCCGCATGGTCCAGTCTTCTGAATATTGCAAGCAATTTATTCACATCAATCTTCGCTTCTGTTCCTACTACAGTGAGGTGATGCGGATTGAAGGTACATCCTATCCGAACATTCATTTCTATCAAGCATTTACTTTCTTTGTTCTTGAATTTATATTCTCAAACATGGCATTTCTTAGCACTATTTTATGAAATGATTACATGTCCCTCACTCATATGGAGTGGTTGCTGATATGTTAACCAAAGGATTGTACTAAAATTTAGCACTATATTTCCAAGAGAGAGTTGATACTCTACAGTACACATAATATTTATAGGTTATAAGCACTATTAGTTAGATATAAGTTCATAATGCCTATAAAAGGTTTTAACATAGAGATTTAAAATTGTAAAGCATAGGAAAAATTACAGCGTGTCCCACACATGTGCTCAGTACTAAACATCAAATCAGACTCTAGTTTACAAGAATTGTTGAATTATCATTCTAACTAATTCTTAATTAAACATACTGGTATATGTACACTATAAAAATACATGAATACATTTTAATAATGTAGGTTTTAACATAACATGGTTTGCAGAGAATGATATATTTTTAGGGCAAAAATGCCCTCTCTCCGAAGGGAAAGGTCGACTTTCTTTTGTGCTCTCTTGACTAGAAATGGCCGCTTTAGTGCCTTTGTTTTTAATCTAGCCGGTCTTGGCCAGGTACGTGAACCAAAATAAAGCCAAATAAATTAAGCTACACTACGGGTTAGTTTTTCTCCTACATTAAGTAAGATACTTAAATAGTAGTTGTAAGGGATTGTTATTTTTAAGGGAGTCAATGCTAGGAAAGGGTAAGGACGTTTTAATATGCCACAGTGTTGTAGATCAACTACTGACGTAGACATTCATGTCTCTCTACTTATGACGGCTCTTGGTGTTGTAGATCAACTACTGACGTAGACTTTCATGTATCTCTACAGATGACGTAGTCATTCATATCTCTCTACAGATGACGGCTCTTGGTGTTGTAGATCAACTAGTTGCGTAAACATTCATGTCTCTCTACAGATGGCGTAGACATTCATATCTCTCTATAGATGACGGCTCTTGGCGTTGTAGATCAACTAGTGGCGTAGACATTCATATCTCTCTACAGATGGCGTAGACATTCATATCTCTCTATAGATTACGGCTCTTGGTGTTGTAGATCAACTACTGGCGTAGACATTCATGTTCTCTCTACAGATGACGGCTCTTTGTGTTGTAGATAAACTACTGGCGTAGACATTCACGTCTCTCTACAGATGACGGCTCTTGGTGTTGTAGATCAACTACTGGCGGAGACATTCATATCTCTCTACAGATGACAGCTCTTAATGTTGTAGATCAACTACTGGCGTAGACATTCATATCTCTCTACAGATGACAGCTCTTAATGTTGTAGATCAACTACTGGCGTAGACATTCATATCTCTCTACAGATGACGGCTCTTGGTTTTGTAGGTCAACTAGTGGCGTAGACATTAATGTCTCTCTACAGATGACGGCTCTTAATTTTGTAGTTCAACTACTGGCGTAGACATTCTTATCTCTCTACAGATGACGGCTCTTGGTGTTGTAGATCAACTACTGGCGTAGACATTCATATCTCTCTACAGATGACGGCTCTTGGTTTTGTAGGTCAACTAGTGGCGTAGACATTAATGTCTCTCTACATATGATGGCTCTTGGTGTTGTAGATCAACTACTGGCGTAGACATTCATATCTCTCTACAGATGACGGCTCTTAATTTTTTAGATCAACTACTGGCGTAGACATTAATATCTCTCTACAGATGGCGTAGACATTCATATCTCTCTACAGATGACGGCTCTTGGTGTTGTATATCAACTAGTGGCGTAGACATTCATATCTGTCTACAGATGACGGCACTTGGTGTTGTAAATCAAAAACTGGCGTAGACATTCATATCTCTCTACAGATGACGGCTCTTAATGTTGTAGATCAACTACTTGCGTAGACATTCATATCTCTCTACAGATGGCGTAGACATTCATATCTCTCTACAGATGACGGCTCTTGGTGTTGTAGATCAACTACTGGCGTAGACATTCATATCTCTCTACAGATGACGGCTCTTGGTGTTGTAGATCAACTACTGATGATATTCCTCCTTGCCACAGTTTCAGTCCACCCAACACCATCTTTCTCGGTCTGCCCATGTATCTTCCATCGTCACGGTGTTTTCGATTGCATATCTTTTCATTACATGACCATAGAACTTTGTATTTCCCCGTCTTATAGTTGTATATACACGTTCTGGTTTCTTCAGCCTATCCCAGGTAATCGTTGTTAGTTATTCTGGCAGTGCCTGGTTTTCGCAACAGTGGTCACCGGAAATGGAGGCCCATTCGGCATTTGGTGCTAGCCCCATATTTAATGAACAGATAAGCAATGGATTGGTCATGTGGTCATAATCACACCGGACGCTTTTATTTCACATAATATTGCCTGGTACCTATGTTAAATTGGGCCTGCCTGGGAGCCACGTCATCATCATCATCCAGTGCCCTGCCAGCTGGCGAAGGCGTTCATGGCTCTCCACAGATCTCGGCCTTTGGTTTTCTAGATCAACTCTGCTGATGGTATTCCTCCATGCAACTGTCTCAATCCATCCAGCATCATTTCTCTTGATGTGCCTCTGCCTCTCTTCCCCTCGATCTTTCCAGCTGTCGCGTTGTTCTCCAATGCCTCTCTTCTCATCACATGACCGAAGAAAGCTTTTTTCTCTTTCTTACTGTTGTATATAGTGTTCTAGTTTCATTAGCCTGTATCAGGCAGTCGTTGGTAGTTACTCTGGCAGTCCAAGGAATTCGCAACATTCGTCCCAGGAACCACATCTACGGTGCTTCTAATTTCTTTCTAATTTGTTCATTTACATTCCAAGATTTACAGCCACACAGCAAAACTGGTTCTACATAGCATTTCAGCACTCTCTTTCTTACATTCAGTGATAGTGACTTATTGCATAAGGTACTCTACATTTTCTGAAATGCGGTTTTTGCCTGCCCTATTCTTCTCTTAATCTCTGTTGTACATCTTCCATCTGATGTTATAAATGCCCCTAGGTATTTAAGATTATCCACTTGATTAAGAATTTTCCCTTCTATTTCTATTTCACATTTTAGTGTCACCATTTTCTTTGATATCACCATTGTTACTGTTTTGTTTTTTTAAATATTCAAGGAGATTCATTTCCTTGTACTCTCTGTTACTAAAATGTCCAGCAATTGTTGTAGGTCTATTGATTTATCTGCCACCAATACTGTGTCATCTGCATAGCGTATATTATTTATATTATAACCCCCAACTAGTATTCCTGGCATCTCTTTGATCTCTCTCATCATTACATCGCTATACAGGGAGAAAAGATCTGGTGACAAGACACACCTCTGTCGTACTCCTAGCTTTATCTGTTCGTAACTACCTTCTTTATTTCCCATTTTAATTGCTGCTACTTGGTTCCAGTAAATAGTCTTTATTATTCCTAAATCGTTCCCATCAATGTTGATATCTTCCAACATGTTAATCAGTTCATCATGTCAATCAAACATAATCCGCGTCGGGAAGGTGAACACATGACATCTGTGCTGGCAGGCTAGAGGTCTAGTCACTATGTCATCTGTGTTCCCAGTAACATTGTTTCTGTAGGCTAGAAGACTAGCGCTATCTTTGTTCCCAGTAACATTGTTTCTGTAGGCTAGAGATCTAGCACTATCTTTGTTCCCAGTAACATATTTCTGTTGGCTAGATGTCTAGCCACTTCGTTATCTTTGTTCCCGGAACATTGTTTCTGTAGGCTAGAGGTCTGGCTACTGCGCCATCTTTATTTACAGTAACATTGTTTCTGTTCTAGTACTATCTTTGTTCCCAGTAACATTGTTTCTGTAGGCTAGAAGACTAGCGCTATCTTTGTTCCCAGTAACATTGTTTCTGTAGGCTAGAAGACTAGCACTATCTTTGTTCCCAGTAACATTGTTTCCATTGGATAGAAGATTAGCACTATCTTTGTTCCCAGTAACATTGTTTCTGTAGGTTAGAGGTCTGGTCAATGCGCCATCTCCGTTCCCAGTAACATTTTTTATGTTGGCTATAGGAATAGCACTATCTTTGTTCTCAGTAACATTGTTTCTGATGGCTAGAGGTTTAGCATTATATGTGTTCCTAGTAACAATTTTTCTGTAGGCTAGAGGTCTAGCCACGGCACCATCTTTGTTCCCAGTAACATTATTTCTGTTCGAATTAAAGTTTTATAATAATAATAATAATAATAATAATAATAATAATAATAATAATAATAATAATAATAATAGCAGTTAGCGTATCCAGAGCAATCAAACAGCTGTAGAACGTTGCTCACTTGGCAAAATTGTAGCTAATTATCACAGGATAAATCTTCACGGACAAACTTGCAGCTGAAAATTGACAAGGCTAAATCCATTATGACTAATGTGTTCTTTGCTACACAAAATACCTCAAATTACTGGTAGTTTGGGTATGAAAGTACTGCCTAAATGTCAGAGCAGTTTCCAGAAAGATATAAAAGTGGACATTTTTTGAGTTGTCCATATTGCACGCTACAACGTGAATTGCTAAGACCATCGGGCGATTTCAGAACAAAAAGCGTACAACAACATACTGCCATGTTAGGAAGTGTCTTTGTCGTGTTCGCGTGTGGTCTTCTGTTGACGGGTAAGTCTGAGTTGTCTTGGCATGGCGTTGGCTAGTTGGCTGAAAGACTCGGTCATCTCTGTTGCCAAGTTTACTATTAAAAATGTTTTGCATATCCTTTACAGGACATCACTGTCAACAGTAGCATCTTTCAGCTGTCTGTTGATTTCTTGGCAAGATTACGCTCAGTAGTTTGCCATTGCTTTCTGAGCGGCCGGCTCAGTTATCCCGCAAGTCACCAGCGGGGGACGAACCGCTCCCAGCTCTCGCCCGCTTACGAGACTCTGCGTGATAAACGGGATTACGGAGAAAGTGTTGTAACCCCTCGGCCACAGAGACCGGCAAGTTTACTATTAGCCAGTCGTATATCCTTTTTGGCCGGCTTCCTGGCCTAGAGGTTAGCAACTTTTCTCCGTAATCTCGTATACTCTCGTAAGTAACGTGACGACGGTGAGAATCAGCAGTGGTTCGAATCGCGTCGGTAACTTAGGGGTATGTGAGCCGGCCGCTCAGAAATCAATGTCAAACTACTGAGCGTAATCTTGCCAAGAAATCAACAATCAGATGAAAGATGCTGATGTTGACAGCGATGTCCTGTAAAGGATATGCAAACATTTTTTAAATATCCTTTTTGAGATTAAGAACAGAACAGGACATGAAAAAATTGCGTTCTGTCAAATGAAGAACGTTTTTGGCAATAAGTCATTGTCCTTGAAAGTTAGAAAAAGAATTCTGCATGTTGCATAGAATCAGTTTTAACACACGGCTGCGAATCCTAGATAATTAGTTAAAAGTTAGTTGCATATCCTTTACAGGACGTCGCAGTCAACCCAGCATTTATTGGCTGTTTGTGATATCTTAGCAAGTTTACGTTCAGTAGTTTGCCATTGCTTGCTGAACGACCGGCATTCATACCATTCTATCAAAACCATAGCAAGGCGGTCTGCTTCAAAATCTCCCGGGGCTGTGTTTCTAACGCGGTATGCGGGATTACGAATCGCGTTCGCCAGCCCTTCGCCACAGACGTCAGTAGGACAATTAGTAAACAGGTGAACAAATCCCCGGAAGCCTTGGAGATGAGGTTTTATAGAAGGATACTCAAAATTAATTGGACAGCCAAAATGAACAATCTGGACATTTTGAGGTAAGCGGGGTCGCAAAACCAACTTATTGCAAACATAAGAAAGAAGCAATCACCATTTTTGACCACATTAGAGAAGACACAAACTGGAACTTGTTGTTACAACCGGACAGATTTGTGGAAAGAGAAATAGAGGAAGTCAGCGTAAGAATATTCTTGACAGGCTTGTTTCATGGCATGGAAGAGAGTTAGCACACGAATTGATCCATGCTGTTGGAGATCGCAATTTGTGGAGAGGTATGATCACCCACGCCAGTCGGTTTTTCACTGAATGATGATGATGATAATGAAATGTAAATTATGTACATTTTTATAGTGTGTGTGAGTGTGTAATATAATTTGATAAGTTTCCTCACCTTTCTTGCCTTGTATCTGTTCTTTCTTGGTAAGTCTAAACTTCTGTTTTGATCGTCTTTAACAACATAACATACCAATAATAGCATCAGCAGCTTCATTCAGGTCGTCACCCTTATCTAGCAGTTGTTCCTTACTCGGTTTTTAGACTGGGTCCACCTTAAGACAAAACTGGCCAGAATAAAAAAATTGGTAATTGGACCTCAACTGTCTGTGTTGGTTGGTTGTTTTGTTTGTTCCTTGGTTGGTTGGTTATTTGGTTTGTTCGTTGTAGGGTATGTTGTTTGGTTAGTTCGTTGGTTGTTTTGGTAGTTCGTTGGTTGTTTGGCTAGTTCGGTGGTTGTTTGGTTAGTTCGTTGGTTGTTTTGGTAGTTGGTTGGTTGTTTGGCTAGTTCGGTGGTTGTTTGGTTAGTTCGTTGGTTGTTTTGGTAGTTGGTTGGTTGTTTGGCTAGTTCGTTAGTAGATTATTTGTTTAGTTCGCTGGTTGGTAAGTTATTTGAGTAATTCTTTGGTTTGGATGTTTGATTATTTCGTCAGTTGGTAGATTGTTTGGTTATTTGGTTGGTGATTGTTTGGTTAGTTTGTTAGTTGATTGTTTGTTTTAGTTAATTGGTAAGTTGTTTAGTTAGTTCGCTGGTTGGTTGGTTGTTTGTGTGATACGTTAATTGGTTGATTATTTGTTTGATTAGTTGATAGGCTGTTTCGTTAGTTCATTAGTAAGTTGTTTGGTTAGTTCGTTGATTGATTGATTGTTTCGTTAGTTGATCTGTTGGTAGGTTGTTAGTCAGTTGATTGGTCGGTAGGGTTTTGGTTGGTTGGTTGGTTGGTTGGTTGGTTGGTTGGTTGGTTGGTTATTTGATTATTGTTTTTAGTTTGTAGGTTGATAGGTTGTTTGGATAATTGGTTGGCTGATTGAATGTTTGATTAGTCTATTGGTTGATTGAATGTTTGATTAGTTGTTGATTTGGTTGATTGAATGTTTGGTTAGTCCGTTGGTTTATTTACAGTTTGGTTAATTTGTTAGGTGATTGAATGTTTGGTTAGTTCTTTGATTGGTAGGTTGTTTGATTGCTTGGTATATTGTTTGGTTAATTTGTTAGTTGATTGCTTGTTTGGTTAGTTCGTTGTTTGGTTGTTTGGTTTGCTCGTTGGTTGGTAGTTAGATTAGTTAGTTAATTGGTAGTTTGGTTGTTGGTTGTTAAATCTCTGCAATACTGAGAGTTACCCTAATGTTTCATCCTTGGCGCAATACATTAAATATTGTCACTCTCCTTAATCTAGAATGACAGAACGAATGCAATACATTAAATATTGTCACTCTCCTTAATCTAGAATGACAGAACGAACGCAATACATTAAATATTGTCACTCTCATTAATCTAGAATGACAGAACGAATGCAATACATTAAATATTGTCACTCTCCTTAATATAGAACGACAGAACGAATGCAATACATTAAATATTGTCACTCTCCTTAATCTAGAATGACAGAACGAATGCAATACATTAAATAT
Source organism: Cepaea hortensis (assembly GCA_963921405.1). Classification (NCBI taxonomy): domain Eukaryota; kingdom Metazoa; phylum Mollusca; class Gastropoda; order Stylommatophora; family Helicidae; genus Cepaea; species Cepaea hortensis. Next base: position 16,400,969 of record OY992883.1, read on the forward strand.
TGTCACTCTCCTTAATCTAGAATGACAGAACGAATGCAATACATTAAATATTGTCACTCTCATTAATCTAGAATGACAGAACGAATGCAATACATTAAATATTGTCACTCTCCTTAATATAGAACGACAGAACGAATGCAATACATTAAATATTGTCACTCTCCTTAATCTAGAATGACAGAACGAATGCAATACATTAAATATTGTCACTCTCCTTAATCTAGAATGACAGAGCGAATGCAATTGGAAATCGTTTTGAGTTTAAAATCTACCCAAAGTATTTCAGGATTCTCACCGGTGCTACGGAGTTCGTGCACTGAGCTGAGATTCTCCGGACTCAAGCTTGAGTTAGGAGTAGAACTGAGCACTTATGGGTTACACCCATGTGCCATAATGTTGATCCGTCGACTAAACTAAACTAGAACGAATGCAATACATAAAATATTGTCGCGCTCGTAAATCTTACATTACACCATGATTTCAATACATTAAATATTTTCACTCTCTTCTTGAGTATAATAATTACAATACTGCCACTCTTGTAAATCTTGATTGACACAATGAATGAAATATATTAAATATTGTCACTCTTAAATCTCGACTGGCAACATAAATGCAATATATTAAATATTGTTACTCTCTTAAATTTTGAATGACACCATGAATTCAATATATTTAATATTGCCACTCTTAAATCTTGAATGACAACGTGAATTAAACACATCCAACACTGGACCTATCTTAGAGTCCAAGGTCCACAAGAAGAGGCAGCAAGAAGGATGTGAGCGGCTCGTCGAGTGTACAAGACCTCTGGAGAATTTCTTCGTGCAGGAAGACGACCTGAACAATTTCTTGGACGTGTCGTATGAGCGAGACCTGGACAATTTCTGCCAGTGAGTATATAGGTTTTCTTGGACGTGTCGTATGAGCGAGACCTGGACAATTTCTGCCAGTGAGTATATAGGTTTTCTTGGACGTGTCGTATGAGCGAGACCTGGACAATTTCTGCCAGTGAGTATGTCGGTTTTCTTGGACGTGTCGTATGAGCGAGACCTGGACAATTTCTGCCAGTGAGTATATAGGTTTTCTTGGACGTGTCGTATGAGCGAGACCTGGACAATTTTTGCCAGTGAGTATGTCGGTTTTCTTGGACGTGTCGTATGAGCGAGACCTGGACAATTTCTGCCAGTGAGTATGTCGGTTTTCTTGGACGTGTCGTATGAGCGAGACCTGGACAATTTCTGCCAGTGAGTATGTCGGTTTTGTTTGTTACGCTCGCTCGCTTTGAATTCAAGCGTGCTCCATGCACGTGCTACTAATTCACTGGACTGATTTTTTAACGTGTGGATTAGCTTTCTCTATTACCACCGTCCCTCGCCATCACACGAACCCACTCCAGAAGTGCTTGTATTTTAGTCCAGCTGACAGGTGTAGGGGTTCAACCAGTAAACTTGGCATCAGCGCACCGGGTTTTAAGACCGGATGCTCTTATCCATTCGGTCATGCTTACCACCGGTATGTACTTGTGTTTAGAACTCTCGGAGAATGAATGTCTTTAGTAAAGTCACCATATAAAAAACTAACTCGCTGCAAACGGAACAATGATTATTGCCTGGACTTAATCTTGTCCTTTAGATAGGCATGCTTTGTACAGAGTAGCATGCTGCAATTGAAAAACCAAAGATATGGAGAATCTGTTGGATCTTTTTCTCAGGACATGCTGGTATCGTGGGAAACGTGCAGGCTGACAGATTGGCTGAAAGATTGGTTCGTCTAGCTTTTCCTCGGAGTCCTGCGTGTTGCAGGTGAGGATGGAGCACGTATGGGAATGCCCCGAACGCTGTGATATCGTTTCTTGACCCAACTTAACTCCTGATTGTTAACAAGATCCTATTTTCACCCCTGCAGAACCAGTCTATTAATGTAGTGGGGATATTTATGTTCTTTCGCACTATACACACGACCCCGTCTGCCTTATCAAGGTCCAGTGCACTACCCAGCCTTGGAGACGCAGCCATTCTGTCCGCCTGCTTGTTTCCCACCACACCAGCATGTCCTGGGAAAAACAATCCAACAGATGCTCTCTATTTTTGATTGTTGAACTGAAGCCTGACACTCCGCGCGAAGCATGCCTGTCTCCACCTTTCTCGTCCTACTTTGTGAGTCCATTACAATCACGACATGCGTGTGCTGTTTGTCTTCCAGCCTGCGGAACGCCGTTGTGATTTCCCCCACCTCAATTTTCAGACTAAATTTTGTGGTATCATATGTCAGGCTCTCCTACACCAAACACCGTCCACCAACCTTCGTCACAAACTTACAGGCACGGCGTGTGAAACGGTCCTCTCTTTACTTACTATGTTTGTCTATATGCATGTCTATCCATTGGTGGTCTGCCAACCTGTTATCAGAAAATAAATTTTTTTTCCGCATATCCTTTACAAGACATCGCTGTCAACACCAGCATTTTACCGCTGTTGTTGATTTTTTGGCAAGATTACACTCAGTAGTTTGCCGTTGCTTTCTGAGCGGCCAGCTCACTTATCCCGTAAGTGACCAACGCTGCGAGAACCCTTCCAATTCTCGCGCGCTGCGTTACCCTACGTGGATAAACGTGATTACGGATAAAGTCGTTTAACCACTAGGCTAGGGAAACCGGCATATATACATTAGTGTATGTTTATTGCACTTTGACTCAATCAGTTGTTGCAATCATATTTGGTTACACCACTTTGTTTATCAACAGGATCAAAGTTCAGCAAGATCAATGCTTTGAAGATGCCAGAGAAGGCTGTGAATATCAGGAAGTTATCGCCCAAGTGGATACAACAATTGCTATGTCAGATTACCTCTGCTCGGACAAGGGCAGACAAGGTACACATATGCATTATTGCATGTCCTTTGATAATGATAATGGCAATATTGATAATGCTGCAGATTTTTGTTTCGTTTGCTCGCTTTAAACTCCCATCTCCCGGTCAAGATGGTGGCGGGCAGTTGTGTGCTTTTGTAACTGCTTCTTTTTCGCGTAGGGGATGGATTGTTTCATCTCTTGTGTGTAATTTTTGCGTAAACCAGAAGTTTCCTTTTGTAAACAAAGAGTTTCCTCTTTTCTCAAGATTTTCGTGATGCTAAGGAGTTCGTGCATCTGAGCGTTCCACCCTTGAGTGTATTTCGCAGCGTGTGGGTTACTGTGTTGTGTTTTGGTTTTTCCATCACGGCGGAACAGCATTTGTGCCTCGTACAGAGGGCAAACTCCGGTAGGCTGACAGGCTTGCAAGTAAAGCTACTGTGGAGGGCGGACGAGCCATGGACTAGGCTGACAGGCTGATATACTGAATGCTCTACGAGAAGTAAGTCGTTTGTGAGACCTAAGTGATGATTATGAATCTACAACCATGGCCAGATTGCAAGTTAAATGAGGTGTGGTCAAATAAGAACACTACAGGAAGCCAAAGAAGATTAATAAACCAATACAGAACTGGTGTTGTTAGCCGCTACACGCTGCGGGATTTACTGAGAAGGGGATCCGAGCACTTATGGACTGAATGGTTCGAAATGCAATGAGAATGATATGTCGACTAACTAACTAACTAACTAACTAACTAACTAACTAACTAACTAACTAACTAACCAACTAACTAACTAACTAACTAACCAATTAACTAACCAAATAACTAACTAACTAACCAACTAACTAACCAACTAACTAACTAACCAACCAACTAACTAACCAACCAACTAACTAACTAACCAACTAACTAACCAACTAACTAACCAACTAACTAACCAACTAACTAACCAACTAACTAACAACTAACTAACTAACCAACTAACTAACTAACCAACTAACTAACCAACTAACTAACCAACTAACTAACCAACTAACTAACTAAAAAACTAACTAACCAAATAACTAACCAACTAACTAACCAACTAACTAACTAACCAACTAACTAACCAACCAACTAACTAACCAACTAACTAACTAACTAACTAACCAACTAATTAACTAACCAACCAACCAACTAACTAACCAACTAACTAACCAACTAACTAACCAACTAACTAACCAACTAACTAACCAACTAACTAACAACTAACTAACTAACCAACTAACTAACTAACCAACTAACTAACCAACTAACTAACCAACTAACTAACCAACTAACTAACTAAAAAACTAACTAACCAAATAACTAACCAACTAACTAACCAACTAACTAACTAACCAACTAACTAACCAACCAACTAACTAACCAACTAACTAACTAACTAACCAACCAACCAACTAACTAACCAACTAACTAACCAACTAACTAACTAACTAATTAACTAACTAAATAACTAACCAACTAACTAACTAACCAACTAACTAACCAACTAACTAACTAACTAACCAACTAACTAACTAACCAACTAACTAACCAACTAACTAACTAACCAACCAACCAACCAACTAACTAACTAACTAACTAACTAACTAACCAACTAACTAACTAACCAACTAACCAACCAACTAACTAACCAACTAACTAACCAACCAACTAACTAACCAACTAACTAACCAACTAACTAACCAACTAACTAACCAACTAACTAACTAACTAACCAACCAACCAACCAACCAACTAACTAACCAACTAACTAACCAACAAACTAACTAACTAATTAACTAACTAAATAACTAACCAACTAACTAACTAACCAACTAACTAACTAACCAACTAACTAACTAACCAACTAACTAACTAACCAACTAACTAACTAACTAACTAACTAACTAACTAACTAACCAACTAACTAACTAACCAACTAACTAACTAACCAACTAACTAACTAACTAACCAACTAACTAACCAACTAACTAACTAACTAACTAACCAACTAACTAACTAACTAACCAACTAACTAACCAACTAACTAACTAACCAACTAACTAACTAACCAACTAACTAACCAACTAACTAACTAACTAACTAACTAACCAACTAACTAACTAACTAACTAACCAACTAACTAACTAACCAACTAACTAACTAACCAACTAACTAACTAACCAACTAACTAACTAACCAACTAACCAACTAACTAACTAACCAACTAACTAACTAACCAACTAACTAACTAACCAACTAACTAACCAACTAACCAACTAACTAACCAACTAACTAACCAACTAACTAACTAACCAACTAACTAACTAACCAACTAACTAACTAACCAACTAACTAACTAACCAACTAACTAACTAACTAACTAACTAACCAACTAACTAACTAACCAACTAACTAACTAACCAACTAACTAACTAACCAACTAACTAACTAACTAACCAACTAACCAACCAACTAACTAACCAACTAACTAACTAACCAACTAACTAACTAACCAACTAACTAACCAACTAACTAACCAACCAACCAACTAACTAACTAACTAACCAACTAACTAACTAACTAACCAACTAATTAACTAACCAACTAACTAACTAACTAACTAACTAACTAACCAACTAACTAACTAACTAACTAACCAACTAACCAACTAACTAATTAACCAACTAACTAACTAACCAACTAACTAACCAACTAACTAACTAACCAACTAACTAACCAACTAACCAACTAACTAACTAACTAACCAACTAACTAATCAACTAACTAACTAATCAATTAACTAACTAACCAACTAACTAACTAACCAACTAACTAACTAACTAACTAACTAACTAACTAACTAACCAACTAACTAACCAACTAACTAACTAGCTAACCAACTAACTAACTAACTAACTAACTAACTAACCAACTAACTAACTAACTAACCAACTAACTAACTAACCAACTAACTAACTAACCAACTAACTAACTAACCAACTAACTAACTAACCAACTAACTAACTAACCAACTAACCAACTAACTAACTAACCAACTAACTAACTAACCAACTAACTAACTAACCAACTAACTAACCAACTAACCAACTAACTAACCAACTAACTAACCAACTAACTAACTAACCAACTAACTAACTAACCAACTAACTAACTAACCAACTAACTAACTAACCAACTAACTAACTAACTAACTAACTAACCAACTAACTAACTAACCAACTAACTAACTAACCAACTAACTAACTAACCAACTAACTAACTAACTAACCAACTAACCAACCAACTAACTAACCAACTAACTAACTAACCAACTAACTAACTAACCAACTAACTAACCAACTAACTAACCAACCAACCAACTAACTAACTAACTAACCAACTAACTAACTAACTAACCAACTAATTAACTAACCAACTAACTAACTAACTAACTAACTAACTAACCAACTAACTAACTAACTAACTAACCAACTAACCAACTAACTAATTAACCAACTAACTAACTAACCAACTAACTAACCAACTAACTAACTAACCAACTAACTAACCAACTAACCAACTAACTAACTAACTAACCAACTAACTAATCAACTAACTAACTAATCAATTAACTAACTAACCAACTAACTAACTAACCAACTAACTAACTAACTAACTAACTAACTAACTAACCAACTAACTAACCAACTAACTAACTAGCTAACCAACTAACTAACTAACTAACTAACTAACTAACCAACTAACTAACTAACTAACCAACTAACTAACTAACTAACTAACTAACTAACTAACTAACTAACTAACTAACTAACTAACTAACTAACCAACTAACTAACTAACTAACCAACTAACTAACTAACCAACCAACTAACCAACTAACTAACTAACCAACTAACTAACTAATTAACTAACTAACTAACTAACCAACTAACTAACCAACTAACTAACCAACTAACTAACCAACTAACTAACTAATTAACTAACTAACTAACTAACCAACTAACTAACTAACTAACTAACCAACTAACTAACTAACCAACTAACTAACCAACTAACTAACTAACTAACTAACCAACTAACTAACTAACTAACTAACCAACTAACTAACCTACTAACTAACTAACTAACCAACTAACTAACCAACTAACTAACTAACTAACTAACCAACCAACCAACCAACCAACTAACTAACTAACTAACTAACTACATTGGCACCTTGCCGTCTTGACAGACGATAGTTTGTGCTTTAAAAAGGCAAAATAACTTTTAACTATGGCGGTAGCGAGTGTGACTGATAAGGCCAATTTGCGCTGTAAATGTCCGTTCACAGTGGGTGCATGTGAACACGTGGTCATTTCCACCATCATGCACCATCTTACGTCTCAAACGCTTGGTGTGTGACTTTTCTGCAATAATTTTCTCCTTTGACTTTATTCCATTTCTGATGTTTGCCCTCCATGCAACACGTTCAGCGGCGACTTGCTCCCAATGTGCATTATCAATGCCTGTATCAATCATGTCCCGCTTACACACGTCTTTGTATCGTAGTAGAGGCCGACCCTGAGATCTCTTACCCATCTGTAGTTCACCAAAAAAGATATCCTTTGGTATTCTACCATCATCCATCCTCCTAAGATGTCCTATCCATCTAAGTCTACGAAGACTGAGCATGGAATAAACTGTCACACAACCTGATCTTTCCAATACTTCAGTATTTGTGATTTTGTCTTGCCACTTAATACCAAGAATTCTTCGCAGACACCGCATATGAAAGCTGTTTAAATTGTTCTCTTGGTGTGAGTAAGTTGTCCAGGTTTCACTGCCATAGAGAAGAGTACTAAGGACACAGGCTTGATAGACAAGGACTTTTGTTTTGGCAGTAAGCTTCCTGTTCTCCCAGACTCTTTTTCTTAACCTGTTCATTGTTGTTGCTGCCTTACCAATCCGGATGTTGATTTCCTGATCTAGGGATAATTTGCTATTTACCACTGATCCTAGATATGTAAAATGGTCTACTATCTCTAGTTCGGCGTCGTCAATAAAGATTGATGGTACCCCATGTGCACCTTGTGACATAATCTGTGTCTTCTTTTTGCTAATTGTTAAACCAAATTCAGAACAAGCATTGGAGAATGCAGATAGTAGACATTGCAATTCTTCCTCAGAGTGGGTCGTAACTGCAGCATCATCTGCAAAAAGCAACTCTCTGATCAGTACCCTCCTAATTTTGGTCTTAGCCTTCAATCTCTGAGCATTGTAGAGGCCGCCATCTGAGCGTGAGTGAATGTATATACCACCATCCTGATCATGAAATGCATATTTCAGTAGAAGTGAAAAGTATATTCCAAAGAGGGTGGGAGCTAGTACACAACCTTGCTTAACTCCACTCTTGATTTCAAATTCTTCAGAAGTTGCACCATCAAACTTGATTATACCCTTCATGCCTGTGTGGAACGATTCCACAATGGACAGAAGAGTTGGTGGGCAGCCAATCTTCTTTAGTGCCTTGAACAGACCCTCACGACTGACCAAATCAAATGCCTTTGTGAGGTCGATGAAGGCAATAAACAGTGGTTGATTCTGTTCACGGCATTTTTCTTGCATTTGTCGCAATGAGAATATCATATCAGTGGTAGACCGGTTCTGTCGAAAGCCACACTGTGATTCGGGGTAGACTTGATCTCCTAGGACTTGAAGTCTGCGCAGAACAATTCTGGCAAATACTTTTCCAACAATACACAGAAGTGAGATACCCCTATAGTTGTTGCAGTCGCTCCGATCGCCCTTGTTCTTGTACAGTGTTATGATGCTTGAATCTTTGAAATCCTGTGGGACTTGTCCTTCACGCCAGCATAGCTCTATTAGCTGGTGGATCTGTATAGTGAGTGTGTCTTGCCCACTCCTGATAACCTCTATTGGAATCCCATCCTTACCTGGAGCCTTGCCAGATGCAAGTTCATTTATAGCACACTTAACTTCTGTTATGGTGGGAAGTGTGTCCAGGTGGTCAAGAGTTGGTAGAGTTTCTATGGCGTTAAGGGCATCATCCGCTAGTTTGGTCTCACTTGAGTAAAGCTCCAAATAGTGCTCTACCCATCTGTCCATCTGCTGTTTCTTATCAGTGATGACTTCTCCAGTCAAGGTTTTCAATGGTGCACTTCTTTTGATCACTGGACCACAGGCTTTCTTTATTCCTTCATACATGCTTCTTATGTCTCCCTTATCACTTGCGATTTGAATGGACTCACATAACCTGATCCAATAATCATTTGCACACTGCCTGGCAGCCTTTTGCACATCCTTCCTAGCTTGCCTTAGCTCACTCAGAGTGTTACGCGTTGGTCTTTCCTGGTTTCTTAAGAGAGCTTTCTTCTTCTTATCAATCAAGGGCTGCAGAGTCTCGCTGTTGGCCGCAAACCAGTCCTGCCTCTTATGATCCACAGTGCCGTAAACCCCTACGGCAGTTTTATAAAGAGTTTCCTTAATTTGACCCCACTTTTCATTTACTGTACAATTTTCTGGTGTATCAGTGAAAGCGTCTTCAAGTTGCTGTTGAAACTGAAAGCACTTTTCAGGATCATGAGTGTTAATAATATTAATCCTGGGGCTAGATTTGTGTTTAGCTGTGTAGATTCTCTTTGGTCTCAGTCTAACTCTTGCAACAACCAAAGAATGATCTGTATCACAGTCAGCACTGTGGTAACTACGAGTCAATGATATATGGTTCAGATGTTGTCTCCGTGTGATGATGAAGTCCAGCTGGTGCCAATGGCCGGATCTTGGATGTTTCCATGTGACCTTATGCATCTCTTTTGTTTTAAAAAAAGAGTTTGTAATACATAGGTCGTTACTGGTGCAATGCTCCAGCAGCCTTTGCCCATTTTCATTCATGCGACCGATGTTGTATTTTCCAAGGGACACTGGCCATGAACTCGAGTCCTTGCCCACACGAGCATTGAAATCACCGAGCATATAAATGTAGTCAGATTTTGGAACTGCCTTGATCACGGAGTCTAACTCCTCATAGAACAAATCCTTCACATCATCAGAGGAATCGAGTGTCGGTGCACATGCAGTAATAATGGTGGCAAACCCACAAGAGGTTGCCAAGCGCAGGGATAATAGTCTTTCATTTCCTCCTGCTGGAATTTCAATCATTCCCAGTAGCGAATTCTTCACTGCAAAGCCCACACCGTGTTGCCTTTTTTCTGCCTGCCCTCTACCCTTCCAGAAAAAGGTGTAGTTGTTTTCCCTGAGTGACCCTTCCTCAGCAAGGCGAGTTTTTCTTCTTAAGACCAGGGATGGAGTTATTGCCTCTCCATAGCACAAAGCCTGGGCTAAAATATAGAGATCATGTGTTGCCCATGCAGCATGATCCCTCTCTCGGCCTGTCTAGTTCACTCCAGAGGAAAGGTAACACCCCTACATCTGGAACAAGACAAGCTGCAGAAGCTGCCGGATCAGCAAAGCAATGCTCTAACTGTCCGCCTGTCGGAGCTTCGATCCTAGACCAGTCGCCAACCAAGGCTTAGGGCCTGGTCTGCCCTGTCATGACAAATTTGTCTTTAGCTTGCATTTCCTCGCACCAGGGTAAGGCTTGTACCCTCCCAATTGCGCTCTTCCGCCCGAAGCCGTTGGCACAATGTGGGGTGTCGAGTTTGGTAAGCGCCGCCCAACGTTCGGCGCTAACAGAAAGCAGGTAGTACCGTCTACTGTTATACGGTAGCTCAGTCATATCTGACTAAGACCTGACTCTTGTAACTAACTAACTAACCAACTAACTAACTAACTAACCAACTAACTAACCAACCAACCAACCAACTAACTAACTAACTAACCAACTAACTAACCAACCAACCAACTAACTAACTAACTAACTAACCAACTAACTAACCAACGAACTAACTAACTAACTAACTAACTAACTAACCAACTAACTAACCAACCAACCAACCAACCAACTAACTAACTAACTAGTCCATACACAGACTACTACTTGATGTGAACTGGACTGATTTTTCCTATATGGATTAGCTTTCCCTATTACCAATGTCCTTCCCCATCAGGCGAACCCTCCAACCACTGATGTACTTGTAATTTACGTCCCCAAGTCAAGGACGAGAAGTGAACGTTTAAGTCCAACTGACCCGTGTACCGTACCAGAAATGATTGGAAGCACGAGAGACAGACGGCCGTGGGCAGACATAATCAACAACGCCACACAATATGGACTATAAGAAACGCACGAAATGCCTAATACGTTTTATTGTGTGAACAATTGTCCGTTACTTTAATTGTTCACATATATTGATTGGTTGAGGTGCTACATAGAACCTGCACTTTTGTATGGATATGAAAAGTGGACAATGAACAGACAATCTGACAAACATCTAATGGCGGTGGAAATGTGGTTTCTGAGGAAAATGCAAAGAATATCATCGACATACAGAAAATCCAATGACCAAGTCCTGCAAGAAACAAATGAAAATCGTACACTGATTAGAGAAATTATACGTAGACTGTCAAAATTGTTGGGGCATGTCATGAGAAAAAAAAAAATTGGAGAACTTGGTGACAACTGGCAAGATCGAGGGGACGAGAACAAGGGGAAGACAGAGAAGTAAATATATGGACGACTTGGCCACGTGGCATGGTCGAGATCAGAACACGGAGCTGATCCACGACTCTGGTGATCGAGTGAGATGGCGAGTCGTGACCGCCTACTCTTACCGGCATGGCACATGATAATGATGGGTATTGATTGGCACTGATAGAAGGAAGGATAGGTCAGCTTATCTGAATGGATAAGAGCGCTTGCTCTTAAACCTTCGGGATACTGATGCCGAGATAGTGGGTTCGATCCCTACATCGGTCAGTTGGACTAACATGTTGACTTCTCGTCCTTGACTTGGGGACATAAATTACAAGAATCTCAAAAGTCGGAGTCGGTTTGCCTGATGGTGAGGGATATTGGTAATAAGGAAAGCTAATTCACATGCCAAATCAGCCCAGTGCGTTAGAAGAAGTATCACGTGTATGGACTACGCTTGAGTTCAAAAATACTTTAACTGATTCTGTGCCGAAGGATAATATATCGACACACGTGACCTCCCATTGGGACAGATGGACGATATATCGCTATGCTAGGGTCATCGTGTTATTTGATTCGTTTCGTGACATCTTCCGCAATTTCAATGCTCAGTGAAAGGAAAATTTACATTGTAATAATACTTGTTTATCTGATTGTGTACCATGGTTGGTCCAAACCTAGGTTTTGTTTGTCACTGAATCAGTTCAAGTACACATCTGGAACTGAAACCACGCCACAATCATAGTAAAACACACGCACACATTCCTTCAATCTCTGCAGTGATCCAGGAATTGGCCGATTCCGAATGCGCGACGGACGACAGGAAGCAACTGGAATTGACTGAAGCCATTCAAAGTTGCCTGGAGAAGTTCGAGTTTGATGTGACCATGCTTGCAGTTGCCGCCCTCACTGAGCATAAAGATCTTGACCCCGTAGAATTGTGTCCGTAAGTGGTCTTTAAGTCATCACTTGGTTATTATTATTATTATTATTATTATTATTATTATTATTATTATTATTATTATTATTATTATTATTATTATTAGTTTGTATTCCCTAAAATAATATGCCCGCACAGTGGCGATGGAGTTAAAATGCAATTCGTAATCGCGTATACCGCATTCGAAACACAGCTGCGGGAAATTTGGAAGCAGACAGTCTTGTGTTGGTTTTTATACAATGGTATGAATTCCGGTCGTTCAGAAATCAAAGACAAACTACTGAACGTACACTAACAACCAAAAAATGTTGGGGTTGACTGCTATGCCATGTAAAGGATGTGCAACTAACTGAAGGAATATGTTGAGTTCGAGTTGCCAGATGTCCCGGTTTTCAGAGACAGTCGCGGTGTTTGATTAAATAATTTACTTTCCCAAAACACTAAACTTAGAATAGTCAGTTCTGATGTTAAATAGGTACTAATGTATGGATAATAAACATAGAGAACAATTAAAACGATTATAAATTAACTACAAATATTCACTAATTGGTGCCTGCGAAACATAGACACTAATGTGACAGAATCACCAATGTGGAGCTCATGGAGAGAACTAGATAAATAGTGAAACAAGAGAAAGAGAAAAAGCTCTGGTGCTGTATAGAACAAATATTGAGACAGCCTATTATTATGTAACTAGAAAGATCGTCGTATGGAACCCACAACCTAAAAGAAATACAGAAAGATACCCCCCCCCCCCCCCCCCAAAAAAAAAAAAAAAAAAGTCGCTTAAAAGTCGCTATCAACTCTTGTACCGCACCAGTAGCCGTTGGTTCCAGATACTGATTGAATGAACGCTTTATTCGCCAGTCTCTCTGTGTCAGCATGACTAATGCTGCTGCCACCACATTGGCCCACTGCTTCTGTCGATGAAGCCTCCAACGGGTCACGTCATGGGGTTTAAAGTTAGAGTTGTGGCAGCTATGGCTGTATTCTCGGTTTGTTTTTGGTTGTGAGCGTGTGTGAGCATGTGTGTATTAATGTGTGTAAGATGACCAGTGTGCTTGTTTGAGTGTGTATGTGGTGTATGTCTGTGTCAAGGGGAAAAGATCGTTACGTGTGTATGAGCAACAACAAGGGGAAGAAATCGTTACTTGTGTCTGACCAACAACAAGGGGAAGAAATCGTTACTTGTGTATGAGCAACAACAAGGGGAAGAAATCGCTACGTGTGTTTGACCAACAACAAGGGGAAGAAATCGTTACGTGTGTCTGACCAACAACAAGGGGAAGAAATCGTTACTTGTGTATGAGCAACAACAAGGGGAAGAAATCGTTACGTGTGTCTGACCAACATCAAGGGGAAGAAATCGTTACTTGTGTCTGACCAACAACAAGGGGAAGAAATCGTTACTTGTGTCTGACCAACAACAAGGGGAAGAAATCGCTACTTGTGTCTGACCAACAACAAGGGGAAGAAATCGTTACTTGTGTCTGACCAACAACCAGGGGAAGAAATTGTTACTTGTGTCTGACCAACAACAAGAGGAAGAAATCGTTACTTGTGTCTGACCAACAACAAGAGGAAGAAATCGTTACTTGTGTCTGACCAACAACAAGGGAAAGAAATCGTTACGTGTGTCTGACCAACAACAAGGGGAAGAAATCGTTACATGTGTCTGACCAACAACAAGGGGAAGAAATCGTTACGTGTGTCTGACCAACAACAAGGGGAAGAAATCGTTACTTGTGTATGAGCAACAACAAGGGGAAGAAATCGTTACGTGTGTCTGACCAATAACAAGGGGAAGAAATCGTTACTTGTGTCTGACCAACAACAAGGGGAAGAAATCGTTACTTGTGTATGAGCAAGAACAAGGGGAAGAAATCGTTACTTGTGTCTGACCAACAACAAGGGGAAGAAATCGTTACGTGTGTCTGACCAACAACAAGGGGAAGAAATCGTTACTTGTGTTTGACCAACAACAAGGGGAAGAAATCGTTACTTGTATCTGACCAACAACAAGGGGAAGAAATCGTTACTTGTGTATGAGCAACAACAAGGGGAAGAAATCGTTACTTGTGTATGAGCAACAACAAGGGGAAGAAATCGTTACTTGTGTCTGACCAACAGCAAGGGGAAGAAATCGTTACGTGTGTCTGACCAACAACAAGGGGAAGAAATCGTTACTTGTGTCTGACCAACAACAAGGGGAAGAAATCGTTACTTGTGTCTGACCAACAACAAGGGGAAGAAATCGTTACGTGTGTCTGACCAACAACAAGGGGAAGAAATCGTTACTTGTGTCTGACCAACAACAAGGGGAAGAAATCGTTACTTGTGTCTGACCAACAACAAAGGGAAGAAATCGTTACTTGTGTAAAGCCAATAACAAGGGGAGACATCGTTAAGTGTCTATGGCAACAACAGGGTGCATGAAATTGTTACGTGTGTTTAGATACTAATAAGAGGGAGACATCGTTCCACATGTATAGGCAACGAGAGAAAGAAAGAGAGAGAGAGAGAGAGAGAGAGAGAGAGAGAGAGAGAGAGAGAGAGGGGGGAGAGGAGACAGAATGCAAGAGAGGGGCGGAGAGAGAGAGAGAGAGAGAGAGAGAGAGAGAGAGAGAGAGAGAGAGAGAGAGAGAGAGATCTTTACCTATGCATGGACAACAACAAATGGTTTGAGAAAATTTAAATATTGAGCACAACCCACTACTGGCAACGCTGATCGTATTCTCGTATGAACCTAAGGCCTATCCACGTCAATATGCAAGAACTATACTCGAGTTTCGCTCTCGTTCGAACTCGTCAGTAATGCATATCCCTGACCGGATCTGGAAACAAGCCCCGGATCACTGGCGTGTGAAGCGGAATATGATCAGATCAGAATATGAAGCCGTGAATATGATCCATATTGACGTGGATAGGCCTTAGGTTCATACCAGAATACGATCAGCGTTGCCAGTAGTGGGTTGTGCTCAATATTTAAATTTCAAATCCCGAAACAACCAAATAATCGATTTGAGAAAAGCCTGTATGTCTGTGCCTCAAATATGCAGGACTGGAATTATTGGAGAACCTCTACCCCAATCCCTCCTGCGTAGATGCTGTTTGATGACATGTCTTATCAGTATTGTTATTGATCATTTATCCACGGCAGATTCGCGACCTCATGGATTGAGTGTACTGTAACTGCTGCTGAAAGTAAATGCGGCAATGCCTATTCCAGTTTTATCTCGGACGTTCTGGACGTCACAGCGGGACCCAGGTTTGAGGAGTTGGGCTGTGAAAACACAGTTAATGACAAACGTGAGTCCAGTTATATTTCGTGATCGTACGAATTATATCTTTTATATGGCAGTGTATCTGTTATCTGTTGGGGTATCATCCTTGCACTCCGGGCAAGTCCATAGGTGCTCAGGACCCCCCCCCCCCCCCCACCCCTCTCCCCCCAACATAATTATCAGTGTCCGACGGACAACAGTGCCAGTTCTTATTTGGTTGACGAGGCCCCTCGTTCTCTCGATGTGCTTCTCATGTCTGGCCGTGGCAGTTCTCGAGTCTCTCATTCTGGACAACGATGTCGATTCCCCGGCATCGAAGTCCCCAGCTCTCGACATCTCTCTAAGGGCATTAATAACATCGGCACGATCCCTGGGCTGAACATCAGCGGGGTATGCGGTAGAGCCAGCAATTTATCAGCTTGTCCATTTACTTTAACCTCCGCATGTCCCGGAACGAAGATAAGGGTAATCTACAAATAACACATCTCCGCAGCGGCAGCCCACTGTCTACAGATAATGTCATCATCAATATCATGTGCCATGCCGATAAGCGTGGGCGGTCATGACTCACCATCTCACACGATCACCAGAGTCGTGGATCAGTTCTGTGTTCTTGTCTCGACCATACCATGTAGCCAAACCATCCAGATATTTACTTCTCTGCCTTCCTCTTGTTCTTTTCTCTTCTATCTTGCAGTTGTCACCAACTTCTCCAATTTAGTTCGACTCATAACGCATCCAAAAAATTGTGACTGTCTACGTCTAATTTCTCTAATCAGTTTACGGTTTTCATTTGTTTCTTTGTTATTTATTTTTCTATCTGCCCATGGTATTCTTTACATTTTCCTTAGAAACCACATTTACACAGCCATTAGATGGTTTTCATCTTGTCTGCTCGTTATCCACGCTTCCATCCATCCATCATGTGCCATGCCGGTAAGCGTGGGCGGTCATGTTCTGCCATCTCACTCGATCACCAGAGTCGTGGATCAGTTCCGTGTTTCTGTCTCGACCATGCACAAGGCCAAGCCATCCAGATACTTGTTTCTAGGTCTTCCCCCTGGTCTGTTCCCCTCGATCTTACCAGTTGTCACCAAGTTCTCCAAATCATTTCTTCTCATAACATGCCCAAAAAATTGTGACTGTCTAAGTCTAATGTCTCTGATCAGTTTACGATCTTCATTTGTTTCTTGAAGGACTTGTTCATTGGTCTTTCTGGCTGTCCATGGTATTCTTTGCATTTTCCCCAGAAACCACATTTCTACAGCCATCAGATGTTTTTCAGCCTGGCTGCTCATTGTCCAAGCTTCACATCCATTTAAAAGTACAGGTTCTATGTAGCATCTCAACACTCTTTTTCTCGTTTCAATTGACATCTTTTTATTGGTCAGTATGTTTTTCATCTGGCTAAAGGCTACTTTTGCCATGGCGATCCTTGTTCTAATCTCTTCAAGGCATCTCCCATCAGATGTTATTACTGTTCCGAGATAATTGTACCTATTCACTTGTTGAAGAATATTCCCATTTACTTGTATATTACACTGTGGTATTTCGTTCTTCCTAGTGACGACCATAATCTGTGTCTTTTTACAATTTAATTCTAACCCTTGTTGTTCACTGTGTGTAACAACAGCATCTACTAAATTTTGCAGATCCTGTTCATTGTCTGCAATCAAGACTGTATCATCTGTATATCTAATGTTCAAAACAATGTTTTCCCGTAGTGAATTTGAATAACGAAGACACAAACAATAGATTGCACGATTTATTGCCTGGCATATTTCGCTGCATCTCGTCAGGTACATACTGCAGAACTCACACAACTTACGTGAAATTAACTAGATAAATCCTTCAAGTTGAAATATACACAATTTCGCACAGTAATGTCGATTGTCTACCACGGTAATTTTAATCTGACTAACATGTCTTTCTGTTTACACAATTCTGGCTTGCGTTGATAGATCATAATTGCTTCTGCAAATTTTAACAAGCGAGTATTCTGTGTTCTAAACAACACGCGAAATGCAGTCTCTCTGGACACAACATGGCGACTGGCGACAATGTGCCTGCCGATTGAAGACGCCGGGAGCTTCCGGTGTGTCGGCTCCTCGTGGCTATCATCTCCTGTGTGTTGTATCTTGTTGACCCATTGAGGTATGTGTTCTGACACCCGTTTGTTAAGCTGTCTCTCCGTTCGGCCAATGTAAACGGCCTGGCATCTACATGTGAATTGGTAAATACAATTGTTTGTGGCGTACAGAGGAACAGGCTCTTTGACTGTTGGTGTAGGAATGGGTACGGTTTTACATCTAATGACTGGAGTTGCCGCACAGAATGTTCGACCTACTGCTGTAGTAAGCCGGTCTTGTAGACGTTGCATTACGTCATCCCCTCGAAAGGTTAGCTGGATGAATACCTTGAGTTTAGGGACTGTAGTTACGTCTGCTTTGGGTTTGGGCTGTTGGCAATGGCGCTTTATAAATCCATCTTCATGGCACACTTAGAAGAAAAGAGATCCTCAGACATCGACAACTTGGCCTTTTACCGGCGTTATGTGGACGATATACTAATTATCACCACAGACGAGCTACAAGCAACATCGTTTCAGGCCACAATGAACAAGACGCATAAAAACATCTCTCTATCTATGGAACACGAACACAACGAAGCGTTACCGTTCCTAGATATTCTAATGAGACGTAGAGCAGACGGCACAATTCAAAGATCGGTGTATCGCAAAGAAACATGGACTGGCCAATACCTAAATTTTCAGAGCTTCACACCTGTCCAGTACAAACGGGGCTTAGTACGGACCTTGTTTGACCGTGCTAGAAAGATATGCACCCAGGACACACTGACAGAGGAATTTGAAACTCTGAAGAATGTCTTAAACCTGAATGGGTACTCCACAGGATTTATAAAGCGCCATTGCCAACAGCCCAAACCCAAAGCAGACGTAACTACAGTCCCTAAACTCAAGGTATTCATCCAGCTAACCTTTCGAGGGGATGACGTAATGCAACGTCTACAAGACCGGCTTACTACAGCAGTAGGTCGAACATTCTGTGCGGCAACTCCAGTCATTAGATGTAAAACCGTACCCATTCCTACACCAACAGTCAAAGAGCCTGTTCCTCTGTACGCCACAAACAATTGTATTTACCAATTCACATGTAGATGCCAGGCCGTTTACATTGGCCGAACGGAGAGACAGCTTAACAAACGGGTGTCAGAACACATACCTCAATGGGTCAACAAGATACAACACACAGGAGATGATAGCCACGAGGAGCCGACACACCGGAAGCTCCCGGCGTCTTCAATCGGCAGGCACATTGTCGCCAGTCGCCATGTTGTGTCCAGAGAGACTGCATTTCGCGTGTTGTTTAGAACACAGAATACTCGCTTGTTAAAATTTGCAGAAGCAATTATGATCTATCAACGCAAGCCAGAATTGTGTAAACAGAAAGACATGTTAGTCAGCTTAAAATTACCGTGGTAGACAATCGACATTACTGTGCGAAATTGTGTATATTTCAACTTGAAGGATTTATCTAGTTAATTTCACGTAAGTTGTGTGAGTTCTGCAGTATGTACCTGACGAGATGCAGCGAAATATGCCAGGCAATAAATCGTGCAATCTATTGTTTGTGTCTTCGTTATTCAAATATCTAATGTTATTGATGCATCGTCCCCCAATGTTGATTCCTTCCATATTTTCAATATTTCTGAAAATATTTTCACTGTACAGGGAAAACAGATCTGGAGACATTACACATCCCTGTCTCACACCTCTCTTAATAGGCTGATATTGGCTTACTTCATTATCAACTCTTATGGCAGCTTGTTGTTTCCAATATATGTTTTTTACAAGTCTAAGGACTTTTCCATCAGTTTGTAGATCTTCAAGCATCCTTATCATGTTGACATGTCTCACTTTATCAAAAGCCTTTGTGTAGTCAATAAAGGAAAGGTGTAGATCCACGCTTCAGATCCATACAAAAGCACAGGTTCTATGCGCACTTCAACACTTTTTTTCCTCAATTCAAATGACATCTTTTTATTGGTCAGTATGTTTTTCATCTTGCAAAAGGCTAATTTCGCCATGGCGATTCTTGTTCTAATCACTTAAAACACTTCCATCAGATGTGATGACTATTTCGGACATTGTACATTTTCTCTTATTGTTGAGTCTGTGTTTTCCTCCACGTTAGAATAGCATCTAATTCGGTCAAACGTATAGACAGACTATCTGACCAGACCGACTAACTGACCAGACCGACTAACTGTCTAGACAGACTAACTGACCAGACAGACTAACTGACCAGACAGACTAACTGACCAAACAGAATAACTGACCAGACAAACTGACCAGACAGACTAACTGACCAAACAGAATAACTGACCAAACAGAATAACTGACCAGAAAAACTGACCAGACAGACTAACTGACCAAACAGAATAACTGACCAGACAAACTGACCAAACAGAATAACTGACCAGACAGACTAACTGACCAGACAGACTAACTGACTAAACAGACTAACTGACCAGACAGACTAACTTACCAGACAGACTAACTGACCAGACAAAGGAACTGACCTGACAGACTAACTGGCCAGACAGACTAACTGATCAGACAGACTAACTGACCAGACAAAGGAACTGACCAGACAGACTAACTGACCAGACAGACTAACTGACAAGGCAGGTTTACTGACCAGACAGACTAACTGACCAGACAAAGGAACTCACCAGACAAACTAACTGACAAGACAGGTTAACTGACCAGACAGACTAACTGACCAGACAAAGGAACTCACCAGACAGACTAACTGACCAGATAGACTAACTGAACAGACAGTCTAACTGACCAGACAAAGGAACTCACCAGACAGACTAACTGACCAGATAGACTAGTTTAGTTTAGCTTGGTTTAGTCGTTGGATCAACATCACGGCACACGGTTTAACCCATAAGTGCTCCGTTTTCCTCCTAACTCAAACTTGAGTCTGGAGAAACTCAGCTCAATGCACGAACTTCGTTGCATCGGTGAGGATCCTGAAATTCTTTGGGTAGATTTTTAACTCGAAATTTTGCCCGGGCTGCGTCGTTCGGCTACTCTTTTTCGATTTCCAATTACCAAGGAATTTTTTACTTGCGCAACAATACACACGGGCGTCCGATCTCACTACCCAGAGCCCAGGGGAAATTTGATTACTAGAAGTCCACGTGGATTTTTTAAATCTTCTCTTCATTTCGTTCATCCGAAGTGTTTTTTTCAGATGTGATTGCGGTGTGTCTGTTATGCGCCTTTGGGCCGAAACCCGTAGGCCAACACATCGACTTTAGCGTGCTTTTTTGACCAGGTAGCATTCCTGGGAGACTCTCACTTTTGTAGTGTCATCTGCAACCATGCTGGCCAAGGTTGAACGATCGAGGACAACGGTCATCCCTCAAAGGAAGGCAGGGACAGTCCATAGCATTTTCCGCCATCCAAGGTTGCTTCCATAGTTGCAGGGCCGACACATAACGCCCTGGATCTGGGCTCACCGAGGGAGATCGTCACGTCCTGCTCATGGCTGCTTTAAATCCTCACTTCAATATATTGGTCATTTCGTTTCCCCGGGTCATTCCCGCACAAACCAGACAGGTTTGCAGACGGCATCCACTCAGCGAGTTTTCGGACATGTGCTTGTCGTTGCGCCCATCAGAGCTTTTCCAGGCACAACAGACATTCGGAAAACTACCCAGTCAGAGCTGTTCCGAACAAGAGCGGCATTCGGAAACTAGGTAGTCAGAGTTGTTCCTAGCACGGGAGACATTCGGACGAGACATTTCACTCGGACGTAATTGCGTAGTATCAATTTTTAGTTTGCCACCCGTAGGACGACACTTCCGACTTCAGCGGGCATTTGTTAATGAGGTTAGCTTTCCTCTGGTTTCGAGGCACGTTGGACTGTTGTGATGTCTCTAACATCTCAGCTGGTCAAGATAGAACGATGAACGACATCGTGGTCGGCCCTCAAGGGAAGGCAGGGGCAGACCATAAGCATTCCCTCTCTATCCAAGGAGGCTTCCATAATTGCAGAGCCGGCACATATTGCTCTGTGACTGGGCTCACCCGAGGAGTTGCCACGTCCTGCTCATGGCTGCTTTAGTTCCTCACTTCCACGTGTTTAGCAACTCGTTTGCCACTGATCGCTCAAGCACACACAAGGAGCGGTCCGACTGCGAGCGACATCCACTCGGTAAGCTTTTGCTTTTGACTTCGGACCACGCAATAGGTTCGCTCGCCGTGCGTTCCATTTTGCGTCATTGGGACGTTCTTCCACTTTTGTCTACACTCTCTATGAGTTAGATACAGTTTTCGCAGCCGTTTTCTTCGACTGGGGCACTTTTTTGACTTTTTGTACTCGCTCACGAGGTAGGCTACTTGTGCTGCCGGCTCAGCACCTTACCTTCGTGCAACGTGAACGAGAAACGGCCTGGCCCTCTCATCCGGGAATCTCTCATATCCCCCAGCTGGGAGCCTTCGAACTTCTATCAGACCTGAGCATGTAGCTTGCTCAGTATCACGCCTTTATTTTTCGAAAGGTGGCTATCGGCCCGGCTCTCAGATCCGAGGGTTTGTGGCTTAGAGGCGTTCAGCCACAGCCCTCGACAGGGAGCCTTTAGTGTTTTGTCCGGACCAAGAACTTCTGGCTTCGCGCGCCTGATTTAAATTTTAGACTGCTATCCTCAGTCTCACCTGCAGAGCAGCAGGTTGTGTCTCTCTTAGTCTGGTCCCTATCCCATAAGCTGTCCGATATGTAGTTTTTCATCCATCAGCAAGCAAATGGGGTCGATGGGACACGCAAGCTCCCCCCACCACGTCAAGGCGGAGACACATCGGGGGAGGATTTTTTAAATAAATCCCGGTCCTCACCGGAGCCTGAACCCGGGACCTCCAGCACTCGAGGCGGACACCATACCTCGAGACCACTCAGCCCCCACCCCCCAGATAGACTAACTGACCAGACAGACTAACTGACCAGACCGACTAACTGACCAGACAGACTAACTGACAGACCGACTAACTGACCAGACAGACTAACTGACAGACCGACTAACTGACCAGACAGACTAACTAACAGACCGACTAACTGACCAGACAGACTAACTGACAGACCGACTAACTGACCAGACCGACTAACTGACCAGACCGACTAACTGACCAGACCGACTAACTGACCAGACCGAATAACTGACCAGACAGACTAACTGACAGACCGACTAACTGACCAGACAGACTAACTGACAGACCGACTAACTGACCAGACAGACTAACTTACAGACCGACTAACTGACCAGACCGACTAACTGACCAGACCGACTAACTGACCAGACCGAATAACTGACCAAACAGGCTAACTGACCAGACAGACTAAATGACAGACCGACTAACTGACCAGACAGACTAACTGACAGACCGACTAACTGACCAGACAGACTAACTGACAGATCGACTAACTGACCACACCGACTAACTGACCAGACAGACTAAATGACCAGACAGACTAATTGACCAGACCGACTAACTGATCAGACAGATGAACAGACCTGAGGTCAATATAATTGAAATTGATAAGAGCGCTCGCTCTTAAACTTCCGGTGGAAGTTCAGCTGTACAAAAATGTTGACTTCTCGTCCTTGATTTAGAGAAGCAACTGGCAGGTTTCTCAGAAGTCGGAGTGGGTTTGTCTAATGGCGAGGGACACCGGTAATAGGGAAAGCTAATCCACACGCAAATATCAGCCCAGTGCACACCGCAGTAGTGGCAACTACTAGAAGTAGTAGCTCGGGTAGGGACTACGCTTGAGTTCAAAGAAACAAAAATACACAGACAGACAGACAGACAGACAGACAGACAGACAGACAGACAGACAGACAGACAGACAGACAGGCAGGCAGACAGACGGACGGACGGACGGACGGACGGACGGACGGACAGACAGACAGACAGACAGACAGACAGACAGGCAGGCAGGCAGGCAGGCAGGCAGACAGGCAGGCAGGCAGACAGACAGACAGACAGATAGACAGACGGACGGACGGGCGGGCGGGCGGACGGACGGACGGACGGACGGACGGACGGACGGGCAGGCAGGCAGGCAGGCAGACAGACAAACAGACAGACAGACAGACAGACAGACGGGCGGACGGGCGGACGGACGGACTGACAGATGATAGATAGAAAAATTTACTCAGCCTGGCCGCGGGACATAACGCACTTGCGCTCAATATTCCGCTGCGCTGATGTCGGGGTTGTGAGGTAAATCCACACAACGGTCAATCAGTTGGACTGCAACGTTGACTTCTGGTTCAGAAAGCATGGGCAAACCACTGTATGTAAAATCGCTTAGAAAATACATCTGGAGTTTACGTTGTTTGCAATGTCATGTAAAAGAAAGCAATATTTGATCAAAAATAAACAAAACATAACGGTTTTTTTTCCCCAGGACAAATCATTGGCAGGTCAAATGTGTGGATAAAAAGAGGTTTTTTCATCAAAAGATCTCCCGTTCGCAAATAACTTGTCTAGTAAATGATGAATCATTACAATGGCCGGTCAGTCGTCAAACTTTATTGGTCAGCCTGGACATGAGAAATAACGGCTACAGCGGGATATGACAATATGGGATGACATCACTTAGGTTTGTGTAACTCATGCGAGAAGAGAGGGAGAGAGAGAGAGAGAGAGAGAGAGAGAGAGAGAGAGAGAGAGAGAGAGAGAGAGAGAGAGAGGGGGGGGGGAACAAACACAGTGCACATACCATACAGCCATTTCACACCCAGGTAACAGAAATCACAATCGAGAATATAACACTATTAATAATAATACTTAATTAACGTAAAGTAAAAATATAAAATTAAGCTAAACACAACGAATTCAACGCTGCGATCTTCGTGATCTTCTTCTGGAGCATCACAAACAGATCTAAACGGAATGATGTTAGATAATAAAGATAACATTAAGAATATAATCAAATCAAAGTGTGTGTACGCAGTGTGGTTTCTGTTAAAGGAGTGTTTTGAGTTCGCTATAATTTATGCACACGGTGTCCGTGTTTGTAGTATCTCTCTTTTTGGCAGGAGTTACACATTCCTGGTTGTTTTTATCTCATTCTACAAGAATGTTGTGTCACCAAATAAACATCTTGTCAACACCCGGTCTGTGTTCATTTTTAAATATCATTCGGGTGCGGATTTGTGTTTGTACTGGCTTTACACTTGTATATGGCCGTATTATGACCTTCAGAGGCCCAAAAATGGGCCTCTCTCTCTCTCTCTCTCTCTCTCTCTCTCCACACACACACTAACACACACACACAATAACACACACAATAACAAACACACACTACCACACACGCAGTAACATACACACACAATAACTAACACAATAACACTAATACGCATATAATAACACACACCTATAAAACACACACACACACACACACACACACATTTACTAACACTCGCACACGCGCGCGTACGAGTGGAAGTCATTAAAGTAATAGTATTTTTACAAATAACCCTTTTACAACAGTGCGAATCATAAATTTTGAGCGTTATTTTATAAACTAGTCCAACTGCCTGGACTTAACATCAATGGTTAGTTAGTAAGTCGACAGATCATCCTCATTGCACATCGAACCATTCAGTCCATAAGTGCTCGGATCCCTCCTCAGCAAATCCCGCAGATTGTAGCGTCTCACGACACCAGTTCTTTCTTGCTTTATCAATCTTCTTTGGCTTCCTGCGCAGTGTTCTTCTTTGGCCACACCTCTTTTAATTTGCTGTTCTCGCAGCCTGACCATAGTTGTAGATTCCTAGACATCGCTGGGTCTCGTAAACGACTTACTTCTCGTAGAGCATTCAGTATATCAACCTGGTCCATGGCTCGTCCGCCTTTCACAGTAGCCCTACCTGCAAGTCTGTCAGCCTGCTCATTCCCGTGTACACCCGCATACCCTGGCACGAAGATGAAACTAATATTTGCCTGACGAGACCGCTACAGAGACAGCAGCCACTCTCTTCGGACCCACCCCATCTCTATCCTCCTGAGTATACTCATTGAGTCACTAAGGACACATGCCAGATTGAATGTCTGTGTCTCCAGCCATGTTATTGCTTTACTTACTGCCATGATTTCCATAGTCAGGCTGCTTGTGGTCAAAGCAAAAGCGCCAGACTCTTCCTTCACAATTTTCCTTCCGGCCTGAGCCGAAAAGGCCCATGAACTTCTCACATCCGTGTAAATGACAGCATCATCATCTAAAGAATTCTCGAAGATCAGAGCCTGTACTTCCACCTCCACAGCAGCTGGATTTTCTTGTCTGCATTTCCTATCTAGTTGGATGCACACTGAAAAGGATGTACAGAACTCTGTTGGTACGTGTATCCACTCCTCACAAGGTTCTAAGTCCTCAAGTGAACACACCTGTTGAAGAATGTCTTCGGCTTGAACCATCCACGACTTTCCTCTTTTTAACCAGCTTCCCTTTACCTTCTTAATCTCGCTATGCAGTGGATGTTGTGTGTTTGCGTTGACTCTGAGATAGACACGTGCTTGGCAAATTTGTATTCTGTCCCTCATGGTTGGAACATCAAGAAGGTAGCGCATCCAAGAATAATGCGCATAGCTTCGTTCTGCATCCTTTTCATCTGCTTATGGCTGAGAGTCAGGATCGCCATCGCATACTCCAAAACAGAAAGGACCAGACCCTCGTAAAGAAGACATAGATGGCGCTGTTCACAGTTTGCTGCCGCCATCATACGCATCGCATCAACCCGCTTGGCCTTTGTTATCACCTGGTCTACGTGCTCAATATAAGCTAGGCTTCGATAAAATCGTATCCCCAGGTAATTCATTGCCTGCGCTCTTTCCACCGTCTCTGAACCCAGATTTACAGTTGGCGTTGGGGTGTTGACAATATTGTTATTCAAAGAGAACCAAGTCACTGTTGCCTTTGTTTGGTTGACCATTGTCCCAGCTTCAACACAACAAGTGCTTGTGCGATTTAGTTCGGTTTGTAGTTCCACAGCAACCTGATCTCTATCATTACCCTTGCGGTACAATAAAACATCGTCTGCATACAACAATGTCCTTCCCGGACCTATGATTTGCTCACTGATGTTTCTCAAGTGTAGGCGTTGAACAGAACGGGAGATAATGGTGATCTCTGTGGTAGGCCAGTATATATTGTTGTTGGTTCAAAAGTCCAACTGCTACATCTAAAAACTACTTTCCGTTGGCAGAGGGCTGCGATCCAACTAATGAGGAAAGGACTTATCTTGAGTTCAAGAAGCTGAAGCATTAAACAATCCAATGGTACTCTGTTGTACGCGTCCTCAAGATCAATCGCTGCAGCAAATGTTTCAATACCTGAGTGGAAACCTTCATAGACATCATGGGCAAAAACTGCTGCATTGGTCCAGGTTTCTCTTTTTGTACGGTACCCTCCCATGGTAGGTTGGAAAACACCTTGCCTCTCTAGCTGGCTTGATATTTTTCTGGCAACAATTAACTTCTCTAGCCCCCTCTGCCGTGTGTCCACCATGACGAGGTAGAAGGGCTTGTGTGTTCCAATGACCCCAAGAGCTATGCCGACGGTAGCACAGCTACTGATAGGGTCACCCATGTCGGACAGGTCAAGGGAGAGGGACCAGATCAAGTGACGCACAAACCTGCTGCCTGGTAGGTAGACTGGGGACAGTCAAAGGCTAGGAAAAGCACCCCGAACAAATGCTTGTCGAAATCGGATGTACTGAGCCACAGGCTTGACAAAGCAGTGCAACGTAACTTAATTCATGATGTCACAAATTAAAATTAATCGTTATGGTGCTAATCCCGCGAATTTCCATCAGGCGGTGATAGTGCCGGGCCCCCTGCCTCGAGGGGGTCCACCCATGACTACTGGTGGTCACCTTCCGCTGTGCTGTGGAGTCAAGGCACAGAGGAGTAGGTTAAGAGCTATTGACCAAACACCCCGGACACTCAACATACTACAGTGGAATGCCGAAGGAGTTTATAACAAGAAAGTCTCCCTAACACAGCGTCTTCATAAAGATAGAATAGATGTGGCATGCATTCAAGAGACACACCTCAACGCCAATCGCAAATTTTCAGTCAGGGGATATCAGGCCACACGTTTCGACCGCGAAGGACACAAAAGAGGAGTTCTAATACTTACACGAAATACAATACCTTGCAGCGAAGTATCTGTGATCTCTGACAACCAAACAGAAATTATAGGTGTTGATATAATGATAAAGGACGGGAAAATAAGAATTTACAATCTGTATAGCCCGGCAGATAGGGATCTTACACTCTCAAACATGAAAATAACTGACACAAATTGCATTATTGTCGGAGACTTTAATAGCCGTTCAGAAAGATGGGGATACCCAGATACTGACAAAAGAGGAGATGAAGTGTAGGACTGGGAAATAGACTCAAATCTCCATCTACTCAACAAAGCGGATGACAAACCGAGCTTCTACTCCAGAAGATGGCTTACCACTTCTACTCCAGACTTAGCTTTCTGCACAGGAGACATCCTCCACAAAATCGATCGCCATGTGCTTGACCAATTAGCAGGTAGTGACCACAGACCAATCAAGCTTGTAATGAATATGGAGTATGTTCCACAGGAGCAAAAGCCTTTGCCCCGCTGGAATTACAAACGAGCAGATTGGGACAGATTTGCCATACTAACAGACAAATATTGTGAAAATATTAATACACGATATGGCAACATGAAGCAAATGTTGGCAAGTCTAAACAGAGCAATAATACAGGCAGCCACTGAGTCTATTCCAAGAGAAGCGAGGAAATATTACAAACCATACTGACATACAGGACTGAAGAGCTACAAATTTTGGATGACAAAGTTGAAGATGTCAGGAAGAAAGCAGAGAGAGAACAAACAACTGAAGCGAACATCTCTCTCAAAGCCATCTCAGCAAAATATAAAAGAACAGTAAATCAAACAGCAAGAGATTGTTGGAGGGAAAAAAACAGAAAACCTGAATTTTGACAGGGATGGAAACAAACTATGGAAACTAGTGAAAGCCATGAACAATGAAGGACCTAGAAACAAACAAATAACAATTAAACAAGGAAATGCCTTGCTTACAGGAAAAAAGGCTGCAAATGCACTAATGGAACACTATGCCAGTGCAAACCACATTGATATTACAACCGAACAGAAGAAAGCAATCAAAGATAAACAGATACATCATAGTAATACAGAGACAGCTGCAGAATATATGATGGCAAATCTAACAATGGAAGAAATGGAACAGGCAATGAATACCCTAAAAAAGAAGAAATCACCAGGAAAAGACCTGGAAGAACCAAATGGCTATCGACCTATCAGTCTACTTAGTTGTGTAGGAAAATTAATGGAACGCATTATCAATGGCAGGCTAACATGGCATAAGAAGAAAACAAACTCTTAACACCACACCAAGCAGGATTCAGAACGTACAGATCCACTGAAGATCAAATAACCTATATAGCTCAGGAAATAGAGGATGCCTTCCAAGAGAAAAAGCACACACTAGCGTTCTGGATAGATTTAGAAAAAGCATTTGATAAAGTATGGAAGGAAGGAATGAAAGTAAAACTGCAAAAAATGCATGTTTGTGGGAAAATGTACAAATGGATCAGCCACTACCTTGAGAACAGAACTGCCAGGACAAAAGTACAAGGACAAACCAGCAAAATGATGCTGTTGGAGCAAGGTGTCCCCCAAGGAGGAGTTCTTTCACCAACATTATTCCTAGCATATATAAACGACATCACGGAAAATTTTCCAGCCAGAGTACACACATCATCCTTTGCAGATGACCTAGCCATATGGACATCTGAAGAATATATTAGTACAGCTAACAGCAGAATACAGCAAGCCCTATTAGCGCTGGAGAACTGGTCAAAATCATGGCTAGTGAAGATAAGTGAGGAGAAAACAACATGCACAGTGTTCTCCCTCTCAAATAAAACTCAGCAACCTAAGCTGGTATTGAATGGAAAAATATTGTGCCATGAAGAAAATCCAAACTATCTAGGAGTCACCTTCGATCGTCGCCTGACATGGAAAACACAGGTTGAGAAAAATCGAACAAGAGCAGGGCAAAGAATGGCAATCATGAAAAAGCTTGCTGGTACAACGTGGGGAGCAGATGAGAAAGTTCTCAAGAAGCTATATACTGGACGGGTGAGGCCAGTACTGGAATATGGCATTGCAGCTTGGGCAACAGCAGCTAAGTCAAACTTTAACAAAATAAGTAGAGTCCAAAATCAAGGAATGCGAATGATAACTGGAAGCCTGAAGACAACGCCTATTAATGAACTAGTAAAGATCACTTGTTTACAACCAATGCAGGATAGAAGAGATAGCAGAGCCCAGCAACAAGCAGAAAAATTTAGAAGATTGACATATCAACAGTCAAAAACCCATTTACAATGCACACAAGTTCCCAGCTTGGAGACAGCAGCAACTGTCTGAGATGATAGAAAACATTCCTGGTATTGAGAAAAAGAACACTCAGCATGAAACCGAAAGAAGAGAAATAACCCTAAACTACATAAAAGAACATTACCCAAGCAGCAATTGGACCCATGCATATACAGATGGATCAGCCAAAAATTCAATAGAGAATGGAGGAGGAGGAATTCTCCTAAATTTAAAAAATGGAGTGAAAAAAACACATTCAGTGGCAACTGGAAAGTTTTCAAGTAACTTCAAAGCGGAGGTAGAGGCTCTGAAAACTGCAGCAGAAATGCTCTTGATGGGGGAAAATAAAGAGAAGCAAATAGCTATCTTCACAGATGCAAAGTCAGCTCAATCCTCAATACTGAAGAGCAATAACAGCACAGAACTAGCTGACCTAAGAGCAGCACTCCATGGTCTATGCCAGAAATCCAAAAAAGTTGTAATACAGTGGATCCCATCACATTGCAGTATACCTGGAAATTAAGAGGCTGACAGACTGGCAAAAGAGGGCGGACGACTACCACAGCCTGACATAGACATAACCTATAATGAGGCAAAGAAAAAAAGCACTTATAAAAAGCACTTATAGAACCAAATGGGAATCAGAGCATCCAGGCCACCAGAAGGATGATGCATATTACAAACTCGACCGAAGAGAACAAGTAGCAATCTTCAGACTCCGCACAGGACATAACAGGCTGAAATACCACTTGTTCAATAAACTAAATATAGGAGATACAGATGAATGTAATTGTCGAGCTGGAAAAATGACAGCAAAACATTTGCTGCAGGATTGCCCAACATACGCAGAA
Source organism: Cepaea hortensis (assembly GCA_963921405.1). Taxonomy (NCBI): domain Eukaryota; kingdom Metazoa; phylum Mollusca; class Gastropoda; order Stylommatophora; family Helicidae; genus Cepaea; species Cepaea hortensis. The sequence goes on from OY992883.1 coordinate 16,432,038, forward strand.
CAGAGAAAGATATATTGGCCCACAACTGCTTCATTTGAGGACAAGCTCTATGGAGATATCAACAAGCTCAAGTTGACTACAGCTTACTTTAACTACATACAGGTTGACATTTAAAGGTGCATGAAGAAGTATTCAAACTGCCATACTTCATACCACAGGTATGTCGGTTACAAAAGCCTCCCAGAGGCATGAAATGGAATATTGCTTGGATAGCAAATCCATTACGTGGAAAGTCCGAATCGAAAGCTCACTGTGTGGATGTCATCAGCAGACTGCATTCTTCTGGTTTCCGGAAGAACAGCCTGTGGTGAACGGAAGGCCCAATATACGGAAGTGAGGCTAAGCAGCCATGTGCAGGACGTGACGATTCCTTGGGTGAGCCCAGTACCAGAGCGCTATGTGTTGGCTCTGCAAGTATGGAAGCCTCCTTGGATGGCGGGGAATGCCCATGGTCTGCCCCTGCCTTCCCCTGAGGGCTGACCAGGATGTCTTTGGCTGTTCTATATGGGCCAGCTGGGATGGGGGATAATACCGAAACAGTGAGAGTAAAACGTTCTAAGAAACCCCCGGGATGGTTAACCCGGTCAACAAATGCCCGCAGAAGTCGGATGTGTCGGCCTAACGGCGCAAGAACGCAGCTTTGCTGTAAACAGGCACAACGCAATCACATCCGGAAAAAAAACAACTCTGGATGAACGCAGAAGAAGAAGAAGAACTTCTCTAGCAGCTTGCCTATTGTATTCTGCATGGTTATTACTCGATATCCCTGAATTTTTTGAGTGGTCTTTGCCAGGCTTCGGTAAGGGGATCAGATAACTGTGTAACTACTCCTCCTTGATGCTAGCACTCCCTGTACTGTTGTTGTACATGTCTGCGTGTTTATCTAGCTCTTTGTCGGTACACATATTGATGTCGTGATATCTTATGCCATCTGGCCCTGGAACGCTGTTTTCTTATCGTCGTAGCACAACCTTGATTTCTTTCACTGTCACTGTGTCTTCATCCCAAATTTTCTGGGCCTTTCACCTGTCTGAGGTGACCTCCTTGGCAAGATTTCGGCCTCCCATGTCTGTCTGGTTGCTCTGCTCTAGATAGCGTTCGAAGAGGACTTTGCCTTTGTTCTCGTCAGTCCTCTGCAAGATTTTGTCAGCACCTTGGAAGTCAGGAATACTCTTATTCTTGACTACCCCACTCATGCTTTTATGTAGTCGCCAGAATAATTTCAGTGACTTGTATGTGCTTAATCTTTGACATACCTCTGCCCATTTTTCACTTTTAACCACCTTAACCAGTTTGTGTGTGTGTGTGTGTGTGTGTGTGTGTGTGTGTGTGTGTGTGTGTGTGTGTGTGTGTGTAAATATATTACTTTTGTGTGTATCTCTCTTTCTAAGGTGCATGCAGGGACTAGGATGGGCAACTCTGTTCTTCTTGGCGTTTTACCATTTCCTTACAGCACTCCACCTTTTCCACCTCAAAATTCCACCAAGGTGGCTGCTTCCAGCTTTTATTCCTGCCCTACAGCTTTCTGCGCTTGTCGCGCCTTATTTTACTCACATCTTGCCCTGTACTGTCATACTGGAAAGTCTTGACCTTTGACTTGTGATGCCTGGTTCTGCCTTTCTCCACCAGTATGCTGCAAGCATGGTGGTCGCTACCGTGGTACCCTAGTACACCCCATCCACACACTGTAGTGAGTGAAGGTGAAACCAGCGCCAGAACAATAACACTGTCCTCATAAGCTGGACGACTTGCTGTACTAGTGAAACAGCCTCTGTTGTTACAAACCAGGTAAATGGTTCCAACTGCAGTCTCGAGCTCCTCCCCCTGTGTGTTATAGGAAATGTTTCCCCATGATCTGCCTTTAGCGTTGAAATCGCCACAGAAAATAACATTGATCGCGTGACCTAATATGTCACGTAAGCACTGCCACATCTGGGAATCCACACTCGTGTTACGGGCATAAACATTAACCAACACGAATGGTAGACCGGATTGAACTTTAACTGCCTGTATTTGTATGTCATCACTGTCCCAACTGGACATGTTTAGCTCTGAAGCCAGTATACTGTCGCGAATGAGAAGCGCCATTTCCAGGTGTCGCCTGTCGTAGAAACATTTGAAGCCAGCAATTTGGAGGATCACCAAGTCGTCTGCTGAAGCGCTGCAATGTCGTTCCTGTATACCAGGTTTTCCAGAATATGGCCTCGTTGTTTTACGCTGGCACAGTTTCACTATAGGATGCCAGTATTCCTGAGGCCCGGACGGTCGCATTTGAGTCTAAAACGCCTTGGTCCACCTCATCTGCCTTGTCGCTTACGGCCTTCCCGTCGCCCTCGTCGTTTTGTTAGGTTGACTGCCCTCCACACGGAGCACAAATGCTGTTCCGCCATGTTAAAAAACTGAACACCACAGAAACATACACACTGCGAAATTCACTCAAGGATTGCTTCACTCATATGCACAAACTCCGTAGTATCAGCGAAGATCTTGAAAAGAAAATTCTGGTTTTACATCCTGTCACACAAATTACACGCAAGAGATGAAAATATCCATCTCCAACGTGAAAAAAGGAGCGGTCACAATACAACACAACTGTCAGTCGCCATCTTGACCGGAAGAGTATCAATGGGAGAATCATAAACAATCTTAGGTATGCTAGTGATACAGTGTTACTATCAGAAAGTGAGCAAGAGTTACAAAACCTAGTGGAACAAATAAACAGGCATAATGCAGAATGTAGCTTAGACGTTAACACCCAAAACACACAAAAAACTGTGATAATTAACAGTGGAAAAGAAGGGTCGCCAATGAATATCACAGTAAGCGGAGAGATACTAGAACAAGTAACAAGTTTCTCCTCTCTTGGGCGTGTAATAAAAGAAGATGGCAGAAGTGAAACAGAAATCAAAAAGAGAATAGGAATGACCAATAATACTTTCAGCAGCATGAAATCAGTATTAACATCTAGAGAGATTAACAATGCATTAAAAATGAGAATTGTCAAATGTTATATATATTCAACATTGTTGTTGTGTTTGTCCATCAAGAATGATGATGACCATTCATTTCATCCAGTGGGGTTGAAAGTATGGAGCTGTGAGTTCTAAGATGGCTGATAAGACCTATTTTGGCTCGAAATGTTCTTTGACAATGTGGACAAAGAATGCTTGACGTTTCTGGAGGAGGATTCCCTGCAGTGGTTTGTCTGCTCTGTCTTTTCTTCACAGCTCTTGCAGTCCTGGTTGCCTCACAAGTGACTGAACCCTTGCGTAATGATGCACGCCACGAATTTGGGTCTCTGGCTGCAGTATCCCAGGTGTCATGATGAATTCCAAAAGCATTCAGTGAGATTTTCACAGTGTCTTTAAAGCGTTTCCTCTGGCCGCCTTGGGAGCGTTTACCACAATGCAATTCGCCGTAAAAAATTCGTTTAGGGAGCCTGTGATCTGGAATGCGAGTCAAGTGACCAGCCCAGCGAATCTGATTCTTCATTAGTAAAGTGTGGATACTGGGCATGGACGCTCTTTCTGGGACTTCAGTGTCTGGGATCTTGTCTTGCCATTTAATCTTCAGTAACTTCCTAAGGCAGACTGTGTGGAAGTGGTTTAATTTCCTGGCGTGTCGCTGATAAACAGTCCAGGTTTCACAAGCATAAAGCAGTGTGGATAATACAACTGCTTTGTAGACTTTCAGCTTTGTTTGCAGGCTTATTCCAATTCTGTCCCACACATTTTTGATCAGTCTGCCAAAGGCCGCGCAGGCCTTGGAGATTCTTGCATTCACTTCATCATCAGTTGTGGCAGCTTGTGACACAGTGCTGCCAAGATAGGCGAATTTGTCCACAACACTTAGACTATGACCATTCACTTTGATATTCGGCACAGTGTGATTATTCCCTGGAGCTGGCTGGTACATAACTACAGTCTTCTCCAAATTAATATTGAGCCCAAAGTTGGCACAGGCATGTGAGAAAGCTGAAACATTATGTTGCATGTCCGCCTCTGAGTTGGCGTATAGAGCGCAATCATCAGCAAACAGGAGCTCTCTGACGGTGTCGCTGTCACTTTTGGTTTTAGCTTTCAGCCTTCTGAGATTGAATAACTTTCCATCCATGCGGTAGTTGATGTCTATTCTAATGTCGTTGTTCTCGAAGGCATTCGTCAATATAGCTGAAAACATGAGGCTGAACAGTGTTGGTGCCAGGACACATCCTTGCTTTACTCCGTTTGTGACAGGAAAGGGCTCAGACAGTTCAGAATTTTCCTGTCCTCTTGCCTGCATGCCATCATGAAATAGCCGCACTATTTGGACAAACTTTCGTGGACAGTCATATTTTGCCATAATCTTCCACAGTCCTTCGCTGCTGACTGTATCAAAAGCCTTGGTAAGGTCAATGAAAGTGGAGAACATTTCGCAGTTCTGTTCCTGACATTTCTCTTGCAGCTGCCTTGCAGCGAAAATCATGTCAACAGTTCCACGTTCTTTTCTGAAGCCACATTGACTCTCAGGAAGAAGACCTTGATCGAGATGGGCCGTAAGGCAATTGAGAAGAATTTTGGCGAGTATCTTCACTGCAATTGAAAGCAAGGAGATGCCTCGGTGGTTGTCACAGGATTGGCGGTTTCCTTTTCATTTGTAAAGGTGGACTATTGACGTGTCCTTGAAATCTTGTGGCATGGTCTCGTTCACGCATATGTTTGTAAAGACTTGGTGAAGCTCCTCTGTTAGGACCGGCCCACCTGCCGTGTATATCTCTGCCGGAATGGAGTCAGGACCAGGTGCCTTGCCGCTGGAGAGTTGCTGGATGGCTTTGTTTACTTCCACTATGGTTGGCAGGTCATCAAGTGTATCATTGATGGGAACTTGAGGAAGGCAGTTGGTTTCATCATCGAAGAAGGAAGTTGCATTTAAGATTTTGCTAAAATGTTCTGCCCAGCGTTGAAGGATTTCTTTCTTATCGGTGACCAATGTTCCCCCATCTGCACTGAGGAGGGTGTCGTAATAAGTGTCGCTTCTGTGGTGAGGGAAATCAACACCCACATTCTTTTAACCCCATATCATTATCTTGAGGATCTCCTAGCTTTCTGTCCACAACACCCTCTCTCTCTTTCTTACCACTCGACCATGCCCCTTCTCATTCTGTTCCAAAACATACCACACAACTCCAGCTTCTAAAAAAATGACAAATGAATTTAATAAAGAAAAGTGTCAGGTATGTGCAAAGTGTATGTGTAGAATGTCTGTCGTATAATCTAGAGTGTATGCAGAATCAGACCGAACAGCTCAGGAGCAAAGTCTGCTTCATCACAGTCCTAGCCACACAACAGAACCATAGATCAAGTACAGAAGACCTCACCAAATGATGCGTCTCTCCGGCCAGATGTCGACTTCCTCCAATAGCTCTGGGATAGTCCGGATGCCTGGTCACCAATAGTGGATATAGTCCAATACTGACCATGAATCTGACACATACAGTGTAACTAATATGTCACTACAAGTTCTGGATCTGATAACACTTGTACAGTAAAATAATGTTTACTGTCACTTTGACACAAAATATTAGTAGTTAATTTCACACCGGAATTCACCAATTGGGAAAACACAATGTTAATTTTCAATGTATCTGTATAACCACTATTGTTCCTGTTACTGGTGGTATTGTAAGTATCTTTACTATACTATGCTGATAACAATCACTGAGGAATCACTCTTATATGATCATCGGTTCCCGCTCAGCAGAGACCAGGTTCTTGCAGACCCTCTGGATTATGGGCCCAGTGCAAAAGCCGCTGAGTAAAAAAAACGCCTTCACTGATCGAGCCATACTTTTCTGCTACTTTTTGGAAAACATAGTGGAACCATATATTTATTCCAGTTTGAAATTGAGACTACGAAATCCCACACTGGATAGATGTCCGCCGATGTAAATCAACATAAGACACTGTAGTCTCTCTCCCTAATCAAACCAGGAACATCACACACGTCCTTGTTGTCTCACAACATGTGGTCAACTCCCGCCAAAGTTGTTCATCCAGACTGTTTTAATACTTTTTCTGAATGACGTCACAAAGCTGTCTAGACAGTAGGCGTCTAGAAGCTATTTTCCTCTCTCCTTTTCCGACTTGATGGAAACAACTGGCCGTCTATTCCGCTTTCATCTGGGGAATTGTCCCGGTACTTCAAAAAGTCTTGCCGGCTTGCGATCCAGTCCTGTTTTCCCCACAACAAAAGATCTTGCCGACTTTCACCAGGACAGTCTGTCTACCACATCAAAGGATGGCTGCCGCCTGTAGACTAATGGCGCGACAGTCTTTCAACGATCGACAACTCCAAGAATTTCCGTGACAGAGGGGAACTATGCCTGGTGATGTAGGACCATAGACCACTTTCAGTGAGTCATAGAAGTTTTTCATATCATGTCTGTCAGCAAAGCCTTGAATTTCATCAGCTTTGCTGCTCAGCCAGGAGTCCCGCATGTGCCTAAGTTTCTGCTGCACTACTCTCAGAATGTTCTTGAAGGCATCTTTTTTTATGTTGACTTCGGGTCATTCAAATTTGCCTTGAGGGGAAGATGTTTCTCGGCCAGCAATTGGTTGATGTCTTCGGAATTTTCATCAAACCAGTCTTTATGCATTCGGGGGGTTGGACCCAGGATTTCCATAGCAGTGTTATTCAACAAATTATCGCCCTTTTTTTTGCTCTTCAATTTTTATTTTTGTACTTTCGCGAACTTTTCCTTGCGTCCTGGAACAATCACTTCCGGTTCGACATGTACTGCTGTAAGACCCAAAATAAAACGAAAGGAATCTGGTACGATGAAAGGGAAGTTATTCTCATATATTTAGCAATGGTTCTGCTAGCTAGCTGCCAAGTTATTAAACCAAAAAAACGATTTATATGGATTTTATTTGGTTCTTTTAACGATTAGTAAGGTAATATGTCTTATAACACCTGACTATGAAAGATTAATTCATTTTTTCTTGCATATTTGAATCCCCCGTTCAATTTTACATAAATATGAAGATTTTCAACATTGCAGGTGTTTGCACACGATCAGGACAAAATATTTCGTGACACCGCCTTGATAAGACAAAATTCAAGATGGCGGCGCCCATACCATACAATAGTACTAAACTTTAGCGGACCTATATTTATTTATAGTTAGAACTAGTAATTTAAGTACTAACATGAAACAGAATACAAGTGTCATGTGTAACAGTAATGTATCTGTGTACTTGCATAATATTTCAACATTTTACATGACTGAAAATAATTTTGAAAGCCAGTTTTCAGACCCTTCTGTAAACTTGAAATGAATGAATCACCCAAATAAACGAGAAGTAGATTGTGAGCTTTACTAAAACACGACTACAAGAGACAAATTGGACGTTGCGGCCAAAGCCTTCGTCAGCACAGGACAAACAAATACAAACCAACACAAAACTACATGAAACACACTATGACAATATTAAACTATTAAACTAATTAAAATAAAATGTACTCATCTGAATACTGTGTCCTAGCTTGGAAGGTCTGACACACGTAGGGCGCCAGTGGATCAATAGACCGGATGTATGGTACACGGGTCAACGGTCAAGCGGGAAGGGAGTGGGGTGGAGACGCGCCCATGTGTGCGGAAAAGTGAAATTAGAGACCGGCAAGGAAGTTACGGACGCAGATGACAATTAGCAATTATCGTTAAGCGCTCGAAACACCGCTGTGGAAACCTATATAGTGTTAGTACACACAGAGAGGCATGAGTGGCGGTCGTTCAGAAAATGATGGCAAAACACCGAACGTAAATCCGCCAAGAGAGTTGACTGTGATGTCATACAAAGGATCTGCACGTACCCAGATGGTGGACTGTAAGCTAGGGGTGGGAGGGTGGGGTGGGAAGTTAAATGAAGCTGTGTTGGACATTAAGGCCGTGAGGGGAGAGTGTGCCCAACTGGAAGATGAGACGGTGTTCCAATGTCTTCCGATCCCGTTCGTGGGATGCGCATGATTTGATGGCCGTGACCTGTATGTCGGCTACGCCATGGTGGTCAGGACTGTTGAAATGTATGGATACTGGTTTCTGGGCGCCGCTGGTGATGTCAGAAAGATGTTGTCGAAATCTGTCCCCAAGACGTAATCCTGTCTCACCGACATATCTCATGTCGCAACGTGTGCAGGTAATCGCATAGATGACGTTGCGACTGATGCATGAGAAACCCTCACGGATGTGGAAGGTCGTCTTAGGGAATGTCAGACTCTGGGTTTGAAGTACGTATGGACAGGTCTTGCAAACCGATCGAAGACACGCCACCGTGCCAGGAAGAGACTGGTGAGGTTGGGGTAGCCTGCTATGGACCAGCACATCTCTGAGGTTACGATCTCGCTTATATGCCACTAGAGGAGCCTCTGAGAAGACATCACGAGTGGTCGATTCTTGTCGAAACTTGTAAGGTGTTACAGTTAAGTAAGGAGTACGTTTTTTCTAAGCTGCGCTACAGCACTTAATTATTTACATTTAAATGCAGTACTGTAAAATAAGTTATATGCTTTAAATAAGTTAGTATTTAATTATTAATTGCTGACAATTAGATACAGAACAGTGTGCTGTAAATTGTAGAGCAGAAGTAGAAATAGAAATAAATTTTTAGTGAACAGTTAATTATTTAATATTTTAATTTTTTTATTATTTAATATCTTAATAATTAATTAACTGCTGCTTAATTTGTGCAACAGTCGCAAACTTAGTTACTTACATTAATGTTTATAATATTTAATCAACAAAAGAAAGCTGTCGCAATGCAGTTAGTACATTAAGACAATGTGATACATTTTCATGAATTGTTCTTTCACTAACGACGAACATTTCACATGACATTTAATTAATATAATAAATATGCAGCTATTTTTAACTAGCAATTAGGTGACAGCACATCATAACAAAAAGTCTTATAAGTCAAGTGCATCTTTGTCAGAAACTCTGAGACTCTTGTGCTTTGTACGATGCTTTCACCAGGCCGCTGTGTGGAAAGAGACTGAGCAAAGTTGAGCAAACCTGGTGCAATGAAGTTGATCCTCTCATTCCTCTCGACATTCTATCGAAAGAGGAATATTACCTTTACTTTCCTGTTACCAAATCATAAGTAGAAACCCCATTTTAAAATATTCTCTGTATAGGCAAATACTAATAATAATCATCATAAAGTGCCGGCTGGCGTAGGCGTTCATGGCTTTCCACAAATCTCGGTCTTTGGTGTTCTGGATCCTAATACTAAATTATATTATACACCTGCGTTATACACCTGAGAGAAGTGAGGAGTTTCGTTCATGTCAACGAACCAGGCAAGCTAATACAGGAAAGTACTCTTACTAATAATTTACATAAATTAAAAAAATTAGTTGTGAAACATAAACAGCAATTAACCAAAGAATGGCCATCACTTGTGACACTCTTTCTTAAACCATTTCCTGGGACATTCAAGATTCTGCCTGTCACACCTTTGCCACAGCCTGTGTCAATTTGATAAAACAATTCAGATGCACACCTTCCTGTGGTGAGTTTCTATATATTTGAATAACGAAGACACAAACAATAGATTGCACGATTTATTGCCTGGCATATTTCGCTGCATCTCGTCAGGTACATACTGCAGAAATCTGAAAATATAAAAAACATAAAATTACACAGAGTAATGAAGCTTACATAAAAGAATAACGAAAAACAAATGCCTACACAAAATACAATAAATAATCACGGAGAAGACCCTCCAGTGACTACATTGTTAATTAGGTCACGGCACACACTATAAAAAAAAATAAATAATACGTCAAGTTAGGCCTCGCCGCCCCGGACGCAATGATATATGGCACAACGTTGTCCGTTTAAAAATAAACAAGCCATGGTAATAGAAGGCAAATAATAAACAGTTGGCGGCCATTTTAAATTGTTAATTAGGTCACGGCATACCCTATAAAAAAAAAATAATACGTCAAGTTAGGCCTCGCCGCCCCGGACACAATGATATATGGCACAACGTTGTCCGTTTACAAATAAACAAGCCACGGTAATAGAAGACAGAATTTCTCAAGTTTCCAATCTTAGGGCCGCGATAAATCCTGACTTATCAGTTAATTTATCATTGCACTTCCTGGTATTAAATTACGTCACCATATAATTCATAACTCCGCTTAGAATCAACGTACAGTCTTCGTTGAGATACCGTTGGATTCGTCTCGTCAAGCTCTATCTAACTGGTATGATTTCATAAGTAAAAACCCAATTGTTAAATATTGACCAAAATAGCTAAGTTTAACATGTGAATTGTGATTCCATTTGCTAGAATGGTTATCTTAGGAATGGTGTTTACATGAAATACGTCTTTTAATAATAAAGACAAAGAATAAAACTACTAAGGGTGATAACAGCAATGCTAATAAACACTATGATGCACTCTTCCGAATTGCGGTCCCAAATAGTTCCGCAGTGAATACGTGATTTTGGTATATCTTACAGAGCCTCAATGGGTCAAAGGTAATGGGTCAAAGGCAAGTCTATGTGATGTCATCGGGACTAACTACATGACATATTTTTGTTAAACTTTTGTCGTGTTCTCAGTGGCATAGCGGTAAGTATCTTCGCCTGTAACGCAGGAGACCGTGGTTCAATTCCCCACCGGCGAAATGTGGTAATTTTTTTTTTCAATTTTCATAAATTAACTAAGCGAAAGCGACAAGATAACTATGTACAAAGACAGTTATTCGGCATATTGACAAAATTAGCTAACTTTTGATTGCCTTTTTTGTAATCAATTTTATTTTGTATTGTTAGAAGATTTTACTCAATGAAGAGATCCTTTGTAGGCTATCGTTTTGTTTACGTTACTTTATTTTTTTTTGGGGTCTCTGTGGGAGTCTCTGTGGCGAAGTGATCAAGCCGTTTGACTCGTGCTTCGAAGGTTGTGGGTTCGATTCCGGGCCGCGCCCTTCGGTTTACGAGCTAAATGATTCAGAGACTCCTGTGGGTCGTCGCTAAAAAAAGCTACGGCGTTCGTGCTTTGTGCGACGCCTTCCGCGCTGCGGGAAGAGACCGAGCCATATGGGATAAACCCGGTGCAATGAAGTCGACCGTGTCGACTTTTAAGCGACTTTTTTTAAAAGCCTTTTAAACGCTTATTTTGCTGATGATATTCGCTCGACACCACCACACCAGTCCATCCAACATCATTTCTGTTAGCCTCGATCGTTGGGCGGCGCTTACCAAACCCGACACCCCATTGTGCCAACGGCTTCGGGCGGAAGAGCGCAATTGGGAGGGTACAAGCCTTACCCTGGTGCGAGGAAATGCAAGCTACAGACAAAATGTCATGGCAGGGCAGACCAGGCCCTAAGCCTTGGTTGGCAGCTGGTCTAGGATCGTAGCTCCGACAGGCGGACAGTTAGAGCATTGCTTTGCTGATCCGGCAGCTTCTGCAGTTTGTCTTGTTCCAGATGTATAGGTGTTAACTTTCCTCTGGAGTGAACTAGACAGGCCGAGAGATGGATCATGCTGCATGGGCAACACATGATCTCTATATTTTAGCCCAGGCGTTGTGCTATGGAACGTGTTCACATGCACCCACTGTGAACGGACATTTGCAGCGCAAATTGGCCTTATCAGTCACATGCGATACAGCCTTAGGTAAAAGTTATTATGCCTTTTTAAAGCACAAACTATCGTCTGTCAAGACGGAAAGGTGCCAATGATATATTAGTTTGGTAAATTGTGCTTCAAAAAGGCTTAATAACTGTCATATGGCAATAACTACGATCCATGGCGGTGGCTGGTAAGGCCAATTCTTGCTGCAAATGTTTGCCCACAGTAGGTGCATGTGAAAACATGGTCATTTCCACCATTTTGCACCATCTTACGTCTCTCACGCTCTGTGTGTGCTTTATCTGCAATCATTTTCTCCTTTGTCTTTATTCCATTTCTGATAGTTGCCCTCCATGCAACACGTTCAGCGGCGACGTGCTCCCATTGTGCATTATCAATGCCTGTATCAATCATGTCCCGCTTACACACATCTTTGTATCGTAGTAGAGGCCGACCCTGAGATCTCCTACCCGTCTGTAATTCACCAAAAAAGATGTTCTTTGGTATTCTACCATCATCCATCCTCCTAATGTGTCCTATCCATCTAAGTCTACGAAGACTGAGCATGGAATACACCGTCACACAACCTGATCTTTCCAATACTTTAGTATTTGTGATTTTGTCTTGCCACTTAATACCAAGTATTCTTCGCAGACACCGCATATGAAAGCTGTTTAAACGTTTCTCTTGGCGTGAGTAAGTTGTCCAGGTTTCACTGCCATAAAGAAGAGTACTAAGGACACAGGCTTGGTAGACGAGGACTTTTGTTTTGGCAGTAAGCTTCCTGTTCTCCCAGACTCTTTTTGCTAACATGTTCATTGTTGTTGCTGCCTTGCCAATCCTGATGTTGATTTCCTGATCGAGGGATAATTTGCTATTTACCTCTGATCCAAGATATGTAAAATGGTCTACTATCTCCAGTTCGGCGTCGTCAATAAAGATTGATGGTACACCATGTGCACCTTGTGACATAATCTGTGTCTTCTTTTTGTTAATTGTTAAACCAAATTCAGAACAAGCATTGGAGAATGCAGATAGTAGATGTTGTAATTCTTCCTCAAAGTGGGTCGTAATCGCAGCATCATCCGCAAAAAGCAACTCTCTGATTAGTACCCTGCTAATTTTGGTCTTAGCCTTCAATCTCTGAGCATTATAGAGGCCACCATCTGAGCGTGAGTGAATGTATATACCGTCATCCTGATCACAAAAGGCATATTTCAGTAGAAGTGAAAAGTATATCCCAAAGAGGGTGGGGGATAGTACACAACCTTGCTTAACTCCACTCTTGATTTCAAACTCTTCTGAAGTTGAGCCATCAAACTTGATTATACCCTTCATGTCTGTGTGGAACGATTCCACAATGGACAGAAGAGTTGGTGGGCAGCCAATCTTCTTTAGTGCTTTGAACAGACCCTCACGACTGACCAAATAGAATGCCTTTGTGAGGTCGATGAAGGCAATAAACAGTGGCTGATTTTGTTCCCGGCATTTTTCTTGCATCTGTCGCAATGAGAATATCATATCAATGGTAGACCGGTTCTGGCGGAAGCCGCACTGTGATTCGGGGTAGACTTGGTCTCCCAGGACTTGAAGTCTGCGCAGGACAATTCTGGCAAATACTTTCCCAACAATACACAGAAGTGAGATACCCCTATAGTTGTTGCAGTCGCTCCGATCTCCCTTGTTCTTGTACAGCGTTATGATGTTTGAATCTTTGAAATCCTGTGGGACTTGTCCTTCTCGCCAGCATAGCTCTATTAGCTGGTGGATCTGTAGAGCGAGGGTGTCTTGCCCACTCGTGATCACCTCTATTGGAATCCCATCCTTACCTGGAGCCTTGCCAGATGCAAGCTCATTTATAGCACACTTAACTTCTGTTATAGTGGGAAGTGTGTCCAGGTGGTCAAGAGTTGGCAGGGCCTCTATGGCGTTGAGGGCATCATCCGCTAGCTTGGTCTCACTTGAGTAAAGCTCTAAATAGTGCTCGACCCATCTATTCATCTGCTGTTTCTTATCAGTGATGATTTCTCCAGTCAAGGTTTTCAGCGGTGCACTTCTTTTGATCATTGGACCACAGGCTTTCTTTATCCCTTCATACATGCTTCTGATGTTTCCCTTATCACTTGCGATTTGAATGGACTCACATAACTTGATCCAATAGTCATTCGCACACTGCCTGGCAGCCTTTTGTACATCCTTCTTTGCTTGCTTCAGCTCACTCAGAGTGTTACGCGTTGGTCTTTCCTTGTTTCTTAAGAGAGCTATCTTCTTTTTATCAATCAAGGGCTGCAGTATCTGGCTGTTTGCCGCAAATCAGTCCTGCCTCTTATGATCCACAGTGCCGTAAACCCCTACCGCTGTTTTATAAATAGTTTCCTTAAGTTTACTCCATTTATCATTTACTATACAATTTTCTGATGTATCATTGAAAGCGTCTTCAAGTTGCTGTTGAAATTCAAAGCACTTTCCAGGATCGTGAGTGTTAGTAATATTAATCCTGGGGCTAGTCTTGTGTTTAGCTGTGTAGATTCTCTTTGGTCTCAGTCTAACCCTTGCAACAACCAAATAATGATCTGTATCACAGTCAGCACTGTGGTAACTTCGAGTTAATGATGTATGGTTCAGATGTTGTCTCCGTGTGATAATGAAGTCCAGCTGATGCCAATGGCCGGATCTTCGATGTTTCCATGTGATCTTATGCATCTCTTTTGTTTTAAAAAATGAGTTTGTAATACATAGGTCATTTCTAGTGCAATGCTCCAGCAGCCTTTGCCCATTATCATTCAGGCGACCGATGTTGTATTTTCCAAGGCACACTGGCCACGAACTCGAGTCCTTGCCCACACGAGCATTGAAATCACTGAGCATATAAATGTAGTCGGATTTTGGAACTGCCTTGATCGCAGAGACTAGCTGCTCATAGAACATATCCTTCACATCATCAGAGGAAGCGAGTGTCGGTGCATATGCAGTGAGAATGGTGGCAAATCCACAGGAGGTTGCCAAGCGCAGTGATAATAATCTTTCATTACCTCCAGCTGGGATATCAATCATTACCAGTAGCGAATTCTTCACTGCAAAGCCCACACCATGTTGCCTTTTTTTCTGCCTGCTCTCTTCCCTTCCAAAAAAAGGTGTAAGACCAGGGATGGAGTTCTCTCCATAGCACAAAGCCTGGGCTAAAATAAAGAAACCATGCGTTGCCCATGCAGCATGATCCCTCTCTCGGCCTGCCTAGTTCACTCCAGAGGAAAGTTAACACCTATACATCTGGAACAAGACAAGCTGCAGAAGCTGCCGGATCAGCAAAGCAATGCTCTAACTGTCCGCCTGTCGGAGCTTCGATCCTAGATCAGCTGCCAACCAAGGCTTAGGACCTGGTCTGCTCTGCCATGACTTATTTTGTCTTTGGGTTGAATTTCCTCGCACCAGGATAAGGCTAGTACCCTCCCAATTGTGCTCTTCCGCCCGAAGCCGTTGGCACAATGTGGGGTGTCGGGTTTGGTAAGCGCCGCCCAACATTCGGCGCTGACAGAAAGCAGGTTGTACCGTCTACTGTCATACGGTAGCTCAGTCATATCTGACTAAGACCTGACGCCTATATACTAGCTGACCCGGCCCGGCTTCGCCCAGAACCTGGCGGAGATATGTCTGTCTGTCTGTCTGTCTGTCTGTCTGTCTGTCTGACCCGGCCCGGCTTCTCCCAGACCCTGGTGGGGAGCATCTCATTTAATTCATATAAGTAGTCATATAAGTTCCCGTTCCCGACTATCTATCTGTCTGTCTGTCTGTCTGTCTGTCTGTCTGTCTGTCCCTCCCTCTCTGTCTGTCTGTCTGTCTGTCTGTCTGTCTGTCTGTCTGTCTGTCTGTCTGTCTGCCTGTCTGTCTAATCATTTATTGGTTGCAGTTAGAACAACCTTAGGTAAACGAAGACCAACTTACAAAAAGTATTAGAAAGAGCACTTGAAAGATCTTTACATCTTCCCCCAACAATTAACTTGGGTAAATGGAGCGGCGGCAGCAGCAGCAGTAGAAGAAGAAAAACGAGGAGTAGGAGGAGGGAGGAGGAAGAGTGAGGTGGAGGAGGGAGGAGGAGGGAAGAAGAGGGAGGCAGAGGGAGGAGGAGGAGACAGGAGTAGGAGGGAGGAGGAGGGATTAGGAGGAGGAGGGGGAGGGAGGAGGAGGGATTAGGAGGAGGAGGGAGAAGGGGGAGGGAGGACGATGAGGGAGGAGGAACGAACGAACAAACAAACAAACTTTATTTTAAAAGGGTAACAAATTGGGCACGCAGGCCCATCTTACATTCGGCCCTTCCAATCACTCATCTTTCATTCATCAAATGTGCATGTTACATTAACATAGGGGAAAAAACATTGTCAAATGGACTTTGTAAGCATAAACAATGCATATTACGCATGATACATTCACATGAGAAAAAAAAACATTATCAAATGAAAGTTGTAACCATAAACAGTGCATATTGCCATGTTGTGAGACACATCCCCCATCCACCCTCATATCCCGCAGCCACCAACACATCCCCGACCCACCAAACCTCCCCCACCTACCCACACATACCTCCACACACTCACACAGAACCAGGCGAACATACATGCCGCCACAAATCCACTGATAACCCACCCACACACATTTCCCCAAGAAGAAGAAGAAGAAGAATGAGAAGAAGAAGAAGAGGAAGACGAAGAAGGAGGAGGATGAGAAGAAGAAGAAGAGGAAGACGAAGAAGGAGGAGGATGAGAAGAAGAAGAAGAAGAAGAAGAAGAAGAAGAAGAAGAAGAAGAAACCACACACACATACCCACACATCCTGCACCTATCCACACACATATCCCGCACTCTCACAATTTTCCCCACCCACCCACCCACCCACACACACATCAGCCAACCTACACCCACCCACCCAATATTTGCCATCTCTCAACTACACATCCCCACCTATACACACATCCCCACCCATAAACACATCTCCCCACCTGCCCACACATATCCCCCACCCATAACCCAAAATCACACACCTCCCACACACACACACCCCACCACCCACATATACCCCACAAACACACATCCGCCGCTCACACACATCTTCTCACAATTACACACCTCCCCCACCCATACACTCATCTCTCACACACATTCACCCACTCACGTACACATCCATCAACCACTCACACACACACACATCACCCACGTGCCCATCAACACATGCATCTCTCGTCTACCCTCCCACCCACACAAACCCCAACAACCCAGCCAAACACACATCCCCCATCCTCGCATTCATCCTTCAATCACCTGCACATCCCACATATCCCCCACATCTCCCCTCCCACACAAAACTCCACCCATAAACACATTCCCCCCACACACACATCCCCCACATACATTCCCCATACACATCTCCGCCCACACATCTCCCCACCCACTCACACATCCTCCACCTACAAACATCATCACCACCCACACATACATCCTGCACCTACTCACATTTACCCCATCCACACTCACACACTCCCACCCACACAGACATATCCCATTCACAGACACCCCTCACACCGATTACACACCCATCCCTCAACCCACACAATCTCCTACACACCCATTCACCCACCCAAACACACACTCCCTACCCACACCCCTCCCAACCCACCAACACCCACATACTTCCAACTATCCTCTCAAATATCCCTCCCCCCCCACACACACACACATATCCCTCACATACACATACATCCAACACCGACTACAAATCCCTTCACACATCCACACATCACCCATTAACCCATACACATCCCCCACGTACAACCCCTCCACACATACATTCCCCACATCCCCCCACACACCCATATCCCTCACATACACACTCATACACACATCCTCACATCTAGACACATACATGATGCCTCACATGATCACTGAAACTAATAAGAACAAACTCCCACACTTTACACACAATTGAGACAATGACGATTGTCGTGAGAATTCTCGCAATTGCAAGAAGTGGAGAAATAATTTTACATATACATTATGTAGCATAAACTTTAGTGATGCAATTGAACTCTCTCTCTCTCTCTCTTGCTCTCTGTCTCTCTCTCTTGCTCTCTCTCTCTCCCTCTCTCACTCACTCTCTCACACATGTACATACACACATTCACATACAAAATACACACGCAAATACACACATATACCCACGCACATACACACACCTACACACATCCATATACTTACGCACACGTACTCACATAACACCCGAAGATACACTCCCTCGCATACACTGCATGCATGCACACTTACACACACAATGTGGTGGATGGGTGGAGGCATGTATGTGTATCTGGATTGTGTGTGTGGTTGGGTGGGGGAGTTGGGGTGAATGGGGGATGTGTGGGTGGGTGGTGGATGTGTCTCATAACATGGTAATATGTATTGTTTATGTTTACAAAATTCATTTGACAATGTTCTCTAGTTATATTTGGTCTCTGACTCAGATCCCTGGGTTCAACTCCATACTTGTAGGTCAGCATGGCCGAATGGATAAGAACACGTGTTCTTAAACATCCGGTGTGCTGATGCCGAGGTAAGGGGCTCAACCCCTACACCGGGCAGTTTGACCAAAATGATGACCTATCGTCCTTGCTTGGAGATGTAAATTACAAGTACCTCTGAAGTCGGAGTGCATTCACTTGATGGCAAGGGACACTGTTAATAGGGGAAGCTAATCCACATGCAAAGTTCATTCCAGCATTACTTGAAATAGTGTGTATGGACTACGCTTGAGTTCAAAGTTCAGTCCAATGCATGAATATGTATTGTGTATGCACTACACTTGAGTTCAAAGTTCAGTCCAATGCATGAATATGTATTGTGTATGGACTACGCTTGAGTTCAAAGCAAGGGAGCGCAAATAACAATCATGCTTCAGAGAATGTTCAATCAGACCCACAGCAGCCTGGTGACAATGATAATGTTCAATCAGACCCACAGCAGCCTGGTGACAATGATAATGATCAATCAAACCTACAGCAGCCTGCTGACAATGATAATGATCAATCAAACCTACAGCAGACTGCTGACAATGATAATGATCAATCAAACCCACAGCAGCCTGCTGACAATGATAATGATCAATCACACCCACAGCAGCCTGCTGACAATGATAATGATCAATCAAACCCACAGCAGCCTGGTGACAATGATAATGATCAATCACACCCACAGCAGCCTGCTGACAATGATAATGATCAATCAAACCCACAGCAGCCTGGTGACAATGATAATGATCAATCAAACCCACAGCAGCCTGCTGACAATGATAATGATCAATCAAACCCACAGCAGCCTGGTGACAATGATAATGATCAATCAAACCCACAGCAGCCTGCTGACAATGATAATGATCAATCAAACCCACAGCAGCCTGCTGACAATGATAATGATCAATCAAACCCACAGCAGCCTGGTGATAATGATAATGATCAATCAGACCCACAGCAGCCTGGTGACAATGATAATGATCAATCAGACCCACAGCAGCCTGCTGACAATGATAATGATCAATCAAACCCACAGCAGCCTGGTGACAATGATAATGATCAATCAGACCCACAGCAGCCTGCTGACAATGATAATGATCAATCAGACCCACAGCAGCCTGCTGACAATGATAATGATCAATCAGACCCACAGCAGCCTGCTGACAATGATAATGATCAATCAGACTCACAGCAGCCTTCTGACAATGATCAATCAGACCCACAGCAGCCTGGTGACAATGATAATGATCAATCAGACCCACAGCAGCCTGGTGACAATGATAATGATCAATCAGACCCACAGCAGCCTGCTGACAATGATAATGATCAATCAGACCCACAGCAGCCTGCTGACAATGATCAATCAGACCCACAGCAGCCTGGTGACAATGATAATGATCAATCAGACCCACAGCAGCCTGCTGACAATGATAATTATCAATCAGACCCACAAGTTTAGTTGACCTACGTTGTTGTAGCCTCGCCAGGCATCGGTGACAATGGTCGTTCCTGGTAAGACGTGATCACTTATAATGCGTTCCAGTGTTGTCGCATCTCGCCTTTCCACAACTTCCAACCTCAACCAGCAACGACCACCACTACCACGTTCAACCAGGCCAACTACCCATTGATTGACCACGACGAAAATGACCACGGCGGTACTTTCGGTGGAAAAAGTAGCTCTCGTCAGCTTCAACGACCACTGACTGTCCCTGAGCATCAAATCCTCCCAACAATGGATTGTTACGTAGCATCCAGTTGTAACACTCTACCCGATCTGATGGTCTGCCTGGCATTATGATATTTCTTTACATCAAGTAGAAACAAGTGTATTGAAAGCCTCTGTATCAGTATCGGTATCTCCGTATTTATTTATATGTAACTAAGGAAGTAGTCAAAACGGAAGTAATCACACAATGAGGTCCTGTAAGGGATTCTTATTCACTACATTCACTGCGGAACTATTTGGGACCGGAATTCGGAAGAGTGCCCACTATGATAGAATTTGTTATGATAATGATCACATTTTCCATAACTGTGATTCCATTTGCTAAATGATTTTCTTAGGAATGGTGTTAAAACATGGCAGGTACATACAATAACAATTGCATCCTGCACTGTTGAATAATATAGTAGGTGTAAAAAGGAGTTGGTTATCTTTTTTCTCCTTGCTTATGTTTTTTTTTTTTTTTATATTTTTTTTATACATATGCATGCAATGTTCAATAATAGTAGATGTAAAAGGAGTTGGTTTTCTTTTTCTCCTTGCTTATTTTTGGTCATATATGTAAGGGTTCATTTATTTTTTCCCCTTTTTTTTTTACTTTTTGTAAAAAGTAAAACAAGCATCAGTATTTGCACAAACTTTTTTACAATCTTTACATTTTTGTTTCCCTTGCCATCTCCTCACCAATTTGTTTAATTCCACCAATGCCTTCATCACCCTTATCTGGGCAATGATGGTAAAGGCAGGATAATTATTTGAACCAAACCGGTGTGGGTATCAGCAAAGGCAAACACAAACCATGAGCAAGGGGAGGGGGGCACATGGGAAAGGGTTTTTTGTTTATTACTAATGATGGCAATAGTAATAATGGCAAGAAGAGGCATACTGAGGGTAATAACAGCAATTATAAAAAACAGCAAGGGTACTAATAGTTATGAAAATGATAACATTTTTACAATATGTGATTCCATTTGCTAGGATGATTTTCTTTGGAATGGTGTTAACATAGCCTAGCTGGTACATACACTTGCAAACTGCAGTTTTTAGTAATACTTGGAGTAAAGGAGTGGGTTTTATTTTCCTATTTTTTTTTTTCTTTCTTTAAATGTAGGGGTTCATTCATATTTTCCTCTGTGTTCTCTCTTTCTTTTGTTTTTTAATAAAAATTTAACCAAACATTTGTATTGACACAAGTGTTTACAGTATAATTGGTTTCGTAACCATTTGTGATTTTGTATTCCTTCATTCAACACTCACTCACATGATTCAAAGGGGGTGACAAAGAGAGGAAGGGACATGACCACTCTTTATGATGGTACAGGCTGGACTAATGTTTGAAACAAAATAGTGGGGGTAGTAGCAAAAGCAACAAACCTTAAGCAGAGGTGGGGGGGGGGGAACATGGGAGATGAAGTTGTAAATTAATAATGATGATATCCTTAATACTTTTCAAATTAATGATCTAAAGATAATAAGGGTAAGATAATGATAGTAATAATAATAATGATCATAATAATATTAGATATTTTCATAATAATAAAAATAGTAAACAACAACAAACATATAGTAATAATAAAAATAATAATAATAATAAATAGTATAATAGATATGTGATTCTATTTACTAAGGTGTTAATCTTAGTAGTGGTGGTAGTATAGCACAACAAGTGCATTTAAAGCAAATCATTCCATAAATAGTAATTTGGAATGGGAGGAGTTGATTTTCTTTTCTCCTTTTTTCTTTTCCCCTTATCTATAAGTGTTAAATCCATCATTTTGAAACAAATAAAACAAGCATTTATATTTCCACTATTCTTTACATATGGGATTGTCATTTGTCTTTTGACCATATGTGATCTTTTTAATCATTTAATCATCATTCACTCACAGTTTCTTCTTTCTTTCTCGCGCTCATGTATACCAAATTTGTAATACAATAAGGAATACATGTGGTTTAATCTGGAAATAGTTGTGATATTTTGCGCGTGTACATAAATGATATTAAGTGTGTGTTATATGTGTAGTGTTTGTGTCTGGCTGAGTTTCTGCATGTCCATATGAGATGTCTATAGTAAGAAAGAGCTATAAGTAGTTTTGTGTGTATGTCTTTTGCTGACTTTGGTAAAGTGTTGAGAAATATTGCTTTATATAGCTGTCGACCCTGTCGACTTTTAAGCGACTTTTATGCATATTATATTCTGAACATTAAGAGGTTGGTTACCCAATCCTCCCCTCGATAATTTTTTGTGTTTTTTTGTGTGTGTTCTTTGTGTGTGGTTTATTTCATACAAAGCAATGTATATTTACAAGGTGCAATGCGTGTTTCTTTGTTTGTGTATATTACAGAGCGTTGCCGTTTGTTAGTGTTATGTCACATGCGTTAATTAAACAAAAACATACATATACAGTTGTGATAATGACGTACGATTTCAGTCATCCCATTCTAACGTGATTGATGGTAATGGTGATGATAATGGTGATAAAAATGATTACGGAGACAACAACGACTATGATGTGGTGATGATTCCTTCCCCTCATTCATTCTAAACCTATCATTCTCACACGCTTATAAACTTTCAACACACCCACAATATATACATATTAAATGAAATATTGGTGTCAAGGTCGAAACGGCCCTCGACTTAATCGCAAGTGCCCAGGATTTTCTTGTGGTGGGCTGGATTGAGATCGGGAAAGCGGTCAACAAAGAGGGAGGGAGAGAGAGGGAGCTGGGGAGGGGGAGAGGAGGGGGGAGGGATAAAGAAAGAGCGCGTAAACAGATTGGAATTTGTTAAGTTGTCCATTGGGAATAAAGCGTATACCTAAATATCCCGTTTATTATGTACACAAATAGGCTTTTACATTGCGAATACAGCGTATAGTCATTCACGTTTGGGGTGGGGGGGGGGGTGGAGAGAGAGAGAGAGGGAGAGAGAGAGCGTAAAGAGAATGGAATTTATTAGGTTCACTGAAGAGTTTACCTGAGCTGTTCCGACTGAGGTCAACCGTCGGTCGATAAGACCACTGACTCACAAAGGCCACCGTCCCATTGTTCTGTCTAGGTTGGGCCCCGGGACTCGGTAACAAAGAAGGGACATTTATTCAGTTATTTGGCGCTTTGTTCCCCAATGATTGGGCTTAGTGGTATACATGTGGAGCTTAGAAATATACTGTGAGAGTGTGTGTTTGAACATGTATGTTATGTAGTGTGAAAACTTGAAGGGGGTGGCTCTTGTTTATTAATCTGCGAATAGCTGGGCGATTTTCTGTTGAAAAATCTTTGCTAGTGTGTGTGGTTGTATTGTTTTGTGATTGTGGGTGGCCGAGTTTCTACTCGACCATATTACGTTTCTATACTCCGCTAATGCAACAAGAAGTTTAGTGTGTTTGTCTTTTGTGGCTGTGGGTATTGTATTTAGGAAAATGGCTTTGTAAGCGTCGGTGTTCTTGTTTGTGTGTGTTTCTATTAATCGTTGCAGTGCAGTCTTAGTGGCCGTGATTGTTGGGCATTCGTAGAAGAGATGGTCTTCTGTTTCCTGAATATTTTGTCTACATAATTTGCATGGGGATAATTGCTTTGATGTCTGTGCAGCTCTCTCTGTTGTCGGTGTCATATTATAAATTAGCCTGTATGTTATTTCTTTGGATTTTGATGTGATATGTTTGTTGTGTAAGTTAGTGAAGGAGCAGCTGTAGTCTTTCATATGATATTTGTATCCTCTTTTGATTCTCAGGTGTAGTGGTGGGGCTTGTTGTTGCACTAAAAATTTGTATATCTGCTTGGTTGTCTGTTGTATTAAGTGTTCATTACCTTGAATTGCTTGCATACATGTTCTGTAGAAGTGCGGTAGTGTGCCATAATAGTGCGGTGTTGTTTTGTCTATTTTCTTAATTCTATGTAATCTAATTGCAACATAGTATAATGCTAGCGAGTGTTGATCTGGATGATTGATGATGCCTCCTATGTGGTTGATTCGTAATGCTTGTATTTTTGTGTTAAGGTCCTGTAGTGCAACTCCTTCTCTAGTCTTCTCTTGTATTAAAGTCTTGTGCTTTATACTGTGGATTGTGTTTTTGAAGATGAATTGTCTGATGTGTTTGTTCATGTCTGTGATTGTTTGTTTTGGGGGGTCTTACAAAAATTGTTGATGTTATGTATTTGAACCTATGTAGTATGTCTATAATTTGTCTTGTCAGTGATTGCCATGTTCCTGTGTGTGTTTTTCTGGGATTGGATGGAAAAGTGATCCCATAAATCTTCATGTTATCCGTGACTGTTAGATCCGGGGGAAAATCTGCTTTATTCTTGTAACAGTAAGGGAGGAGTACTGGGGTATTATTAGAATCTAGTGGGAAATAGATACAGCACGATTGAGCATCGAGAGTGAAAGGGAGAGAGATGCTCAATCGTGACGTATTGGGTTGGCAAGGGCAGTTAAGATCCGGCCTTTGTCTTGAGTGGAGGAGAACATCAAACCTTTGTCATCTTATACCAATAAAAGTTATATCAACAAGAAAACAACATGCCTTCGTGTTCTTATACACTGGTATAGGATGCGAAATGGTGCCGTGACCAGGATACTGAATTGGGCCGTCCCGGCTACCACGCGAAGTACTAAGAAACCTTCAAAGAATGCCTAAACAAGAAGGTATTTAACGTTTTCTCAAATCAGTTTTATGAAGGTCGGGAGACGCTTGTCGTTGTTCCAGTGAAAGGATGTCCAGTAAAATGCTGTAATCAGTTCAGTAATCAGCAAATAAAGAGGCTCGAAGGCTGTGATAACCCTGAGCAAATAATTTCTCAATCATGTAAAATTATAGAACTTTAACGTCATCAAAGGGCTTTCCAGAGCCGTAGACTGAACTTTAACGTCATCAAAGGGCTTTCCAGAGCCGTAGGCTGAACTTTAACGTCATCAAAGGGCTTTCCAGAGCCGTAGGCTGAACTTTAACGTCATCAAAGGGCTTTCCAGAGCCGTAGACTGAACTTTAACGTCATCAAAGGGCTTCCCAGAGCCGTAGTCTGAATTTTAACGTCATCAAAGGGCTTTCCAGAGCCGTAGTCTGAACTTTAACGTTACCAAAGGGCCTCTCAGAGCCGCTGACTGAACTTTAACCTCATCAAAGGGCTTCCCAGAGCCGTAGTCTGAATTTTAACGTCATCAAAGGGCTTTCCAGAGCCGTAGTCTGAACTTTAACGTTACCAAAGGGTTTTCCGGAGACGTTGTCGAAACTTTAACGTTATCCACGGGCTGGTCATGGTCGTTGTCTGAACTTCAGCCTTCAGCGTTATAAAAAGGGCTTCCCATGGCAGCGATCTGAACTCTGGAGTTTCAAAAAGTCACCATAACCTAACTTTTGCTAATTTCAAATCGCCAGCCACTTACGTTATCGCTATCTCAAAACGTCGATGATGTACCCCACCCGGGGTGAAAACAAAGGTTACAAGACTCAGATGGGACCCAACCAGGGTTTGAAGATAATCCCGGCATCCCTAGAGAAGTGACGTAATTACCTGAGAGAAGAGACAGACTACCTGAACTCCGCGACTGATTTTTCAGCTGAGATGGGCTCCTGGCGATCGAGCGAAATTTGAGGCTGAGGCGAGGAAGGTACGGGCTTGAGCCAGAAACTAACTGTGCATTTCTATAATAAGTGAGTGTATTACTTAAATTGAGAAGTTAAAATTGTGTGGTACTCAGACCCAGAAAATAACTGTGATTTTCTATAATAAGTGAGTGTATTCCTTAAATTAAGAAGTTAAAATTGTGTGGTACTCAAACCCAGAACATAACTTTAATTGTCTATAATAAGTGAGAGTATTCCTTAAATTAAGAAGTTGAAATTGTGTGGTTCTTTGCTTGCTTTGTTTCAGTAATTTTCAGCATGGCGGAACAGGACACCTTAGCACAGGTTTAGCTCTGTTTAGGAATATTTCAGCAGGGCAGATTCATCACGACACAGTTGAGAATTATTTCGGCTGAGATAGCATAAAGAGTAAAAATGTACTTGAGCAGAGACTTAGGACGCGTGACTGCATGGTTAGGAGAATTAAAGGTGGCAGTCAGCGAGGTAGAATGTTTTGTACACTGGTTACAGAGTAATGTAAGAGGTAATGAGATAAAAAGGAACAACAAGAATAGCCGAGGACAGCCACTAGTTGATGAAAATAGAGGGCAGTATAGAAGCATTTATGTTAGTCCAAGGATGACTAGGGTTAGGAGCTGGTACAATGATCAGAGATACAGAAATGGGCATGAGAGAGATTGTTCTAGGACTTGGCCATCCTATACTGTAAGCGCTAGAAAAAAACGTGACGAATGGTTAGAGAAAAGACAAAGACAATATTTAAACTCAGGTGTAAGAGACAGAGTTGAACCTGTAAATAAAATACAGACTAGTCCTAAAATGGTTGCGAATGTGACTAGTAGACAGGAAAAGAAGACGACGGTATTAGTAAAGAAAAGAAACCGAGAGACACAGACGCAGACAAGTAATACGGTAGAAAGTAGTACGCAGACTCAGGTACAACCAGTCAGCAAGATAACAAAGGGAACTCAAACTGATGTAATAGAGACTCAGTCAAAACCAACTCATTTGACTAAGAGAGACAAGGTTGAAGTTAGGAAAGATGGACAGACAAGGACCAAGGACGAAAGGAAGTCAATGAAGAAAAGTGTTAGTATGGTTGTAAATAGAGGTAGTGCCATGTCAAGTTCTTCAGCTATAGACAAGAAACTAGTTCCCAAATGGTGTAGGAATATTAGCTGTCAGAATTCAAGTTACGGAGAAGATATTCCTACAGCCGAATATTATAGTGATGCTGAAACAGATATTATTACCGATGATTCGGAGAATGAGAGTGTTGCACTACGAGCAGATCCTGAATTGAGGAGTGTTGTTCCCTCATACGGAATAGTGACTGGTGGACAGACAGACAGAGTTTTAGTTAGTGACTATGTAGGGAAGGCTAAGGGACGAAGACCGAGAGAGAGAAAGAAAGGCAGACGTTTTAAAGATGACTATGGGAATAGGGCCGACGTGTTTACAGTAAACTATAACGAGTCTGATGGTGGAACTATTATTAGTGTGTCATCTGAAGACGAGATGGGAAGGTATAAACGTTACGTAAGGTACACAGGAAACAGTGAGCAGACTGACGCAAATAGAGGAAATAGAAGGAACTCATTTAAGAAGAAGAATAGTGGTAGACAGTTAGCGGGAATTTATTCAACGACAGAAAGTGATTTAAGAAAAATAGAAGACCTTAGGACCTTAAGACCTGAGTACTTTAATAAGTTGACAACAGATAGTGAAGATGACATTATAACTGAAAGACGGGTGAATGTATTGAAAGACAGTGAAGTGTTTAATTTGGACACACTATATAACGGTTAAAATTCCTTGGGTGAAGAAGGAAAATGAAATAGTTTTGGCTTATGAGAAGAACTCCGGTTTGAGAGTATAAGTATATAAGCTGTCTAAAATAGACAGATGAAATTTTTGGGGTAGCATGGTACAGGGTAGGTGATAGTGGTGTTGAGGATAAGGAAGTACGGCAAATGATATTCCACGTGGATTACGTAATACAGGATATCATATCTTCTGTTTGGTTAAAATGTAGGGAGAGTACATTAAGTAAAATAGGGTGGATTCAGCACTTAGTAGAGAGAATTAGTAGAGGGTGAGAGATAAATTAAGTATGAATGTTCGTATTAGAAATGGTTTGACTCAGAGCTATGACGTGATGTCCGAGATAGTTTTGCTTGTTGGTTGGAGAAGAAAGAATAGTATTGTTGACAGGTGAACCGAGAGTGTCTGGTGAGGTGATATAGACTGAGGAGGCACTGAGTATCCTGTGTGTAAAATAGCCAGTTGAACGTGAGAATAAAAGTAATAGACTGTAGAAGTGGATGCTTGAAAAATACGAGTTACGTCGTGCTTGAGGAGAAAGAAGAAAGTTGTTGTGTGTGGAGAAGTATAGAATGATAGTTACGAGGTTAGTGATCTGTTGGAATGAAGTTTGTTTTGAAGAGATAGTAGATAGTGCTGTGAAAGCAATATAAGTTGCGAGATGTCATGTATAGGGTCTGACCTTCGTATAGGAGTAGAGATATAAGAAAGCAGTGAATTGAGAAAGTCCTCTAGATTAATTCGTCTGGTTGTGCGGTGTTCATACGTGAGTATAACTGTAGTCAGACAGGTGTTCGTCGCGATGACGAGAGAGACGTGTGGTGACGTCGCCTAAGTGAAGTACATAGATAAAATGTAAGAGTGGCGTTGATATGTCTTGTGTCAATGTGTGTAGAGGAGATCAATACGTGTAGATATGTGGTGAATGATTGCTGGAATGTTGAGGTGGCGTCTAAAGTGTTTTGTTGTAGTAATAGTATGGAGACGTTAGGTTGTCGCGATGCGAGAGTAGGCGTGAGATGAGAGCGAGGTTGTGTATCATTGTCCGTGTGAATATGAGAAGAGTGCTTGATAAGTCCAGAGAATTGAATAGCCTTGTTACACCTGTTGTCAATATCAATTGTTGCGTTTCGTTTAGCTGAATTGTTGTTGGTTGTTCTTCTTTAAGTTATAGTCGTCGCCTCTGTTTTTGTTTGTGCTAAAGGGTGATATCTTTTGTTTGGAATGTGTGATCTTGGAAGGAAATTATGGAAGTCGTATAACAGGTTGACGGTAAGAGAGTTAATATTCTGACTGACGTTTCATAAAACATCTTTAGTATTCTTGACAGGAACATGTCGAAGCAGGAGTGCCTAATACGGAGAAATGAGAAAAATGAGGTCCGTTGTATATACTAACGTGAGTTGCTGTTCTGAAAGAATCCCGATAAATAGGAGTGAAAGATACGAAGGTAAACAAGAGGAGGTAAATGAATGTTAGAAAAGGTGTTCCGATAAGAGTGATTGGTTTGATTATAGTCACGATATGAAAAGGGTAGGAGAGATTTGAGGTAATGGTGGTGAGATACAGAAAGTACTGATGCAGGAGAAGGAAATTAGTTGTTTTGGTGAGAGGTCTATAATAAATAGACCAAATTTGTGTTGGACGTAGGAGGATGGAGATACCGTAGATAACGGTAATATTGATTAGGAGGTTGTAGTGATGCTTGGTAAAAATCCGAGCCACAGGTTAATTAATAAGTGAATAGATGACTGCTGCATTAGTGATAGATAAAGTGGTCGACTTGTAGTTTACAGTGCTGGCTTAAAAGGATGATGTATATGGAGTTAGGCTGGAAAAAGATAGAAAATTCTGAGGGGAGATAATCAATGTTTGACTTCCAGAAAAAGGAACGGTCAGTTGTTGAGTAAGGATTTTGGTTGAGGGGAACAAGTATGGTTCCGCATTAAGATAATCTGTAGATAACAGATAGATGTTTGTATATATGTATATACGTATTTTGGCATTAATGCTTGGTATGGAGTTGTTTTGTTATACATGACTTGGCTAAATAGATAGGTGTTACATTGGTTAGAAAAGGAGGCCAATGTTGCTGGGTCACTTTACGTGGTTAATTCTAAGTGAATTATATTTTTTTTTGAAAACCTTCTCTTTAGCGAGAAGACAATTGTTTTATTGCCTCATGTATAATGTTTTTTTGCTTGATTTGGTAAAATGATTGTTATTATTTTAGAATAGAGTTATTGTGTTCGTAGACTTTTATGTGTAAACTACTGGTCCGTAAAAGAGACCAGTAGTAGTAGGTAAAAATAGATTAGGATGTATGTTGTATTATTTTAATCATCGTCACCATCATCATCACTATCATCATCATACTTTTAGTTGAGTTGCGGGGAAACATAAATGATTGTTACAAAAATTTGGGGGGGATTTGATGTCCTGTTGTGATTTTATTTCGCTGTTTTGTGTGTTAAATAGTAGTTATGTTTAATTTACAAGGTTTTTGTCTAGAATAAAGACAATACAGGGGGCTTTAATTATGACCCTTCGTTCAGAAAAGAGTTAATAAAACTACGGAGAACTAATAGAGAGACACATTCTCTTTGTGAAGAAGAAGTTCATGGATATTTTGATGCTGTGATAATCAGCGTAGAAAGGTTAAAATGGCTATGAACTGTAGACGGGGTTACTACACAAGTAAAATAGTTATGGGAAACTTTAGAGATACACTAAAGTAAGCATTCATTAGAAATATATGGGATTAGAAGCCACATGGGAGGAGAAAAGATTAATGAATATAGCAGTAGAAAAAAAAGAGGGGAAAGTTTTGAACATGGTTTCCGGGGGGGGGGGGGGGTCAGAAGAGCCATGGTATACACGAGATTGCTGGGTTATAGAAGAATAAGAAAATTACCCCAGATGAAGAGTAAACATGAATTGGATCCATGTTTGACTAGACACTGTGGATAACAGTATAATAGTAAAGGGTAAAGTGTGTAAATGAGAAATGAACATAAGGGGAGACATAGTGACATGGGGTGTTTGTGGGTCCGTAATAAAGGGACTGAGATTAAAGTTGATTACAAGCAGTCACAGACATGAGTGGTTATTTTTGCTGCTGTAGATTACGGCATGAATTATGAATTGAGAGGTGGAAGATTTTAGAGAGACATTGGGTTACATGGCCTAGGCAGGATGTAAATGTTTATAAGTGGGTCAGATTACAATGTTGTGTTTGATGGTTAATATTTAAGGGGAGATTTCAAGGTTACTAGGTTGCTGTTGATAACGGCATAAGTGGAGCATTTTAGTAGATATGCCCATAAGAAATGGACATTAAGAGAGAACCTGAGGTATTGGAGAAGATTAGTTATACGAGGTGATGAGGTTATGTGAGGTGTTGTGTTGGAGGAGGTCTTAAGGGATAATAGACCTTTTTAATTGTGTCTTCGGGATGTGTTTTGTGGTTTACATTACAATGTGAGGTAGTGTCTGACACTTAGAAGTGAAGAGTATTTTTGGGATGATGGTTGGATAGCAGCGTAAACGGTTACCATAATGAGTGGTACTGGGGGAGATATAATGGTTTAGAATTTATTGCATAAAATCTCAAAGAACATAGGGGTGTAAAGGGGTGTGTGATTTGGGTGAATGTTGTTTTTTGAAAGAGTTCTATTTCTTCTTTTAAATTCCGGTGGCCACCGATTCTTTGTCTTTCTATCGTGTGAAAGTAGTTTCAGTTTAGTTGAAAGTGGGGGATTAGTAGCATTGGTGATAACAATAAGGAGTTGGTGTCAGAGTTAAGTTTGAAATTTTAAGCAGCTTGCTTAGGAAGAGGAAAAGGAGTATTTAAGAAAACGTGTTATGATGTATTGTATATGCTTGAAATGGAAATGTTATTAAAGATATGTAAATATGTTATGTTTGGGTGAAGGGCCAGGAACGAAGAAGAAGTGGGTTGACTATATAGCAGGGGAAAGAGTTAAAGAAATAGAATGTTTAATTAAATTGGAGTTGGTTTGGGGAAGATTTGAGGAACTGTGAGAAGTAAGGAAAAAGAGGGAATAGAGTATGGGGAATTAGGAGTAAAGATTTTTCCTTTATAAGGAAAATTCTTTATTCAACATGGGGAGGTGTAACAGTAAGGGAGGAGTACTGGGGTATTATTAGAATCTAGTGGGAAATAGATACAGCACGATTGAGCATCTAGAGTGAAAGGGAGAGAGATGCTCAATCGTGACGTATTGGGTTGGCAAGGGCAGTTAAGATCCGGCCTTTGTCTTGAGTGGAGGAGAACATCAAACCTTTGTCATCTTATACCAATAAAAGTTATATCAACAAGAAAACATGCCTTCGTGTTCTTATACACTGGTATATTCTTCCACTTCCCCAGACCCATTATTTTAGACTTCTGTATGTTTATTTTGGCCCCACTTCCTTCACCAAACTTTCTGAAGGTGTGAAGTATGCTCGTTATGGAAGTATTGGTTGTAGGGAATAAAGCGGTGTCATCTGCATAAGCAATTAATTTCCGCTCTCCAGACCCTTGTATAAATGTACCTTTAATGTAAGTGTCCGGTCTAATTGCTTCTAAGAGTGGTTCTAATGTTAGTACATATAGGACTGGTGATAGTGGACACCCTTGTCTGACAGATCTGTTGATTCTGAAACTGCCAGTGAGTGAATGATTCACCAGTATCTTACTTTCAGGAATTTTATACAATACTTCTATCCACTGTCTATAGTGCTGTCCTGTGTTACAGTATGCTAGTGTTTTGTGTAAGTATGAGTGTGAGATTCTGTCAAAGGCCTTCTCCTGGTCTAAAGATAGAAGGGAGGATTGGCAGTCTTTCTGGTGGGTGTATGTAATGAAATCCCTAATGAAGTGTGTATGTTGGTGTATGTTTCTGTGTTGAATACTGCACTGTTGTTGGTCTGGGTGAATGAGTGATGGCATGAAGTTTTTAATTTTGTTTGCAAGTGATTTTGCTAGAATTTTGTAGTCTGTGTTTAATAAAGAGATGGGTCTATAGTTATTCAGCTGTGTTTTGTCTGTGTTGTCTTTAGGTATGAGTGTTATATATGACATGTTGCAAGTGTTTGGGAGTTCTTGTTTGTTAAAAGGAATTGGTAGACTTTTAGAAGGAAGTTGCCTAGGATAGGAAAGAAGTGTTGGTAGAATTCTACTGTGAGTCCATCTGGTCCTGGTGTTTTGTCTTTTTGCATTTGAGTGCATGTGTTATGTCTGCTAATGTAAGCTCTGTGTCTAGTGTGTCTTTATCTGTGTCTGACAATTTTTGTGTGTATTGTAGGAACCTATTTTGTGTTTGTGTGTTGGTGGGTTCTGCTGTATATAGGTCAGTGTAGTACTGTTGGAATGTTTCTAGTATATGTACTGTCTCTGTTTGTGTGTTTCCTTGCATGTCTGTTATTGCTCCTATTTGTCTGTTGCGTTGAATGTTTTGCTCTAGTGCAAGGTGTTGTCTATTGGGACTTGCTTCTGATATGTTAGTAAGTTTAGTTCGAAGGAGTGCACCACGGAATGTGTGTTGCTGGTGTTGTTCTAATTGTGATTCTAGTGTGTTTAGGTGTGGTCCATTCCTGTCAGTCTGTTTTGTGAGTTGTATTGCTGTCTGTATGATGTGTTCTTGTTGTAGTCTGTCTTTATGTATGATGGATGCTAACTGTTGTGTTCTATACCGTATTGTATTTTTTAGTAAATCCCAAATTTGTGTTATGTTGTCCGTGGGTGTACTATTAGTGTATGTTAGAATAAGGTGTGTCATGTGTTGTACATAACCTGTGTTTTGGAGTAAGGAGTTATTGAACTTCCAATGTGATGTTCTTTTGGATGGCCTTGTGTTTGTAGTGCCTGTAGTGATATGTGTTAGTACTACTTTGTGATCTGTGTATTGTAATGTCTCTTGTAGATGTTTTGTTTGTATTATTTGGTGTGTTGAAGGTGTTTATACTCTATCTAATCTGGCTGATCTATTGTAAGCCCTATTTTTGTGTGTTGTTGCAATGTTATTAGGGTGTCTGTATCGGAAAGCGTCTATTAAATTGTGTGTGTCTAAGGTATTCTGTAGTATATCCAGTTGATGTATTCCATTTCTGTCATTTCTCCTTAATTGTGTCTTGATTCCTGCTCTGCCTGCCGCCACGATATCCAAATCTGAGAGTACAAAATTGAAATCCCCTGCAAGGATAACATTTTGTCCTCTGTATGTTTGTATAAGTAAGGTGTCTAATTCTTGGAAAAAATTGGGTTGATGGTTGTAATTTGGTGGTGCATGTATGTTCACTATGGTGTATGCATGTATAGTGTTTTCTACCTGTATTATGGAGATTCGTCCATGGTTATCCGTGTGTGTTTTAATTATTTCCCACCTGTCTGATGTCTGCAGAATAGCTGTTCCTGACCCAATTTTGTGTGTGCCTAAACTAAAGCATGAATGTCTGAGGCCTAGCTGTGTGGTGATATGTTGTGCGAATGTTTTGGAACATATATTTGTTTCTTGTAGTAGTAGGAAATCTGGTTTGCGTTTGTTTATTAGTGTGATATGTTGTAATTTTGTACGTATACCACAAATGTTTAAAGTAATAATAACTAAATTACTAGTCATTATAATTTAAGAAAATAAAATGAATGAGATATAATAAGTGTATAGAATCACACGCAAAAATTATTATCCGTGATGAGTACATTTAGGCGAACAAGTCTGTAGCATCAAAAGTTTTGTGTGGGAGGATAATCTTGATCCTCGTTCTTATCGCTTGTGTCGGTGTCTACGAAGAGAGTGTCTGGTATGCGGTATGTGTCGTCTTCGTCTTGTACTTGTGTCTCCTCTTGTTGTTCTTGTTCAGTTTCCTTTGTCTTGCCTATAGTGGCTTTGACTTTTTCTTTTTTTGGCAGTGATAAGTCGTCTTCTTGTGTGTCGTCGCTGTGTTTTGGCTGCAGTAGTCTTCTGTTAGCCCATGTTCTTTGGTCTACTGACGACTTGAAAACCGTCAGAGTCTTCATTCCTTGGATTTATGTCTTGTGTGTTATTTTCTTGCGTGTTATTTGTGTGTGTGTTGATTTCACTATTGGAGGTTTGTGTCACTTCAATCTCTCCCTGTGGAGTGGTTTCTCTTTCGAGCGGTGGGAAAACTTCATGGCTTTGAACACTTCCTGCTGCTGCTATTGGTGTCGTAGATTGTCGTCGACTAGGGCATTTATTTGCCCTGTGGTTATTTTGGCCAAACGCTGGACAATTGGTTTTTCTCCCCGGCATCGTTATCAACACTCTGTGGTTATTGTTCGTAATCCCGGGAGTGTAGATTCGTATATAATGGGGGACATCCTTTGTTGGGTTGCAGAGCGCCCCCCACTTGCCAGCCCCATTCTTTATCCTAAAGACCTCGGCCTTGTCGTCTCCTGTAATACTGTGCACCAGTTTTTTAACTCCTTGGGGAGCAATCGTGACAGGTAGCCAGTGGATGGTCAGCCTGTCCCTTTCTTTGTCTAGATGTTGTAGTGATATGTCTATCCCTAGACTTGGTAAGGAAAAGTTTTTGCCGTGTATCTTGTCATACACGGCTTTCTGTACCTCTGCTGACAGGTGAAAGTACCACCTAGTGGGAACTTCGAATCTATGCAAACTCGTGGCATACATCATTATGTAAGGGTGCAGTCACTTGTGAAGCAATCAGGACTGAAGAGCTATAAAAACAGGCTGGACCAAAAAAAAACCAAAAAAAAACCACTGCAGGAGACCCTCCTCCCGAAACGTCAAACATTCTTTGTCCACATTGTCAAAGATCATTTTGAGCCAAAATAAGCCTTATCAGCCATATTAGAACTCACGGCTCCATACTTTCAATCCTAATGGATGAAGTGAATGGTCATGATCATTCTTGATGGACAAACAACATCATTAGATGTGACGCACATCCCACGAAGGAAGAATAAAGAAGAAGGGGAAGAAGAAGAGTGTGGTTATTTGTTTGGTACATGTGAGTAATTATAGATAGATAGATAGATAGATAGATAGATAGATAGATAGATAGATAGATAGATAGATAGATAGATAGATAGATAGATAGATAGATAGAAAGATAGACACACGGACGGACGGACGGGCGGGCGGGCGAGCGGGCGGACGGACGGAGGGACGGAGAAACAGATAGATAGATAAATAGATGGATGGATGGATGGATGGATGGATGGACGGATGGACGGATGGATGGACGGACGGGCGGGCGGGTGTGCCGGCGGGTGGACGGACGGACAGACAGACAGACAGACAAATAGATATATAGATAGATAGATAGATAGATAGATAGATAGATAGATAGATAGATAGATAGATAGATAGATGAATAGATAGATAGATAGATGAGTGGGTGGGTAATTGGATGGGTAGATAAGTAGATAGGTAGGTAGGTAGATAGATAGATGAGTGGGTGGGTAATTGGATAGGTAGGTAAGTAGGTAGATAGATAGATAGATGGATGGATGGATGGGCGGGCGGGCGGGCGGGCGGACGGACGGACGGACGGACGGACGGACGGACAGACAGACAGACAGACAGATAGATGAGTGGGTGGGTGGGTAATTGGATAGGTAGATAAGTAGGTAGGTAGGTAGATAGATAGATAGATAGACGGATGGACGGGCGGATGGACGGACAGACAGACAGACAGACACATAGATAGATAGAGCATTTTGTGTAATATTCACTGGCATAGCAACGGAGCATAATGGGGATGACTAATGCTAATATATTCTTTCACACTTTTTCACCATCATGTGCCATGCTGATAAGCCTGGGTGATCATGTTTCTCCATCTCACACGATCGCCAGTCATGGATCAGCTCTATGTTTTTGTCTCAATTCCGTCATGTTGTAAAAGCCATCCAAGTATTTACTTCTTTTCCTTCCCCTTGTTCTTTTTTTCCTTAATCTTGCCAGTTGTCACCAAGTTCTCTAGTTTTTTCTTCTCATAATGTGTCCAAAAAGTCTTGACTGTCTCCGAATAATTTCTTTAATGACTTTCCAGTTCTCATTTGTGTTTTGTAGAATTTGCTCATTGGCTTTTCTGTCTGTCCATGGTATTCTTTGCATTTTCCTCAGAAACCACATTTCCTCTGCCATAGGATGTTTTTCGGCTTGTCTGCTCATTGTTATGTTAAGCACTGTTTACCTCACTGTAAAACTTTGCCATACCTCATAAAGCCATGTCAGAACTGAATTTTATATTTGCAGGCAAATGGTGGGCCACTCTGTCGGTGCAGCATCAAGTCAAAGCAGACAGGGATCCGACATGAAATGTATCCAGGGGAGAAACCAATAGACACTTGCAGCGATGAAAGCAGCAACTTGAGCCAGTTACACCACTATCGTATCACAATGTCTCCTTACACAAACTTCCTTACCAAGGTGAGTGTTGTGTTTGGTATATTTTCTGTGACCTCTGTGTATCAATGGAAGAGCCAGAACTTGCTAATATCTACATTTATAAATTAGATGCTCACTGGTAGGCCAGTGGTCATGGGGTCACTAAGCATTGAATATGGATTTGCATTTTTACCATTGACCTTGGCTACCAGGTCGTACAAGTAAAGGACCCTTTTATACACCTTAAGACGCATCAGTTGTGTGGTGCTAGACCCATATCCTTATAGACTGATTGGCACTCGTGCTCTCAGGTTGTTAGTTGCATATCCTTAACATAGCAGTCAACCCCAGCATTTTTTGGCTGTGAATCCTGTGCAAGTTTACATTCAGTAGTTTGCCATTGCTTTCTGAATGGCCGTCACTCATACCATTGTATGGAAACCAACTCAAGGCGATCTGCTTCCACATTGCCCACAGCTGTCTGCCAGGTTGACCCGGCCTAAAATGGAAACCAAGAAGTACATTGGGAAATAAAGGCGACTCGTGTAATACCGAACACATCACACACCCAGTGCCAATTGCTGTATAAGAATATGGCTCTAGTACTACATGCTCAATATTACCTTAATATGTGAAGAGGGGTCCTTTACTTCTACTTTTATCATTTAAACTAGGATATATTTTGTTTTTGTTTTGAAAAGGTTGTTGCTTCTAGTTACACTGCTATATTTGTTCCTGAACGTGCAAAATTGGTATTTAGTGTTTAGAAAAGTAGGGATAGAAATTCAATCTGTCACTGGACTGTTCTTGTTCCTCTGGTGAGAATGTAGTTGATCAAACAGATAGCTTGTAAATTGTACATCTATGTCACCTGACACCACTGGCAGATACTGGGCCAGGTCTAAAGGCACTTCATTGGTCGACAGATTCAATGTAGCACAATATAGGGCAAGGCTTGTCTTCATTGTTAATGTTGTCCAACCCTACAGAAATGAATTGTTCACTCTTGTATAACTTCATGAGTTGGGGAACTGATGATGATTACTTTGCTTAGTGACAGCTTACAGAATCGATGAGACAAGAGTAAGGGGAAGGCCATTCATGTATTTATCTATGTGGTATTAATGGCCACCAAACACTCTGTCCACAGTGGATAGTGAATGAGAACTTCATAAGTTAGAGTGAGTGACTCAACTGGCTGTGGAGGTTTGTTTGGTATATATCCTTTAGGAATAAACTGTATGTCAGCTGCCTCCATGAGTTGTGTTAAGTGCATTAATCTCAGCATCTGCTAGACTACTGTGTTAGCAAGCCACATTGTTGTTGTGTTTTGCCAAATGTCATAACCCCGCTTGACCTACACAGTGGCCTCTTGGCAAGCATTACCACAGTTTAAATGTCTGTTGTCTGTCTGCAGGTGCCGACGCTGATCAACCATGACAACCACGAGTACATATTTGAGGGCTTTTCTATGTTTAGTCACGTGAAGCTGGAGAACATTCCACCCTGTAGACTGCTTCGGTTCAATATTGAGTACACCATCCATTTCATTCCAGAAAGTGCACCGGAGAACTTCACCATACGAAGCCTGAATTTGTTTAACAGGTATATACACTTTCTCTTCTTCTTTCGTTTGCTTGAAGTGTGTCTATAACTACAGTGGTATGAACTTCATACTCTGGTATGAACTTCAGTCTTGTTTAGCTCACTCAGTGGCACATTGAGTTTGTCTGCCACTGTTTCTCTAGGCCAGAAGGTTTGCCTAGATATGTTGTATTTTGGGCAGTCTTGGAGTATGTGCTCTGCTGTCTGCGACGCCAACCCATATGGCTGAGTCACCAATCTTGAATTTTGTGTACATGTGGTTGCGTAATCTATTATGTCCTGTTCTGAGGCGCAGAATAATGATTTGTTCTGGTCTGTCCATAAGGCAGTATAATAACCTTGTCATATTCTTGTTGTTTTAGAGTAATGGTCCCTGTTTCATGCCTTAGTAGAATTAGCTATATGGTGCTACAACCATATTTTTATAGACAAATTGATACTCAGTGGGTGATGTGGTCAGTATCACGCTGCTGCCTTTATTTCCCAAGACATTTCCTGGTGCACATTTTAGGCTGGGGTGACCTGTGATCCCATACCATTTTTAAAATTTTGAATCCACCCTGATCTGGATCGGACGTAGTGAACTGGAACAGTTGCATAATGATGTGGAAGTATGTAGAAAGCAAGCAGAGGCCACACCCAGCCAAGAGCACCACAATAAATTCCAGCATGCAAAAGCCAAATTTCAAAGGGCCAAGCTGCAGTCTAGACGGAAAAGCTGGCAGGAGAAAACAGGGTCTCTGAACTTTGAAAGAGACACAAGGAAATTGTGGAAGCTAATAAAACAGCTTAATGACGAGGGCACAGGGAGAAACTCAAAAATTGCGCTACATAAAGATGGAAAAATCTTAACAAGAAAGCAAGCAGCTGACCATTTTGCGGACTCGTTCGCACAAGATAGCAATATCAAAATTAGTCCAGAGAAACAACAAGAGATTCGAGAGAAACGACAACATACAGGACAGAATGAAATAGTACATGAGGTTCTGGAGGCACCCATCACAATCAGCGAACTGGAGCTAGCCATATCAAAACTGAAAATGAGAAAGTCACTAGGAGCTGATGGTATCTCCAATGAAATGATCAGGAACCTAGGAACAGAGGCCAAAACAAAGCTGTTGCAGATCTTCAATAACAGCTGGACCTTAGGCAGTGTTCCACAAGCCTGGAGAGAAGCAATCATGATACCCCTCCTAAAATCAGGGAAAGATGGTTCCATTGCCTCTAGCTACAGACCAATTAGCCTCACCAGCTGTCTCTGAAAAACACTGGAGCGCATCATCAATCACAGACTGCAGTGGTACATTGAAAGTAAAAACATCCTTGTGCCACAGCAGGCTGGCTTTAGGCAGTGCTACTCTACGGAAGATCAGACAACCTACCTCTCTCAAGAAATTGAGGATGCATTCCAAGAGAAGAAGCTGGTGCTTGCGGCATGGATAGATCTGAAGAAAGCCTTTGACAAAGTCTGGAAAGAAGGTCTGATGAAGAAACTGAGAAACTGCAAAGTCAATGGAAGAATGTACAAATGGGTGAAAGCATACTTGCACAACAGAAGAGCCCGAGTACAGATAGACGGACTCAAGAGCAAGAAAGTACTACTGCGTCACGGTGTCCCCCAGGGCGGAGACTTGTCCCCCACACTTTTTCTAATCTTCATCAATGATCTTGTTGCTCACCTACCGCATGGAATTAAAGCGGCAATGTACGCCGATGACCTGGTTCTATGGAGCACAAATGAATATGCATCAGTGGCCACCAGATTGCTACAAAGAGCTGTAGATACATTTGCTGCATGGGCAAATAGATGGTGTGTCAGCATAAACACTGACAAGTGCAGCACCACCCTATTTACCCTCTCTCCAAAACAAAAGGCAGGGATCATCCAGATAAATGGAACACCCCTAAGAGAAGATAAAGAACCAACATACCTTGGAGTAACATTTGATGGCAAGCTGACATGGAGAAAGCACATCAACAAAGCAGTAGCAAAAGCCAGAAGGAAAATAGCCATCCTGAGAAAGCTAAGTGGAACCACATGGGGAGCCAGTACGAAAATACTTAGCAAAGTTTACCAGCAGAGCATACGACCACACCTGGAATATGGGTCAACTGCGTGGTGTTCAGCATCAAAAACCACGCTACAAGAGCTGGACAAGGTGCAAAATCAAGCACTTAGAGTCACCACAGGAGGGATGAGATCAACCCCTATAGTGGAAATGGAGAAGATGGGGAGGACACAGGCACTGAGTGAGCGCAGAGATACGAAAACGCTAATACAAGCAGAAAAGTTCCCCAGCTTGCCAGGCCACCCTATGAAGAACAGATTTGAAAACCTAGCTATGGGGCGGTTGAAAAGAAGTAGTTTTATCCACCAGGCCAAACGACTCTGCAGAGAAACCACTGATCTGCCCACAGTTGGTATCCCCCTAACAACTATTCCAGAGCGAACTCCATGGAAAGATGAGCATAGACTATCGTTACAAATCCAGACAAAAGTGAGAGGAATATTTGACAAGGAAGAACAGAACAGTGTGCAGCGCAGAACAGCCACTCTCAGCTTCCTTGATGAAGAATACCCACAGGACCTCTGGATCCGAGTCTACACAGATGGGTCAGCACAAAATGCTGTTCGAAATGGAGGAGCGGGAGTGTACATAGAATACCCAAATAATACTAGGGACACAGCCAGAGTACCGACAGGAAAGTACTGCCATAACTATGATGCCGAAATTGAGGCAATCAAGATAGCAACAGAGAAATTACTAAATAACAGCAATGGTACACAACCTGTGGTGCTACTAACAGATGCAAAATCAGTACTCGAGGCGCTCCTCTCTGGGAAATTGCCAGTACTAAGGGCACTACTTTCTGAACTTAGCAGTCAGCATAAAGTCACCATACAGTGGATACCATCCCACTGTGGAGTACCCGGAAACGACAGAGCTGATCAATTGGCTAAGGAAGGAGCCAAATAAGAACAGCCTGATGTGTCCGTTACATACCACCAAAAGAAAAGAATGATCAAATCAGTCAGAAAGCCACCAAAACCTGCTCAAGATGACTACCACGTTATGGACAGACCAGAACAAGTCATTATTCTGCGCCTCAG
Organism: Cepaea hortensis; assembly: GCA_963921405.1. NCBI lineage: Eukaryota > Metazoa > Mollusca > Gastropoda > Stylommatophora > Helicidae > Cepaea > Cepaea hortensis. Next base: position 16,473,452 of record OY992883.1, read on the forward strand.
AACAGGACACAATAGATTACGCAACCACATGTATACAAAATTCAAGATTGGTGAAACAGCCATGTGCACATGTGGATTGGCGTCGCAGACAGCAGAGCACATACTCCAAGACTGCCCAAAATATAACATATCTAGGCAAACCTTCTGGCCTAGAGAGACGACAGTGGAAGATAAACTCTATGGACCACTGTGTGAACTGAAAAAAAAAAACAGTTCAATTCATGCAAGAGACGACATTGCAGATTTAGACATATTTCAAGCGAACGAAAGAAGAAGAAGAATCTGGATCGGACCCATGATACCAGACTGGTATGCAATTTTGTGCTGTTGCTATCCCAAAGCTGTCCACCCATTGTGGATCTTCACACATCACATTTCAGATCACTGCTGGAGAAAGTACAGAACACTGGAAAATAAACATCTTTAAAAAGTACAGAACATGGAAACAAACATCTGCTGTGAGAAATTAGTCCAAAATCCCAAAATATAGTAGCCAGTGAAAATTTTTTGTTATAATGAAATTACTGAAAAAATGTGAATTATGAATATTTACAATTCTAATTACAAAATAAAAAGGCTTGGTAACACTTGCTGGCCACAAATACTGACTTCTTGTCATGAACACTAAGCAATTTACAGCCACAAATACTGGCAATTTTTGGACACAAATACTGGCTATTTTTCATGGACCTACTAGTCACTAATGCTGGTTTCTTATAATGAATGAATCAGGTTCCAAATTGCTGTATGTAGTCGGGGCGCAGTGTTGGGGTGAGCGCCCAACATTGCTTAAATACCCCAATGGCTCGTGAATACAAAACCTCTGCAGCAAAAGTCCAACTCCTGGCCTTCACGTGGCGGAACTGTTTTTTTAACTAACAGGAGAAGGGGCGACGGCGAGTATCTGGCGCCGGAAAATAACCAGTGTGCTCTAGATGTGTATACAAATACATGCATGTGCAGACAGGTGTGTGCGTGTGTACACATCTAAACTCGAGTGAGACCACAGTCTGCTCTAGCAAAGGAAAGGTGCTGAAGACGGGGGCAACCAGCCAGGAGGCGCACCACAGAAATCAGGATGCCACGCAATTACGCAAAATGGAATATATCGACTGCTGCTAAACGTTATGGTGCTCGCCCTGCTTTGGACCCCCAGGCAGGTGCAGTGCCAGGCCCTATGTCTCGAAAGGGTCCAACTCCAACTACTGGAGGTCCTTCTCAGATGTCCTGTGGAGCCAGGGGACATGAGAATAGAACAGCTGGCCATACTAAACTAAGACTTAATACTAAACTAAGACTTAAAATAATGCACTGGAATGCGGAGGGAGTCAGCAACAAAAAAGTAGAATTAGAAAACATCCTGGACAAAGAAAAAGTAAGCATATGTTGCTTGCAAGAAACTCACCTCAACGAAAATATAGCCTTCAAAATCAGAGGCTACCAGTGTTACCGATCTGACCGAAAGGACAGGTGAAAAGGTGGGATACTTACCCTTGTAAAAAAATAACATTACTGCTTCCCAAATCGAAGTCCCCCTCTGCCGTGCGTCCACCTTGACGAGGTAGAGGGGCTTGAGCGTTCCAATGACCCCAAGAGCTATGCCGACGGTAGCACAGCTACTGGTAGGGTCACCCATGTCGGACAGGTCAAGGGAGAGGGACCAGACGAAGTGACGCACAAACCTGCTGCCCTGTAGGTAGACTGGGGACAGTCAAAGGCTAGGGAAAGCATCCCGAACAAATGCTTGTCGAAATCGGATGTACTGAGCCACAGGCTTGACAAAGAAGTGCAACGTAACTTTATCATTTCATGATGCCACAGATGAAAATTAATCGTTATGGTGCTAATCCCGTGAAGTCCCATCAGGCGGTGATAGTGCCGGGCCCCCTGCCTCGAGGGGGTCCACCCATGACTACTGGTGGTCACCTTCCCCTGTGCTGTGGAGTCAAGGCACAGAGGAGTAGGTTAAGAGCTATTGACCAAACACCCCGGACACTCAACATACTACAATGGAATGCAGAAGGAGTTTATAACAAGAAAGCCTCCCTAACACAGCATCTTCATAAAGATAGAATAGATGTGGCATGCATTCAAGAGACACACCTCAACGCCAATCGCACATTTTCAGTCGAGGGATATCAGGCCACACGTTTTGACCGCGAAGGACACAAAGGAGGAGTTGTAATACTTACACGAAATACAATACCTTGCAGCGAAGTATCTGTGATCTTTGACAACCAAACGGAAATTATAGGTGTTGATATAATGATAAAGGACGTGAAAATAAGAATTTACAATCTATATAGCCCGGCAGATAAGGATCTTACACTCTCAAACATGGAAATAACTGACACACATTGCATTGTTGTCGGAGACTTTAATAGCCGTTCAGAAAGATGGGGATACCCAGATACTGACAAAAGAGGAGATGAAGTGGAGGACTGGGAAATAGACTCAAATCTCCATCTACTTAACAAAGCGGATGACACACCGAGCTTCTACTCCAGAAGATGGATTACCACTTCTACTCCAGACTTAGCTTTCTGCACAGGAGACATCCTCCACAAAATCGATCGCCATGTGCTGGACCAATTAGCAGGTAGTGACCACAGACCAATCAAGCTTGTAATAAATATGGAGTATGTTCCACAGGAGCAAAAGCCTTTGCCCCGTTGGAATAACAAACGAGCAGATTGGGACAGATTTGCCATACTAACAGACAAATATTGTGAAAACGTAAATACACGATATGGCAACATGAAGCAAATGGTGGAAAGTCTAAACAGAGCAATAATACAGGCGGCCACTGAGTCTATTCCAAGAGGAGCAAGGAAAAATTACAAACCATACTGGACTGAAGAACTACAATTTTTGGAGGACAAAGTTGAAGATGCTAGGAAGACCGCAGAGAGAGAACAAACAACTGAAGCGAACATCTCTCTCAAAGCCATCTCAGCAAAATATAAAAGAACAGTAAATCAAACAACAAGAGATTGTTGGAGGAAAAAAACAGAAAACCTGAATTTTGACAGGGATGGAAACAAACTATGGAAACTAGTGAAAGCCATGAACAATGAAGGACCTAGAAACAAACAAATAACAATTAAACAAGGAAATGCCTTGCTTACAGGAAAAAAGGCTGCAAATGCACTAATGGAACACTATGCCAGTGCAAACCACATTGATATTACAGCCGAACAGAAGAAAGCAATCAAAGATAAACAGATACATCATACATATACAGAGACAGCAGCAGAATATATGATGGCAAATCTAACAATGGAAGAAATGGAACAGGCAATGAATACCCTAAAAAAGAAGACATCACCAGGAAAGGATGGAATCACAAATGAAATGCTAATAGGACTAGGCACTAAGGCAAAAAAGAAACTACTAGCAGTCCTAAATTACAGCTGGAAGAGGGGAATAGTCCCACAGGCTTGGAAGGAAGCTATACTAATACCAGTCCCAAAGAAAGGAAAAGACCTGGAAGAACCAAATGGCTATCGACCTATCAGTCTTCTTAGCTGTGTAGGAAAATTAATGGAACGCATTATCAATGGCAGGCTAACATGGCATCTGGAAGAAAACCAACTCTTAACACCTCACCAAGCAGGATTCAGAAAGTACAGATCTACTGAAGATCAAATAACCTATATAGCTCAGGAAATAGAGGATGCCTTCCAAGAGAAAAAGCACACACTAGCAGTCTGGATAGATTTAGAAAAAGCATTTGATAAAGTATGGAAGGAAGGACTGAAAGTAAAACTGCAAAAAATGCATGTTTGCGGGAAAATGTACAAATGGATCAGCCACTACCTTGAGAACAGAACTGCCAGGACAAAAGTACAAGGACAAACCAGCAAAATGATGCTATTGGAGCAAGGTGTCCCCCAAGGAGGAGTTCTTTCACCAACATTATTCCTAGCATATATAAACGACATCACGGAAAATTTTCCAGCCAGAGTACACACATCATCCTTTGCAGATGACCTAGCCATATGGACATCTGAAGAATATATTAGTACAGCTAACAGCAGAATACAGCAAGCCCTATTAGCGCTAGAGGACTGGTCAAAATCATGGCTAGTGAAGATAAGTGAGGAGAAAACAACATGCACAGTGTTCTCCCTCTCAACTAAAACTCAGCAACCTAAGCTGGTATTGAATGGAAAAATATTGCGCCATGAAGAAAATCCAAACTATCTAGGAGTCACCTTTGATCGTCGCCTGACATGGAAGACACAGGTTGAGAAAAATCGAACAAGAGCAAAGCAAAGAATGGCAATCATGAAAAAGCTTGCTGGTACAACATGGGGAGCAGATAAGAAAGTTCTCAAGAAGTTATATACTGGACGGGTGAGGCCAGTACTGGAATATGGCATTGCAGCTTGGGCAACAGCAGCTAAGTCAAACTTTAACAAAATAAGTAGAGTCCAAAATCAAGGAATGCGAATCATAACTGGAAGCCTGAAGACAACGCCTATTAATGAATTAGAAAAGATCACTTGTTTACAACCAATGCAGGATAGAAGAGATAGCAGAGCCCAGCAACAAGCAGAAAAATTTAGAAGATTGACAGACCACCCTATGTACAACAGATTTAATGGTTTTGGAAAGGGAAGACTGAAGCGTAGCAACTTTGTAGAAACTGCAAAACGAAGGATTAGGTCAGATCCTATTCTTAACATATCAACAGTCAAGCCCATACACAATGCACACAAGTTCCCAGCTTGGAGACAGCAGCAACTGCCTGAGATGATAGAAAACATTCCTGATATTGAGAAAAAGAACACTCAGCATGAAACCGAAAGAAGAGAAATAACCCTAAACTACATAAAAGAACATTACCCAAGCAGGAATTGGACCCATGCATATACAGATGGATCAGCCAAAAATTCAATAGAGAATGGAGGAGGAGGAATTCTCCTAAATTTAAAAAATGGAGCGAAAAAAACACATTCAATGGCAACTGGAAAATTTTCAAGTAACTTCAAAGCGGAGGTAGAGGCTCTGAAAACTGCAGCAGAAATGCTCCTGATGGAGGAAAATAAAGAGAAGCAAATAGCTATCTTCACAGATGCAAAGTCAGCTGTCTCAATACTGAAGAGCAATAACAGCACAGAACTAACTGATCTAAGAGCAGCACTCCATGGTCTATGCCAGAAATCCAAAAAAGTTGTAATACAGTGGATCCCATCACATTGCAGTATACCTTGAAACGAAGAGGCTGACAGACTGGCAAAAGAGGGCGGACGACTACCACAGCCTGACATAGACATAACCTATAATGAGGCAAAGAGGTTGATAAAAAGCACTTATAGAACCAAATGGGAATCAAATCAAATCAAATCAAATCAAATCAACTTTATTAGGGTCACAAATTGGGCGCGCAGGCCCGTCTTACATTCGGCACTTCCAATCACTCGTCTTTCGTTCATCAAGAGCATTATACATTTACATAGGAAGATAAAATAAACATTGTGAAATGAATGTTGTAAACATAAACAAGGCTAATTACCATGTTATGAAGCCCATCTCCCACCTATCCATACATCACCCCACCCACACAACACCCCCACCTACCCACACACACGCGCACCAAGGGACACATACACACCCCCACCTACCGACACACACGCACACCAAGGGACACATACATACCCCACCAACCGATCCATCCCCCTCCCGCACATCCCCCACCCACACACACTGCCCTCACCTGATCCCCCAACCAAAACACACTCGCCACCCACAAACATTCCCCCACCAACCCACACATCCTACGCCCATCCACATACACATACTACCTCACACATCCTCTCCCCACCCACACCTCAAACCACCCATCCCCCAGCCACATCTCCATCGACAACATATTCCCCACCCATGCACACAATCCCCCACCAACCCACACATGGCACATCCACTCACACATTCCCAAACCATACACACACATCCCCACCAACTGACATGTCCCTACCCCCACCCCACACACACACACACACACATCTCTCTAACCACCCATACATCCCCATTCCACTAACACACACCCCACCACCCACACATACAACTTCCACCCACCCACACATGCCTTAACCTAATCCCCCACCACACAATCCCCCACCCGAACATCACACACACCTCCTACCATGCACTATTCCCAACCCACGCACCACACACACACATATCCCTCACCAACACATCCCTATTTACACACCACACACATATCCCCCACCCAGATACCACACAATATTCCCACCCACACCCACACAGATACCCTTACCCATCCACCCCACATACCCCCACTCACACACCACAAAAATCCCACACCCACACACACATACCTCACCCACACAATATCCCCAACCAACACACCACACACCTCTCCCCACCCACACACGCATTCCCTACCCGTCCACCAATACACACTCACTCACGCATACATCCTCCACTACGCACCCACACCCCCCCCCCCCCCCCAACCTAACATCTCTCGATCACAATACCCCTACCCCACACACATCCTCCACCCACTCACACATCCCACCCCGACACATACAACTCCCTCACCCACTTACACATCCCTAAGCCACTCACACACCCCCACCCACACATTCCCCATCCAAACACACACATCTCCCACCAACACTCCCCCACATACTTCTCCCAACCACCACAATCCCCTACTCACCCATACATATACCCCACCCATACGCACATTCCCCGCACCCATAACACACATCCCCCACACCACACACTATCCTCCACCCATACCACCACAAACATACCCTCCACCCACACATCATTCACACATCCCCCACCAACACACCGCACACATATCTCAAACCCACACACCATACACTTCTCCCCACCCGCCCTTGCATCCCCAATCCACCCAACACAATCCCCTACCCACACAACCCCGCCTCCTTCACATACTTCCTCAAACCGTCCACACATCTCCACCCACATAAACACACATCCCCTGCATCCGTCCCATACACATATCCTCCACCCATACACACATCCCCCACACCCATTCCAACACCCCTACTTTCACCCCCACACATCCATCCACACATCCCAGAGCATCCAGGCCATCAGAAGGATGATGCATATTACAAACTCGACCGAAGAGAACAAGTAGCAATCTTCAGACTCCGCACAGGACATAACAGGCTGAAATACCACTTGTTCAATAAACTAAAGATAGGAGATACCGATGAATGTAATTGTAGAACTGGAAAAATGACAGCAAAACATTTGCTGCAGGATTGCCCAACGTATGCAGAACAGAGAAAGATATTTTGGCCCACACCTGCTTCATTTGAGGACAAGCTCTATGGAGATATCAACAAGCTAAAGTTGACCGCAGATTACTTTAACTATATACAGGTTGACATTTAAAGGTGCATGAAGACCCAGAGGCATGAAATGGAATATTGCTTGGATAGCAAATCCATTACGTGGAAAGTCCAAATCAAAAGCCCATTGTGTGGGCTTCATAAAAGGTGGAAAAGTGTCCTAGTGGCACGAAATGGAATATTGCTTGGATAGCAAATCCATTACGTGGAAAGTCCGAATCTAAAGCCCACTGTGTGGGCTTCATAAAAGGTGGAAAAGTGTCCTAGTGGCACGAAATGGAATATCGCTTGGATAGCAAATCCATTACGTGGAAAGTCTGAATCAAAAGCCCACTGTGTGGGCTTCATAAAAGGTGGAAAAGTGTCCTAGTGGCACGAAATGGAATATTGCTTGGCTAGCAAATCCATTACATGGAAAGTCCGAATCGAAAGCTCACTGTGTGGATGTCATCTGCAGACTGCATACTTCTGGTTTCCGGAAGAACAGCCTATGGTGAACGGAAGGCCCAATATCCGGAAGTGAGGCTAAGCAGCCATGTGCAGGACGTGACGATTCCTTGGGTGAGCCCAGTACCAGAGCGCTATGTATCGGCTCTGCAAGTATGGAAGCCTCCTTGGATGGCGGGGAATGCCCATGGTCTGCCCCTGCCTTCCCTTGAGGGCTGACCAGGATCTTTGGCTGTTCTATATGGACCAGCTGGGATGGGGGATAACACCACAACAGTGAGAGTCAAACGTCCTAAGAAACCCCCGGGAAGGTTAACCCGGTCAACAAATGCCCGCAGAAGTCGGATGTGTCGGCCTAACGGCGCAAGAACGCAGCTCTGCTGTAAACAGGCACAACGCAATCACATCCGAAAAAAAACTCCGGATGAACGAAGAAGAAGAAGAAATCGAAGTCTATATGGAAGGGGCTGAGTATCAGACACTTAAGCTTAAAACAGGCTATACAGACCTACATCTGATCAATTACTACTGTCCAAGTGACCGTCCACAGGCACTGGACACACTACCATTAACAGAAAAAATGATTGTGTGCGGCGATTTCAACAGCCACTCGCAGAGTTGGGGCTATGATCACATGGACCAGAGAGGAGAGAGACTGGAAGACTGGTAGGATGAGAATAGATTCATCTTGGTTAACAAGCCGTCCGAACCACATACTTTCTACTCGAGATCATGGCACTCTACAACTACACCTGACTTGGCTTTTCATTCACCAGACCTGGAGTGGAACATTACACGAATTGTTGGGAAACAACTAGGTGGCAGTGACCATCGACCAGTCTTTCTAACTGTAGAAAATGAGCTTGTAAGTGAAAGCAGCACCCTCTCGAGGTGGAACTACAAGAAAGCAGACTGGGCAGTGTACAAGCATCGCACCGGCATACTGGTTAGAAACCTGAACACTGAGAAAGACATAAATAAAGTAGTTGAAGAGTTTGGGAAATGCATACTACAGGCAGCGCGAGAAACAGTACCAAGAGGAGCCCGTAAACAATATAAACCCTACTGGAGTAGTGAACTGGAACAGTTGCATAATGATGTGGAAGTATGTAGAAAGCAAGCAGAGGCCACACCCAGCCAAGAGCACCACAATAAATTCCAGCATGCAAAAGCCAAATTTCAAAGGGCCAAGCTGCAGTCTAGACGGAAAAGCTGGCAGGAGAAAACAGAGTCACTGAACTTTGAAAGAGACACAAGGAAATTGTGGAAGCTAATAAAACAAATTAACGATGAGGGCACAGGGAGAAACTCAAAAATTGCACTACATAAAGATGGAAACATCTTAACAAGAAAGCAAGCAGCTGACCATTTTGCGGACTCATTCGCACAAGATAACAATATCAAAATCAGTCCAGAGAAACAACAAGAGATTCAAGAGAAACGGCAACATACAGGACAGAAGGAAATAGTACATGAGGTTCTGGAGGCACCCATCACAATCAGCGAACTGGAGCTAGCCATATCAAAACTGAAAATGAGAAAGTCACCAGGAGCTGATGGTATCTCCAATGAAATGATCAGGAACCTAGGAACAGAGGCAAAAGCAAAGCTGTTGCAGATCTTCAATAACAGTTGGACCTTAGGCAGTGTTCCACAAGCCTGGAGAGAAGCAATCATGATACCCCTCCTAAAATCAGGGAAAGACAGTTCCATTGCCTCTAGCTACAGACCAATTAGCCTCACTAGCTGTCTCTGCAAAACACTGGAGCGCATCATCAATCACAGACTGCGGTGGTACATTGAAAGTAAAAACATCCTTGTGCCACAGCAGGCTGGCTTTAGGCAGTGCTACTCTACGGAAGATCAGACAACCTACCTCTCTCAAGAAATTGAGGATGCATTCCAAGAGAAGAAGCTGGTGCTTGCGGCATGGATAGATCTGAAGAAAGCCTTTGACAACGTCTGGAAAGAAGGTCTGATGAATAAACTGAGAAACTGCAAAGTCAATGGAAGAATGTACAAATGGGTGAAAGCATACTTGCACAACAGAAGAGCCCGAGTACAGATAGACGGACTAAAGAGCAAGAAAGTACTACTGCGTCACGGAGTTCCCCAGGGCGGAGTATTGTCCCCCACACTCTTTCTAATCTTCATCAATGATCTCGTTGCTAATCTACCACATGGAATTAAAGCCGCAATGTATGCTGATGACCTGGTTCTATGGAGCACAAATGAACATGCATCAGTGGCCACCAGTTTACTACAAAGAGCTGTAGATACATTTGTTGCATGGGCAAATAGATGGTGTGTCAGCATAAACACTGACAAGTGCAGCACCACCCTATTTACCCTCTCTCCAAAACAAAAGGCAGGGACCATCCAGATAAATGGAACACCCCTACGAGAAGATAAAGAACCAACATACCTTGGAGTAACATTTGATGGCAGGCTGACATGGAGAAAGCACATCAACAAAGCAGTAGCAAAAGCCAGAAGGAAAATAGCCATCCTGAGAATGCTAAGTGGAACCACATGGGGAGCCAGTGGGAAAATACTTAGCAAAGTTTATCAACAGAGCATACGACCACACCTGGAATACGGGTCAACTGCATGGTGTTCGGCAGCAAAAACCACACTACAAGAGCTGGACAAAGTGCAAAATCAAGCACTTAGAGTCACCACAGGAGTGATGAGATCAACCCCTATAGTGGAAATGGAGAAGATGGGGAGGACACAAGCACTGAGTGAGCGCAGAGATACGAAAACGCTAATACAAGCAGAAAAGTTCCTCAGCTTGCCAGGCCACCCTATGAAGAACAGATTTGAAAACCTAGCTATGGGGCGGTTGAAAAGAAGTAGTTTTATCCACCAGGCCAAACGACTCTGCAGAGAAATACCGATCTGCCCACAGTTGGTATCCCCCTAACAACTATTCCAGAGCGAACTCCATGGAAAGATGAGCATAGACTATCATTACAAATCCAGACACAAAAGAGAGGAATATTTGACAAGGAAGATCAGAACAGTGTGCAGCGCAGAACAGCCACTCTCAGCTTCCTTGATGAAGAATACCCACAGGACCTCTGGATCCGAGTCTACACAGATGGGTCAGCACAAAATGCTGTTCAAAATGGAGGAGCGGGAGTGTACATAGAATACCCAAATAATACCAGGGACACAGCTAGAGTACCAACAGGAAAGTACTGCCATAACTACGATGCTGAAATTGAGGCAATCAAGATAGCAACAGAGAAATTACTAAATACCAGCAATGGTACACAACCTGTGGTGTTATTGACAGATGCAAAATCAGTACTCGAGGCGCTCCTGTCTGGGAAATTGCCAGTACTAAGGACACTACTTTCTGATCTTAGCAGTCAGCATAAGGTCACCATACAGTGGATACCATCCCACTGTGGAGTTCCCGGGAACGACAGAGCTGATCAATTGGCTAAAGAAGGAGCCAAAGAAGAACAGCCTGATGTGCCTGTAACATACCACCAAAAGAAAAGAATGATCAAATCAGTCAGAAAGCCACCAAAACCTGCTCAAGATGACTACCACATTATGGATAGACCAGAACAAGTCATTATTCTGCGCCTCAGAACAGGGCACAATAGATTACGCAACCACATGTATACAAAATTCAAGATTGGTGAAACAGCCATGTGTACATGTGGATTGGCGTCGCAGACAGCAGAGCACATACTCCAAGACTGCCCAAAATATAACATATATAGGCAAACCTTCTGGCCTAGAGAGACGACAGTGGAAGATAAACTCTATGGACCGCTGTGTGAACTGAAAAAGACAGTTCAATTCATACAAGAGATAGCACTGCAGTTATAGACATATTTCAAGCGAACGAAAGAAGAAGAAGAAATGAATGAATCACCAAACAACGAGAAGTAGGCAGTGAGATTTACCAGAACACGGTCACAAGTAACAAGATGGATGTTGCGGTTAAAACCTTCATCAGCACAGAATAAACAAAGACTATAAACAACACAACTACCTGAAAAACACTACATGAAAAACTAAATATAAAAGCTTCTTATAAATATTATAATGAACACTATGATGTTATTAACCAGTATTACTGGCTTCTTAAAACGAACACTGTGAATTATTAACCACTAATACTGACTTCTTAAAATGAATTCTGTGAAATTATTAACCACTAATACTGGCTTTTTAAAACGAACCCTGTGAAATTATTAACCACTGATACTGATTTCTTAAAACGAACACTGAAATTATTAACCACTAATACTAATACTGGCTTCTTAAAACGAACTCTGTGAAATTATTAACCACTAATACTGGCTTCTTAAAATGAACACTGTAAAATTATTAACCACAAATACTGGCTTCTTAAAACGAACAATGAAATTATTAACCACTAATACTGACTTCTTAAAATGAACACACTTAAATTATCAACCACTAACACTGGCTTCTTATAATGAACACTATGAAATTATCAGCAACAAATACTGGCTTCTTATAATGAACACTATGAAATTATCAGCAACAAATACTGGCTACATTTTTTCTGAACCCTGAAATTATTGGTCACTAATAATAGGCCCTACTAGCAGTTTTTTTATGACCAAAAATTAAAAAAAAAACAAGGATCATCTTACAACAACCACACCAAAAAAAAATATTTTAAAATCTATTTTTGGTTGGTTAAGATGATTGTTTTATTGCTGTGTTGGTTATTGTAAAATGGCTGATTATTTGGCCCATATTCATCGGTTGTTATAAGGTGATTGGCATTTCTGTTGTACATTCCTCGAAGAATAACGAGTTACTGTGTTAGTAAATGTGACATATTGGGTGATGGAAGCAGTACCCACTCTGACTTACCCCACAATGAAGTAAAGCTATGAGGATGGAACTGATTTCATTTGGAGGGGATGGGTTCTTGGAAGCCAAAGTGACCCATAATAGCTCTTGAAATCTAGGGGTTTCCCCAGGAATGTTACTTTCTTCCCTCCAAAATCTTCCTTCCCGAAAAGAGAAACTTAGTTAGCTCGAGAGTCCCCCACCTATGATCATTTTCCCTTTTAGGTGAAATGGTCACAGGAATTAATAAAATGTAAAGTTCCCTTTTCTGAGTAACCTGGAACCTGGGAGATTACAATAGGACAGACTTCAGCTGTCTATTAGAGTTTACCCAGTCACCTGTAGTTCCAGATACTACCTTTATGTGAAGTAGTTTCCTAACTAAACACATAGATAATAAAATGTTTTGCTACACCACAATGGACTTGACAGAAGAATGCAGGAACAGTTAATTTGGTTTATTAATCAAAATAAAAACCTGTGGAAGTAACCAGTGATGCATTATGACATATATGAAATACATCAAGACATTGAGATAATGTTCATATTCAACATTAGAAATAAGAACTCTCATGTTCAGAGATGACTTCAGTCATTTGGCCACTAAGCTTTCCCATCAGTTAGCCTGCTATTGTTTCTGTAATAAATACCCCAGATGGTACTGGAACATTTCTCAAGGATTTGTAAAACAAATAGTCTAAACAGTCTCTACACACTGTATGAATCAGAGGAGTCCATGACTACTCTCTGTTCCTGAAAGTTATTGATTGTTCTCACAAGTATAAAGTTTCACTGAGTAAAATCAAAGTATAGCAGTGATGAAATGTTGCCAAACTTCTGCCATATTTGTAAGTAATTTGCATTGAGGTATAAACTTGATCCTAATGATCTTATAACTGTTTCTACACTGCAGATATATCAATCACCCGATCAATCATGAAACACAGATCTGGTTTGGGCACAGTTCAGTGGGGACTCATTGAATATTCTTGGTCCTGGCCACAGATTCCTGTTGCACCTTTATTTTACAGATCTGCTCTAGGTTGACAGCCATTGTACATTATTGGGCAATGTTCTGCACCTCTGGATCATGACAATCTGCGAACACCGCCATCCTCACCTGAGGTGGATAAACATGGTGAACACATTTATATCTAGCCAAAGGATGATGATTCTCCAGTGGACAAGAATGAAAATGGTTTACAGACATGAGGTACAGAAGGTAGCAGATTCAGGAAGTACCTACAAGTTAAGAGCTACAGTGTCTCTCCTTGTACTGGCATTAGACATCAGCAATTATATTGGGCAAGCTTTCTTTTTACTGCACTTGTACCTAGTGGTCTGTTGGCTGATGTTCTCACAGAGGACACAGACACAGTGACTGACAAGGCTAGAAAAGAATGATGGAGAGTAAATGATGAGATGTACCCAGCATATCTAATCCCTACATAGTAATGGAACAGAATAGGATGATTGTTCATCTCATACATATTAACTCATGTTACCAATCAGTGCTGCCACCATTGTTTTAGTCTGCCTGGATACTTTCCTGTTTATACCCTCTCACCTCTTCTGTCATTTCCTTTACTTACTTCTTCTGACACTGGGGTGATATTTCCCCTTGACAGTTTAGAAGTGCTTATGCATGAAAGCATATTATGTCCTTTACTTACTCGGTCAAACAGGGTGATGGTTTAATAAACTACATTCCACATGTTGTATCAAAGTAATAATGTAAAGAAACATACATTAAATATTTCACTCTAAAGTTAATATAAGTAACATATAATTGGTATGAATGTGGAGGTCTATGTGAAATGTTCCTTATGAGGATTTACACTGCCTCTCATTCAATAACACACATATATATACAGAGTGAAAGAAAGATGAGACACCACATTGTACTCATTCTCTCAAACTAACACCATTCTTCTTTTCTTCGTTCACTTGAGTGCCGGTGTTGGGTTGTTAGCTGGACTGTTGTTCGTCAGAGTGCTAAATGCTTGTTCGAATAAATCACAACAGTATAAATGCTGGACCAGTCATGGATGCTAAACAGTTATACACACATTCTGTCTTCACGCCACGAACATATAAGATAAGAGGTAGAGTCTTTCATTCCTCCTTCTCACATTCGCGTGTGTTGGCGGTTCGCTGTGGATTGCAACTAAGGCGACACCCAGCACACAGATCATAGTTTATCTTGTACTAAACCTGCTCTGAACGCAGTCAGCAAGCCAGTGGGATTTAGACTCAAGAATAGGAAACAGCCTGGGCATAATTGAGCCTCTTTTCACAGCTTAAGACATAGTGATGGTACAGCAACTCTTCTGGAAACGAATGAGAGATGGAGTCAGATATCTACATCAGTGCTGGCAGAGAGTAGCCATTTTGGGACTGGTTGAAAGTTGGTTTCTATCTTCTAATAGAAGAATAAATATATATATATATTAGTGCCGGAACTTACACACACACACACACTCTCATACTTAAAGCTTTACCTGACTCAGAAATAAACAAACTCAGGCATAATTTCGTATGAAGCTTTCCTTCTGAATCAGGATGAGGGACATACAGAGACCTAAACCACATCTAGATGCTTTGCCGGTCGCTCTGCAAGTGCCGAAATTTAGCGTCGCTGGACCCAGAATATTTCGCGGGCGACGCGATTATTCTAGGTTAACCAATGGACAGAGCGGGCCTAGACCACATGATCTGTCCATCATTGGGTGTCACAGCTATTAATACTGTTGACGCCACATTCCTAGCATCCCAATTCTCTCTAGTGCAAACCCTTAGTGAGAAGTGTGTTTTGAAATTGTGATGTGCAGCAGTGAAACAGACCAAGGGGAAGACCTAGAAACAAGTATCTGAATGGCTTGGCCTTGTGGCATGGTCGAGACAGAAACACGGAACTGATCCACGACTCTGGTGGTCGAGTGAGATGGCAGAACATGACCGCCCACGCTTACCGGCATGGCACATGATGGATGGATGGAGCAGTGAACAAGACGGAGAGCGCAATCATGCGACACTAACACGCCTTTCACATGTATCTTCACAGGTTTATCTTCACTAAAATCCTGGAACTCATTGATGTGGACTGGACAGGACCAGCTGGAGGCTGTCAGCGCTTCCATTTCCTACCCAGGTTCTGTCGCACACTGCCGGACTCTGGCTGCAAAGAGGTCTTGTCCATGAACACTGTGCTCAGCTTTCTGCTGAAGTCAGTCAAGCCACTAGTGGATGAGTCCAAGCTGGAGGAGATTATGCTCTGTGGGGAGAGTGAATGGCATGCTAAGGTGGACAACCTGAGAGGGATGATTGTCACCAACCCTGGTATGGTAAGTGATTGACACTCAAATTGTGTGGTCATGAAGAGGTTCTCAAGCTGTGTGTGCTCTTTGCCACTTTTTTGGTTCTCTGTGATTTTTTTTTTGGGCATATCCTTTACAGGACTTAGCTGTCAACACCAGCATCTTTCAGCTGTATGTTGATCTCTTGGCAAGATTACGCTCAGTAGTTTGCCATTGCTTTCTGAGAGGCCGGCTCAGTATCCCGCAAGTCACGAGCGGGGGTCGAACCGCCTCAGTTCTCGCTCCGCTACGAGACTCTGCGTGATAAACGGGATTACAGAGAGAAAGTGTTGTAACCCCACAGCCAGAGAGACCGGCTCTCTGTGATAGTCAGTGCTAAATATCTTATAAGGCTGTCTATAGTACCATTATTAGCATGGGATAGCTACTGAACATTATAAAATAACACAAAGTAATTAAGCTTTACAGAACATAATTACAGAAAATATAAGATGTTGTGATGACTACTAGCCTTCATCAGCAAACAAATACATAAACACACTGTATGTATATGTATAACCTATATAACACACTTTTTTTTTTAAAGCGACTAACACTGTGTGTTAATCTTAATATGTCTGTTTTATCTATTGTATGCTGTGTATTAATCTTAATAAGCCGGTGTAATCATAATATGTCTGTGCATCTACTGTTTGCATTGTGTTAATATGAATATGTTGGTGTATCTACTGTAGGCTTTGTATTAATCTAAATATGTCTGTATATTTACTGTATGCTTTGTATTCATCTTAATAAGCCTGTGAATCTGCCATATGCTGTGTGTTCATCTTAATGTCTGTGTATCTACCTACTGTATGCTGTGTGTTAACCTTCTAATGTTTGTGTACTTCTAGAGATCCAGTTCAATCCGTGTTGACCAGCTGGACAGAAAAGTAACGACACCTGTCATCCGACCTGATAGTTTTGTAGACAGCAGTGATGAAGACAGCAAGGCAGCAAAAAAAGCTAAGATAGAGAGTGATGTCAAGCAGGATGAAAAAGAGGAAACAGAGAGTCAGCCAAAGTATCCTTTCATCATTCACCAGGTAGATTCCTGATTAATCTGATTTTAGTGTTGGCTAATTTAATTTTAAGTTGCTAATTTCATATTTGAGTGTAGGATAGAAGTAGTAAAGGGTTATGCATGATATTAGTTCCTTTTATTGTGATTGCAGTTAATTCCTTTCTTCTTCTTTTCGTTCATCCGGAGTGTTTTTTCAGATGTGATTGCGGTGTGTCTGTTATGCGCCCTTGGGCCGAAACCCGTAGGCCAACACATCGACTTTAGCGTGCTTTTTTGACCAGGTAGCATTCCTGGGAGACTCTCACTTTTGTGGTGCCATCTACAACCATGCTGGCCAAGTTAGAACGGTCGAAGACAACGGTCATCCCTCAAAGGAAGGCAGGGACAGTCCATAGCATTTTCCGCCATCCAAGGTTGCTTCCATAGTTGCAGGGCCGACACATAACGCCCTGGTTCTGGGCTAGCCGAGGGAATCGTCACGTCCTGCTCATGGCTGCTTTAAATCCTCACTTCAATATATTGGTCATTTCGTTTGCCCCGGGCCATTCCCGCACAGACCAGACAGGTTTGCAGACGGTATCCACTCAGCGAGTTTTCAGACATGTGCTTGTCGTTGCGCCCGTCAGAGCTGTTCCAGGCACGACAGACATTCGGAAAACTACCTAGTCAGAGCTGTTCCGAACAAGAGCGGCATTCGGAAACTAGGTAGTCAGAGCTGTTCCTAGCACGAGAGACATTCGGACGAGACATTTCACTCGGACGTAAATGCGTAGTGTCAATTTTTAGTTTGCCACCCGTAGGACGACACTTCCGGCTTCTGGCGGGCATTTTTTAATGAGGTTAGCCTTCCTCGGGTTTCGAGACTCTTGTTTCGGCTTCCACACAGCAAGCTTTCGCTTCGGGCTGCCACGTAATGGATTTGCAAGACAGGCGTTCCATTTCGTGTCAACGAGACAATTTTCCACCTTTGACTACACTCATTCCATGAGTGTGGTTACAGACTATCGGACGTCTGCGAGACGTGCGACCGAGGTGTTTTTCCACCTTTTGTACTCACTCACGAGGTAGGCTACATGTGCCGCCGGCTCAGCACCTTACCTCCGTGCGTCTGTGGGCGAGTAACGGTCAGGCCCTTTCATCCGGGGATACCTCATATTCCCCAGCTAAGAGCCATCGAACGAATCTGCGCCGGGCATGTAGCGTTCTCAGCACATCATCACAATTTTGATGTAGGTTTGTGTCGGCCAGGCTCTCACTTCCGAGAGTTTATGGCTTAGAGACGTTCAGCCATACACCTCGGATGGGAGCCTTAGAGGTTATGCCCGGACTGAGATTTAGGGATCGTTTGCCTGATTTTGACTGCTATCCTCAGTCTTACCTGCAGAGCAGCAGGTTGTGTCTCTCTTAGTCTGGTCCCTATCCCAAGATCCGTCCGATATGTAGTTTTCACCCATCGGCAAGCACATGGGGTCAATGGGACACGCAAGCTCCCCCACCACGGCAAGGTGGAGACACATCGGGGGAGGTTAATTCCTTTCCTTTTAATATATTTAAATTTAGTTCCTTCTGTTGTGTTTATTAGTTCATTTTAGTGTATTTAAAATTAACTCCTTCTGTTGTGTTTGGAATTAGTCCCTTCTGATGTGCTTGTAAAAAACATATATTGGAAACAACAAGCTGCCATAAGAGTTGATAATGAAATAAGCCAATATCAGCCTATTAAGAGAGGTGTGAGACAGGGATGTGTAATGTCTCCAGATCTGTTTTCCCTGTACAGTGAAAATATTTTCAGAAATATTGAAGATATGGAAGGAATCAACATTGGGGGACGATGCATCAATAACATGAGATATGCAGATGATACAGTATTAATTGCAGACAATGAACAGGACCTGCAAAATTTAGTAGATGCGGTTGTTACACACAGTGAACAACAAGGGTTAGAATTAAATTGTAAAAAGACACAGATTATGGTCGTCACTAGGAAGAACGAAATACCACAGTGTAATATTCAAGTAAATGGGAATATTCTTCAACAAGTGAATAGGTACAATTATCTCGGAACAGTGATAACATCTGATGGGAGATGCCTGGAAGAGATTAGAACAAGAATCGCCATGGCAAAAGTAGCCTTTACCAAGATGAAAAACATACTGACCAATAAAAAGATGTCAATTGAAACGAGAAAAAGAGTGTTGAGGTGCTACATAGAACCTGTACTTTTATATGGATGTGAAGCTTGGACAATGAGCAGCCAGGCTGAAAAAACATCTGATGGCTGTAGAAATGTGGTTTCTGAGGAAAATGCAAAGAATACCATGGACAGCCAGAAAGACCAATGAACAAGTCCTTCAAGAAACAAATGAAGATCGTAAACTGATCAGAGACATTAGACGTAGACAGTCACAATTTTTTGGACATGTTATGAGAAGAAATGGTTTGGAGAACTTGGTGACAACTGGTAAGATCGAGGAAAACAGACCAAGGGGAAGACCTAGAAACAAGTATCTGGATGGCTTGGCCTTGTGGCATGGTCGAGACAGAAACACGGAACTGATCCACGACTCTGGTGATCGAGTGAGATGGCAGAACATGACCGCCCACGCTTACTGGCATGGCACATGATGGATGGATGGATGTGTTTGATATTAGATTTTTCTTTGGTGTTGGGTATTAGTTCATTCTGTAGTGCTGATATTAGTTCCCTCTATATTTTTATATTAGTTTATTCTGTTGTATTTTATTATTAGTTCCTGCTATTGTATTTAGTATTAGTAATCACATTGCTTTTGGTATTAGTTTATTCCATCAAGGTTGACATAAGCTCCATCTGTTATGGTTGATATTAGTTTGTTCAATTATGGTTGATATTAGTTCCTTCTGTCATGGTTGATATTAGTTCATTCTAGCATGTTTGATATTAATTCTTTCTATTATGGTTGTTATTAGTCCCTTCTGTCATGGTTGATATCAGTTCCTTCTAAATTATTTTACGTTACCGCTTTATTGTTGAAGACTGCACAATTTACATTATTTCAAAACTTGCTCTTCAATAGGGTTATCGCCCTGCACAGTTAAGTTATGCAGGTGAACCGGTTTACAGAAAGGCCTGGAAACAGTACGTCAAGTTCCGTCATCTCCTGAACAGCAAGCCAAAAATTCTGGGGACGGATGAACTGAAGCTGAAGGAGCTGGAAGAAAAACTGCGGGAAATCAGAATGAAGAAGACAATGAAAACAGAGGTAATTTGATGAACGAATGAATGAACTTTATTTTCAAAGAGTCATAGTAGGTCATCATTGGCCGAATGGATAAGAGCGGTCACTCTCAAAATTTCTGTTTGGGGATGTTGAGGTAGCGGGTTCAACCCTGGTACCTGTCAGTTAGACTATCATGTTTTCTCATCCTTGAATTGGGGACTTAAATTACAAGTACCTCAGAAGTCAGAGTGGGTTCGCCAAATGGCGAAGACACTGGTAATAGGGAAAGCTAATCCACACACAAAAATCAGTTCAGTGGACTAGAAGTTATAGCATGTGTATGGACTACGCTGAAGTTCAAAGTGAGTGAATGCAAGAAAAACAATCAACAATGGTCACAAATTTGGCTTGCTGGCCCGTCTTACATTCAGCCCTTCTAGCCACTTGTCTTTCACATATCAATTATCTATGGTGCATGTTACATTCACATATGAAATACATTGTCAAATGAATGCTGTGAACATAAACAAGAGACAGTATGTATGTATCTGGAGACGTGGAGCCTTTTCTTATTTGTGGGTTAGGGTATACAGAGCTGCTGAAACTAAAAGCTGTCAAAATTTGGAGCCCGTTCATGTTTATTGAGTTTGGAATTGTGTATTATTTACTTTTAAAAAAGTTAGTTGAGTATGCTTTGCAGGATGTAGCAGTCATCCCCAGCTTTTTTTGGACTTTTTAAAATTCTTGGGCAAGTTTACGTTCAGTAATTTGCCAATGCTTTCTGAATGACTGGCATTCATACCAGTGCATGAAAATATCAACACGAGACAGTATGCTGCCAAATCATCCACAGCTGTGTTTCAAATACGGTAACCCCTTCGCCACAAAGCCGGTTTGTCAATGAATGTAAATGGTTGTGTATAATGTATGAACTGGTTCATCTGAAGACGTACAAAACTGACAGTGTTGGTGTCTGACAGGTAACCGTGGAGCTGAGCAGTAAAGATTTTCTGTGCAATGGCCTGCGGGCGGACTTGTGCCAGCATGCTCTCATGGTGCCTGTGTTGATGAGCCACCTGCGCTTCCACATATGTCTTGATGTGCTGGAAGAAGATCTGGACTACAGATTTCAGGACAGAAATCTCTTGCAGGTTGGTGTCAAACATTCATTTCATTAATTTCTTGTGGTGCATATCATCATAGCATATGTTTCATCAGGTTTTATTTGTACATGATCATTTTTATTGCAGTCCACAGCAACCTCCAAAAGTGCTCCAGTCTCCTTCTATAGATGGCACAAGGAGAATCTCAGCACAGTGCACAAATTATGTAGCCCTGGCGAAGATGTGTGTACACTGCAGACCTGATAAGGTGAACTCACCTGTGACCCAAGAAATAATTCTTCTTATCAGAAATTCCTCTTATAAGAGCTCAAGCATATAGTAATGCATTTACAATGTACAATACAATACTGTTCATCACAACAAAGATTCAAGCTCAAGCATATAGTAATGCATTTGCAATGTACAATACAATATTGTTCTTCATAACAAAGATTCGCCTCATTCCAGATCGCTTTAAGTAGTTTATACTGTATATGTGTATTTCAGAATCACACATGCTTTAAATATTCTTCTATGACTAAGTTGTCTCATTTGAAATGTATCTTGATTATTCTTGGTGTTGAGGAACGTCTGGTTGAGAAGCTAAAATGCTGGGCTCTTTTGGGAGACCCGGGTTCGAATCGTACGGTGACAGACATTTTTCTGTTGGGGCACCTACACCAGCCAGGTGGCCTTAATTCCTCAGGCACAATGCATACCCTCACACAAGTCAGAAACATGTAGACAGTTGCCAAATTGGGCTGGACTGTACTCCGTCATCCACACTATAGCCTTGATCTGGCTTACCCTGATTTTCATTTTTAGTCCGCTTAAAAATGCACTCTGTGGGACAATGTTTGATGATGATGATGAAGGTGTGATTCATGCAGTGAAGACATGACTGTGAGCAGAACAAATCCTGGTGCAGTCAGCGCTTGCATGCACTTGTTTTGTGCTGGTATAAAGCCATGCAAGTTGATGGGGGTTATGTAGACATAGTATATTTAGAGCAAATGTTCATGTATATTGCCTGTAAATTTAATTCATTTTGAAAAAATAATTTTTGTAATAACGAAGACACAAATAATAGATTGCATAATTTATTGTTTGGCATATTTTGCTGCATCTCATCAGGTACATACTGCAGAAATCACACCACATAAACTAAAGCAATAAGCTAAATCCTTCAAGCTGAAATATACATATTCACACAGTAATTTGAATTGTCTACCACAGTAATATTTAACTGAATTTCTTGTCCTTGTGTTGCACAAAGTTGGTTTCTGTAAATGAATGGCAGTTGCCTTGGCAAGCTTGAACACGCAACCATTTTGTTTGTTAAAAAATGTGCTGACTAATCGATCACGCAGGAGATTTGTGGTGTGTAGGCATTACCAGGTTACGAGAGTCTTTGTTTATTATTCTGTCAATCCAATAGGGTATGTGTTAACCACCCTGCTATTCAAATATTTTTTCATTGAAAAAAATTATGTTGTATTACTTTCTGACCATCCCTCATATTTCCATAGACTTATAATTTCACAAGATGTGATCTTTCTTTCAGACTTGTGATTTGACATGCTGTAACCTTGCTCTTCAAATTTTTTCTCGCAGTTGTCACTAACTCACACTTCCTACCGCACGAATTACGGCACCAACCCAGACCACACCCGCAACTCTCTGACAAACTGTGGCATGAGGCAGGTGGAGTACGGAGACTGCCGCATCCATTACCAAAACACACGCAAGCGGGGCATTTGTATTTTAGTGGACATCATGTCTTGTTTTGGCAAGCAAGAGGAAACTATCTCAGGTAAGCAACATATTTCTTTCTTTGTTAGCAGAACTGGTGTCACCTCATTACAAGCAACCCCGCAGGCATTTGTAAATGTGTTTAAATGTTTAAACTTGCTGGCTTACCATACTTGGCTTATTTTGTGTCTTTTATCTTGTGGCTTGGCCACAGGCTTAAACGGGATGAGAATTTAGAACTGAACAGAGATTGTGTTGATAATATGAGGTGATGAGTGGTGACCGCCAATGGTTATTGGCATGGCACATGATGATGTGTCTTCCCTATCTGTTAATACCATTTATGTTACTTTCCAGGAATGTTCTGGTACCCATTTTAGGTCAATGAAAAAGATCCCTATCTCGATGAAGATGCAAACATTTTATCATAGAGCTTTCAGTCAAGTATTCTAGCCACTGCTCTACTGCAACTCTCATCCACCATATAATAGAGCAGACCATAAAGGCTGCTCCATAGGCTAAGTGTCATATACAGACACTTGCTACTGCTATGATTTTTGTGTGCTGTGCTGATGGTTCTTGTGTGATGTGATATACTGGAGGAAGCTGTCGTGCTTATGGATATAACCCATGTGCATAGAAAGTGGTCCCATACAGATCAAGCCAAACAGACCACATTACCCCATGCATGCTGTCTGGTCATGATAAAAATTGGTCGGTCACCGTATCCCCAAAATAAATAAGTAAATGGGCTTTCCTTTTAGTGATAACATGCTGTGAAGGAGTGTCTGGCAGAGTGAATGGAACACCGGGTTCCCATTTGGGAGACCTGGGTTCAAATCCTTGGTTTTTTTTTTTTTAAATTTTACATTTGATCATTATGAACTCAAGCGTAGTCCATACACGTGCGACTACTTTTAGTGCACTTGACTGAGTTTTGTGCGTGAATTAGCTTTCCTTATTACCAGTGTCCCTCGCCATCAGGGAAACCTACTCCCGACTACTGAGGTAAAATCCTTGTTAAGCTGATAGATTTATTTTTCTGTTTGCAAAAGGAAAACTAAACTTAACATTTTGCAGCAGCTGCGCTAGCCATGAAGTCTTACTCATGCTCAAGACCCCCCCCCCCCCCCCCCCCCCCCACCTTTCCTATCCCCGCAAGGTACTATAGGCAGTTATAACAGTTTTATACTGTGGAGATGCATGATTGCACATGCCACTTGGCAAACACTTGTTTGGTGATGATGTTGAAATGGCCTTGACTTTCTTAGTCCAGATGCGTGAGTTATTGCTAATTTCTGGAACATTTTCTCACCAGAGATACCTCACAATGAGAGGCTAGAGTTCCTCTATGATGCTGTCATTGAGTTTCTCAACAATGTCCACTTGTTTTACATGTTCCCATGGTTGGAAGAAGGAGGGCTGACTACATTAAGGATGGCCTTGGTTCAGAACCAGCACTTGGCAATCCTGGCACAGAAACTGAAGCTCCAGGTGATCCTTGTGTGTGGGTTGTTTTATGTCAGTGTCATGGCATGGGTTGTTTTATGTCTGTGTCATGGCATGGGTTATTTTATGTCTGTGTCATGGCATGGGTTATTTTATGTCTGTGTCATGGCATGGGTTGTTTTATGTCTGTGTCATGGCATGTATTGTTTTATGTCTGTGTCATGGCATGTATTGTTTTATGTCTGTGTCATGGCATGGGTTTTTTGATGTCAGTGTCATGTATTGTTTTATGTCTGTGTCATGGCATGTATTGTTTTATGTCTGTGTCATGGCATGGGTTGTTTTATGTCAGTGTCTTGGCATGGGTTGTTTTATGTCTGTGTCATGGCATGTATTGTTTTATGTCTGTGTCATGGCATGGGTTATTTTATGTCTGTGTCATGGCATGTATTGTTTTATGTCTGTGTCATGGCATGGGTTGTTTTATGTCTGTGTCATGGCATGTATTGTTTTATGTCTGTGTCATGGCATGGGTTGTTTTATGTCAGTGTCATGGCATGGGTTGTTTTATGTCTGTGTCATGGCATGGGTTGTTTTATGTCTGTGTCATGGCATGTATTGTTTTATGTCTGTGTCATGGCATGGGTTGTTTTATGTCTGTGTCATGGCATGGGTTGTTTGATGTCTGTGTCATGGCATGTATTGTTTTATGTCTGTGTCATGGCATGCATTGTTTTATGTCTGTGTCATGGCATGTATTGTTTTATGTCTGTGTCATGGCATGGGTTGTTTTATGTCTGTGTCATGGCATGGGTTGTTATATGTCTGTGTCATGGCATGTATTGTTTTATGTCTGTGTCATGGCATGGGTTGTTTTATGTCAGTGTCATGGCATGGGTTGTTTTATGTCTGTGTCATGGCATGTATTGTTTTATGTCTGTGTCATGGCATGTATTGTTTTATGTCTGTGTCATGGCATGTATTGTTTTATGTCTGTGTCATGGCATGGGTTGTTTTATGTCTGTGTCATGGCATGGGTTGTTTTATGTCTGTGTCATGGCATGTATTGTTTTATGTCTGTGTCATGGCATGGGTTGTTTTATGTCTGTGTCATGGCATGGGTTGTTTTATGTCTGTGTCATGGCATGTATTGTTTTATGTCTGTGTCATGGCATGTATTGTTTTATGTCAGTGTCATGGCATGGGTTGTTTTATGTCTGTGTCATGGCATGTATTGTTTTATGTCTGTGTCATGGCATGTATTGTTTTATGTCTGTGTCATGGCATGGGTTGTTTTATGTCTGTGTCATGGCATGGGTTGTTTGATGTCTGTGTCATGGCATATATTGTTTTATGTCTGTGTCATGGCATGGGTTGTTTTATGTCTGTGTCATGGCATGGGTTGTTTGATGTCTGTGTCATGGCATGTATTGTTTTATGTCTGTGTCATGGCATGTATTGTTTTATGTCTGTGTCATGGCATGTATTGTTTTATGTCTGTGTCATGGCATGTATTGTTTTATGTCTGTGCCATGGCATGTATTGTTTTATGTCTGTGTCATGGCATGTATTGTTTGATGTCTGTGTCATGGCATGTATTGTTTTATGTCTGTGTCATGGCATGTATTGTTTTATGTCTGTGTCATGGCATGTATTGTTTTATGTCTGTGTCATGGCATGTATTGTTTGCTGTCTGTGTCATGGCATGTATTGTTTGATGTCTGTGTCATGGCATGTATTGTTTTATGTCTGTGCCATGGCATGCATTGTTTTATGTCTGTGTCATGGCATGTATTGTTTTATGTCTATGTCATGGCATGTATTGTTTTATGTCTGTGTCATGGCATGCATTGTTTTATGTCTGTGTCATGGCATGTATTGTTTTATGTCTGTGTCATGGCATGTATTGTTTTATGTCTGTGTCATGGCATGTATTGTTTGATGTCTGTGCCATGGCATGCTTTGTTTTATGTCTGTGTCATGGCATGTATTGTTTTATGTCTGTGTCATGGCATGTATTGTTTTATGTCTGTGTCATGGCATGCATTGTTTTATGTCTGTGTCATGGCATGTATTGTTTTATGTCTGTGTCATGGCATGCATTGTTTTATGTCTGTGTCATGGCATGTATTGTTTTATGTCTGTGTCATGGCATGTATTGTTTTATGTCTGTGTCATGGCATGTATTGTTTTATGTCTGTGTCATGGCATGCATTGTTTTATGTCTGTGTCATGGCATGTATTGTTTTATGTCTGTGTCATGGCATGTATTGTTTTATGTCTGTGTCATGGCATGTATTGTTTTATGTCTGTGCCATGGCATGCATTGTTTTATGTCTGTGTCATGGCATGTATTGTTTTATGTCTGTGCCATGGCATGCATTGTTTTATGTCTGTGTCATGGCATGTATTGTTTTATGTCTGTGTCATGGCATGTATTGTTTTATGTCTGTGTCATGGCATGCATTGTTTTATGTCTGTGTCATGGCATGTATTGTTTTATGTCTGTGTCATGGCATGTATTGTTTTATGTCTGTGTCATGGCATGTATTGTTTTATGTCTGTGTCATGGCATGGGTTGTTTTATGTCTGTGTCATGGCATGTATTGTTTTATGTCTGTGTCATGGCATGTATTGTTTTATGTCTGTGTCATGGCATGGGTTGTTTTATATCTGTGTCATGGCATGTATTGTTTTATGCCTGTGTCATGGCATGGGTTGTTTTATGTCTGTGTCATGGCATGTATTGTTTTATGTCTGTGTCATGGCATGTATTGTTTTATGTCTGTGTCATGGCATGCATTGTTTTATGTCTGTGTCATGGCATGTATTGTTTTATGTCTGTGTCATGGCATGTATTGTTTTATGTCTGTGTCATGGCATGTATTGTTTTATATCTGTGTCATGGCATGCATTGTTTTATGTCTGTGTCATGGCATGCATTGTTTTATGTCTGTGTCATGGCATGCATTGTTTTATGTCTGTGTCATGGCATGCATTGTTTTATGTCTGTGTCATGGCATGGGTTGTTTTATATCTGTGTCATGGCATGCATTGTTTTATGTCTGTGTCATGGCATGGGTTGTTTTATGTCTGTGTCATGGCATGTATTGTTTTATGTCTGTGTCATGGCATGTATTGTTTTATATCTGTGTCATGGCATGCATTGTTTTATGTCTGTGTCATGGCATGCATTGTTTTATGTCTGTGTCATGGCATGCATTGTTTTATGTCTGTGTCATGGCATGCATTGTTTTATGTCTGTGTCATGGCATGCATTGTTTTATGTCTGTGTCATGGCATGTATTGTTTTATGTCTGTGTCATGGCATAGGTTGTTTTATATCTGTGTCATGGCATGTATTGTTTTATGTCTGTGTCATGGCATGTATTGTTTTATGTCTGTGTCATGGCATGTATTGTTTTATGTCTGTGTCATGGCATGTATTGTTTTATGTCTGTGTCATGGCATGTATTGTTTTATGTCTGTGTCATGGCATGGGTTGTTTTATATCTGTGTCATGGCATGTATTGTTTTATGTCTGTGTCATGGCATGTATTGTTTTATGTCTGTGTCATGGCATGCATTGTTTTATGTCTGTGTCATGGCATGTATTGTTTTATGTCTGTGTCATGACATGTATTGTTTTATGTCTGTGTCATGGCATGGGTTGTTTTATATCTGTGTCATGGCATGTATTGTTTTATGTCTGTGTCATGGCATGTATTGTTTTATGTCTGTGTCATGGCATGTATTGTTTTATGTCTGTGTCATGGCATGTATTGTTTTATATCTGTGTCATGGCATGCATTGTTTTATGTCTGTGTCATGGCATGCATTGTTTTATGTCTGTGTCATGGCATGCATTGTTTTATGTCTGTGTCATGGCATGCATTGTTTTATGTCTGTGTCATGGCATGCATTGTTTTATGTCTGTGTCATGGCATGGGTTGTTTTATGTCTGTGTCATGGCATGCATTGTTTTATGTCTGTGTCATGGCATGGGTTGTTTTATATCTGTGTCATGGCATGTATTGTTTTATGTCTGTGTCATGGCATGTATTGCTTTATGTCTGTGTCATGGCATGTATTGTTTTATGTCTGTGTCATGGCATGTATTGTTTTATGTCTGTGTCATGGCATGCATTGTTTTATGTCTGTGTCATGGCATGTATTGTTTTATGTCTGTGTCATGGCATGTATTGTTTTATGTCTGTGCCATGGCATGCATTGTTTGATGTCTGTGCCATGGCATGCATTGTTTTATGTCTGTGTCATGGCATGTATTGTTTTATGTCTGTGTCATGGCATGTATTGTTTTTTGTCTGTGTCATGGCATGCATTGTTTTATGTCTGTGCCATGGCATGTATTGTTTTATGTCTGTGTCATGGCATGTATTGTTTTATATCTGTGTCATGGCATGTATTGTTTTATGTCTGTGTCATGGCATGTATTGTTTTATGTCTGTGTCATGGCATGTATTGTTTTATGTCTGTGTCATGGCATGGGTTGTTTTATATCTGTGTCATGGCATGTATTGTTTTATGTCTGTGTCATGGCATGTATTGTTTTATGTCTGTGTCATGGCATGCATTGTTTTATGTCTGTGTCATGGCATGTATTGTTTTATGTCTGTGTCATGGCATGTATTGTTTTATGTCTGTGTCATGGCATGGGTTGTTTTATATCTGTGTCATGGCATGTATTGTTTTATGTCTGTGTCATGGCATGTATTGTTTTATGTCTGTGTCATGGCATGTATTGTTTTATGTCTGTGTCATGGCATGTATTGTTTTATATCTGTGTCATGGCATGCATTGTTTTATGTCTGTGTCATGGCATGCATTGTTTTATGTCTGTGTCATGGCCTCCATTGTTTTATGTCTTTGTCATGGCATGCATTGTTTTATGTCTGTGTCATGGCATGCATTGTTTTATGTCTGTGTCATGGCATGGGTTGTTTTATGTCTGTGTCATGGCATGCATTGTTTTATGTCTGTGTCATGGCATGGGTTGTTTTATGTCTGTGTCATGGCATGTATTGTTTTATGTCTGTGTCATGGCATGGGTTGTTTTATATCTGTGTCATGGCATGTATTGTTTTATGTCTGTGTCATGGCATGTATTGTTTTATGTCTGTGTCATGGCATGCATTGTTTTATGTCTGTGTCATGGCATGTATTGTTTTATGTCTGTGTCATGGCATGTATTGTTTTATGTCTGTGTCATGGCATGGGTTGTTTTATATCTGTGTCATGGCATGTATTGTTTTATGTCTGTGTCATGGCATGCATTGTTTTATGTCTGTGTCATGGCATGTATTGTTTTTTGTCTGTGTCATGGCATGCATTGTTTTATGTCTGTGTTATGGCATGCATTGTTTTATGTCAGTGTCATGGCATGCATTGTTTTATGTCTGTGTCATGGCATGTATTGTTTTATGTCTGTGTCATGGCATGGGTTGTTTTATATCTGTGTCATGGCATGCATTGTTTTATGTCTGTGTCATGGCATGGGTTGTTTTATATCTGTGTCATGGCATGTATTGTTTTATGTCTGTGTCATGGCATGTATTGTTTTATGTCTGTGTCATGGCATGTATTGTTTTATGTCTGTGTCATGGCATGCATTGTTTTATGTCTGTGTCATGGCATGGGTTGTTTTATATCTGTGTCATGGCATGTATTGTTTTATATCTGTGTCATGGCATGTATTGTTTTATATCTGTGTCATGGCATGTATTGTTTTATGTCTGTGTCATGGCATGTATTGTTTTATGTCTGTGTCATGGCATGTATTGTTTTATATCTGTGTCATGGCATGTATTGTTTTATATCTGTGTCATGGCATGTATTGTTTTATGTCTGTGTCATGGCATGTATTGTTTTATATCTGTGTCATGGCATGCATTGTTTTATGTCTGTGTCATGGCATGGGTTGTTTTATGTCTGTGTCATGGCATGGGTTGTTTTATATCTGTGTCATGGCATGTATTGTTTTATATCTGTGTCATGGCATGTATTGTTTTATGTCTGTGTCATGGCATGTATTGTTTTATGTCTGTGTCATGGCATGGGTTGTTTTATATCTGTGTCATGGCATGCATTGTTTTATGTCTGTGTTATGGCATGTATTGTTTTATGTCTGTGTCATGGCATGTATTGTTTTATGTCTGTGTCATGGCATGGGTTGTTTTATATCTGTGTCATGGCATGTATTGTTTTATATCTGTGTCATGGCATGTATTGTTTTATGTCTGTGTCATGGCATGTATTGTTTTATGTCTGTGTCATGGCATGGGTTGTTTTATATCTGTGTCATGGCATGCATTGTTTTATGTCTGTGTCATGGCATGTATTGTTTTATGTCTGTGTCATGGCATGTATTGTTTTATGTCTGTGTCATGGCATGCATTGTTTTATGTCTGTGTCATGGCATGGGTTGTTTTATGTCTGTGTCATGGCATGGGTTGTTTTATATCTGTGTCATGGCATGTATTGTTTTATGTCTGTGTCATGGCATGGGTTGTTTTATATCTGTGTCATGGCATGCATTGTTTTATGTCTGTGTCATGGCATGGGTTGTTTTATATCTGTGTCATGGCATGTATTGTTTTATGTCTGTGTCATGGCATGCATTGTTTTATGTCTGTGTCATGGCATGGGTTGTTTTATATCTGTCATGGCATGTATTGTCTTATGTCTGTGTCATGGCATGGGTTGTTTTATATCTGTGTCATGGCATGCATTGTTTTATGTCTGTGTCATGGCATGTATTGTTTTATGTCTGTGTCATGGCATGTATTGTTTTATGTCTGTGTCATGGCATGCATTGTTTTATGTCTGTGTCATGGCATGGGTTGTTTTATATCTGTGTCATGGCATGTGCATGTATTGTCTTATGTCTGTGTCATGGCATGGGTTGTTTTATATCTGTGTCATTGCATGCATTGTTTTATGTCTGTGTCATGGCATGGGTTGTTTTATATCTGTGTCATGGCATGTATTGTTTTATGTCTGTGTCATGGCATGTATTGTTTTATGTCTGTGTCATGGCATGCATTGTTTTATGTCTGTGTCATGGCATGTATTGTTTTATGTCTGTGTCATGGCATGCATTGTTTTATGTCTGTGTCATGGCATGGGTTGTTTTATGTCTGTGTCATGGCATGTATTGTTTTATGTCTGTGTCATGGCATGTATTGTTTTATGTCTGTGTCATGGCATGTATTGTTTTATGTCTGTGTCATGGCATGTATTGTTTTATGTCTGTGTCATGGCATGTATTGTTTTATATCTGTGTCATGGCATGTATTGTTTTATGTCTGTGTCATGGCATGTATTGTTTTATGTCTGTGTCATGGCATGCATTGTTTTATGTCTGTGTCATGGCATGGGTTGTTTTATGTGTGTGTCATGGCATGTATTGTTTTATGTCTGTGTCATGGCATGTATTGTTTTTTGTCTGTGTCATGGCATGCATTGTTTTATGTCTGTGTCATGGCATGTATTGTTTTATGTCTGTGTCATGGCATGGGTTGTTTTATGTCTGTGTCATGGCATGTATTGTTTTATGTCTGTGTCATGGCATGTATTGTTTTATGTATGTGTCATGGCATGTAATGTTTTATGTCTGTGTCATGGCATGCATTGTTTTATGTCTGTGTCATGGCATGCATTGTTTTATGTCTGTGTCATGGCATGTATTGTTTTATGTCTGTGTCATGGCATGCATTGTTTTATGTCTGTGTCATGGCATGCATTGTTTTATGTCTGTGTCATGGCATGGGTTGTTTTATATCTGTGTCATGGCATGTATTGTTTTATGTCTGTGTCATGGCATGTATTGTTTTATGTCTGTGTCATGGCATGCATTGTTTTATGTCTGTGTCATGGCATGTATTGTTTTATGTCTGTGTCATGGCATGTATTGTTTGATGTCTGTGTCATGGCATGGGTTGTTTTATATCTGTGTCATGGCATGTATTGTTTTATGTCTGTGTCATGGCATGTATTGTTTTATGTCTGTGTCATGGCATGTATTGTTTTATGTCTGTGTCATGGCATGTATTGTTTTATATCTGTGTCATGGCATGCATTGTTTTATGTCTGTGTCATGGCATGCATTGTTTTATGTCTGTGTCATGGCATGCATTGTTTTATGTCTGTGTCATGGCATGCATTGTTTTATGTCTGTGTCATGGCATGCATTGTATTATGTCTGTGTCATGGCATGGGTTGTTTTATGTCTGTGTCATGGCATGCATTGTTTTATGTCTGTGTCATGGCATGGGTTGTTTTATGTCTGTGTCATGGCATGTATTGTTTTATGTCTGTGTCATGGCATGTATTGTTTTATGTCTGTGTCATGGCATGTATTGTTTTATGTCTGTGTCATGGCATGTATTGTTTTATGTCTGTGTCATGGCATGCATTGTTTTATGTCTGTGTCATGGCATGTATTGTTTTATGTCTGTGTCATGGCATGTATTGTTTTATGTCTGTGCCATGGCATGCATTGTTTGATGTCTGTGCCATGGCATGCATTGTTTTATGTCTGTGTCATGGCATGTATTGTTTTATGTCTGTGTCATGGCATGTATTGTTTTTTGTCTGTGTCATGGCATGCATTGTTTTATGTCTGTGCCATGGCATGTATTGTTTTATGTCTGTGTCATGGCATGTATTGTTTTATGTCTGTGTCATGGCATGTATTGTTTTATGTCTGTGTCATGGCATGTATTGTTTTATGTCTGTGTCATGGCATGTATTGTTTTATGTCTGTGTCATGGCATGCATTGTTTTATGTCTGTGTCATGGCATGCATTGTTTTATGTCTGTGTCATGGCATGTATTGTTTTATGTCTGTGTCATGGCATGGGTTGTTTTATATCTGTGTCATGGCATGTATTGTTTTATGTCTGTGTCATGGCATGCATTGTTTTATATCTGTGTCATGGCATGTATTGTTTTTTGTCTGTGTCATGGCATGTATTGTTTTATGTCTGTGTCATGGCATGCATTGTTTTATGTCTGTGTCATGGCATGCATTGTTTTATGTCTGTGTCATGGCATGTATTGTTTTATGTCTGTGTCATGGCATGCATTGTTTTATGTCTGTGTCATGGCATGCATTGTTTTATGTCTGTGTCATGGCATGGGTTGTTTTATATCTGTGTCATGGCATGTATTGTTTTATGTCTGTGTCATGGCATGTATTGTTTTATGTCTGTGTCATGGCATGCATTGTTTTATGTCTGTGTCATGGCATGTATTGTTTTATGTCTGTGTCATGGCATGTATTGTTTGATGTCTGTGTCATGGCATGGGTTGTTTTATATCTGTGTCATGGCATGTATTGTTTTATGTCTGTGTCATGGCATGTATTGTTTTATGTCTGTGTCATGGCATGTATTGTTTTATGTCTGTGTCATGGCATGTATTGTTTTATATCTGTGTCATGGCATGCATTGTTTTATGTCTGTGTCATGGCATGCATTGTTTTATGTCTGTGTCATGGCATGCATTGTTTTATGTCTGTGTCATGGCATGCATTGTTTTATGTCTGTGTCATGGCATGCATTGTATTATG
Source organism: Cepaea hortensis (assembly GCA_963921405.1). Taxonomy (NCBI): domain Eukaryota; kingdom Metazoa; phylum Mollusca; class Gastropoda; order Stylommatophora; family Helicidae; genus Cepaea; species Cepaea hortensis. The sequence continues at coordinate 16,507,593 of OY992883.1, forward strand.
TCTGTGTCATGGCATGGGTTGTTTTATGTCTGTGTCATGGCATGCATTGTTTTATGTCTGTGTCATGGCATGGGTTGTTTTATGTCTGTGTCATGGCATGTATTGTTTTATGTCTGTGTCATGGCATGTATTGTTTTATGTCTGTGTCATGGCATGTATTGTTTTATGTCTGTGTCATGGCATGTATTGTTTTATGTCTGTGTCATGGCATGCATTGTTTTATGTCTGTGTCATGGCATGTATTGTTTTATGTCTGTGTCATGGCATGTATTGTTTTATGTCTGTGCCATGGCATGCATTGTTTGATGTCTGTGCCATGGCATGCATTGTTTTATGTCTGTGTCATGGCATGTATTGTTTTATGTCTGTGTCATGGCATGTATTGTTTTTTGTCTGTGTCATGGCATGCATTGTTTTATGTCTGTGCCATGGCATGTATTGTTTTATGTCTGTGTCATGGCATGTATTGTTTTATGTCTGTGTCATGGCATGTATTGTTTTATGTCTGTGTCATGGCATGTATTGTTTTATGTCTGTGTCATGGCATGTATTGTTTTATGTCTGTGTCATGGCATGCATTGTTTTATGTCTGTGTCATGGCATGCATTGTTTTATGTCTGTGTCATGGCATGTATTGTTTTATGTCTGTGTCATGGCATGGGTTGTTTTATATCTGTGTCATGGCATGTATTGTTTTATGTCTGTGTCATGGCATGCATTGTTTTATATCTGTGTCATGGCATGTATTGTTTTTTGTCTGTGTCATGGCATGCATTGTTTTATGTCTGTGTCATGGCATGCATTGTTTTATGTCTGTGTCATGGCATGTATTGTTTTATGTCTGTGTCATGGCATGGGTTGTTTTATATCTGTGTCATGGCATGTATTGTTTTATATCTGTGTCATGGCATGGGTTGTTTTATGTCTGTGTCATGGCATGTATTGTTTTATGTCTGTGTCATGGCATGCATTGTTTTATATCTGTGTCGTGGCATGTATTGTTTTATGTCTGTGTCATGGCATGTATTGTTTTATGTCTGTGTCATGGCATGTATTGTTTTATGTCTGTGTCATGGCATGTATTGTTTTATGTCTGTGTCATGGCATGCATTGTTTTATGTCTGTGTCATGGCATGTATTGTTTTATATCTGTGTCATGGCATGTATTGTTTTATATCTGTGTCATGGCATGTATTGTTTTATGTCTGTGTCATGGCATGTATTGTTTTATGTCTGTGTCATGGCATGTATTGTTTTATATCTGTGTCATGGCATGTATTGTTTTATATCTGTGTCATGGCATGTATTGTTTTATGTCTGTGTCATGGCATGTATTGTTTTATATCTGTGTCATGGCATGCATTGTTTTATGTCTGTGTCATGGCATGGGTTGTTTTATGTCTGTGTCATGGCATGGGTTGTTTTATATCTGTGTCATGGCATGTATTGTTTTATATCTGTGTCATGGCATGTATTGTTTTATGTCTGTGTCATGGCATGTATTGTTTTATGTCTGTGTCATGGCATGGGTTGTTTTATATCTGTGTCATGGCATGCATTGTTTTATGTCTGTGTCATGGCATGTATTGTTTTATGTCTGTGTCATGGCATGTATTGTTTTATGTCTGTGTCATGGCATGCATTGTTTTATGTCTGTGTCATGGCATGGGTTGTTTTATATCTGTGTCATGGCATGTATTGTTTTATGTCTGTGTCATGGCATGGGTTGTTTTATGTCTGTGTCATGGCATGGGTTGTTTTATATCTGTGTCATGGCATGTATTGTTTTATGTCTGTGTCATGGCATGGGTTGTTTTATATCTGTGTCATGGCATGCATTGTTTTATGTCTGTGTCATGGCATGGGTTGTTTTATATCTGTGTCATGGCATGTATTGTTTTATGTCTGTGTCATGGCATGCATTGTTTTATGTCTGTTTCATGGCATGGGTTGTTTTATATCTGTGTCATGGCATGTATTGTCTTATGTCTGTGTCATGGCATGGGTTGTTTTATATCTGTGTCATGGCATGTATTGTTTTATGTCTGTGTCATGGCATGGGTTGTTTTATATCTGTGTCATGGCATGCATTGTTTTATGTCTGTGTCATGGCATGGGTTGTTTTATATCTGTGTCATGGCATGTATTGTTTTATATCTGTGTCATGGCATGTATTGTTTTATATCTGTGTCATGGCATGGGTTGTTTTATGTCTGTGTCATGGCATGTATTGTTTTATGTCTGTGTCATGGCATGCATTGTTTTATATCTGTGTCATGGCATGTATTGTTTTATGTCTGTGTCATGGCATGTATTGTTTTATGTCTGTGTCATGGCATGCATTGTTTTATGTCTGTGTCATGGCATGTATTGTTTTTTGTCTGTGACATGGCATGCATTGTTTTATGTCTGTGTCATGGCATGCATTGTTTTATGTCTGTGTCATGGCATGCATTGTTTTATGTCTGTGTCATGGCATGTATTGTTTTATGTCTGTGTCATGGCATGGGTTGTTTTATATCTGTGTCATGGCATGCATTGTTTTATGTCTGTGTCATGGCATGGGTTGTTTTATATCTGTGTCATGGCATGTATTGTTTTATGTCTGTGTCATGGCATGTATTGTTTTATGTCTGTGTCATGGCATGTATTGTTTTATGTCTGTGTCATGGCATGCATTGTTTTATGTCTGTGTCATGGTATGGGTTGTTTTATATCTGTGTCATGGCATGTATTGTTTTATATCTGTGTCATGGCATGTATTGTTTTATATCTGTGTCATGGCATGTATTGTTTTATGTCTGTGTCATGGCATGTATTGTTTTATATCTGTGTCATGGCATGTATTGTTTTATATCTGTGTCATGGCATGCATTGTTTTATGTCTGTGTCATGGCATGTATTGTTTTATATCTGTGTCATGGCATGTATTGTTTTATATCTGTGTCATGGCATGCATTGTTTTATATCTGTGTCATGGCATGTATTGTTTTATATCTGTGTCATGGCATGTATTGTTTTATATCTGTGTCATGGCATGTATTGTTTTATATCTGTGTCATGGCATGTATTGTTTTATATCTGTGTCATGGCATGTATTGTTTTATATCTGTGTCATGGCATGCATTGTTTTATGTCTGTGTCATGGCATGTATTGTTTTATATCTGTGTCATGGCATGTATTGTTTTATGTCTGTGTCATGGCATGGGTTGTTTGATGTCTTTGTCATGGCATGTATTGTTTTATATCTGTGTCATGGCATGTATTGTTTTATGTCTGTGTCATGGCATGTATTGTTTTATATCTGTGTCATGGCATGCATTGTTTTATGTCTGTGTCATGGCATGGGTTGTTTTATGTCTGTGTCATGGCATGGGTTGTTTTATATCTGTGTCATGGCATGTATTGTTTTATATCTGTGTCATGGCATGTATTGTTTTATGTCTGTGTCATGGCATGTATTGTTTTATATCTGTGTCATGGCATGTATTGTTTTATATCTGTGTCATGGCATGCATTGTTTTATGTCTGTGTCATGGCATGTATTGTTTTATATCTGTGTCATGGCATGTATTGTTTTATATCTGTGTCATGGCATGCATTGTTTTATATCTGTGTCATGGCATGTATTGTTTTATATCTGTGTCATGGCATGTATTGTTTTATATCTGTGTCATGGCATGTATTGTTTTATATCTGTGTCATGGCATGTATTGTTTTATATCTGTGTCATGGCATGTATTGTTTTATATCTGTGTCATGGCATGCATTGTTTTATGTCTGTGTCATGGCATGTATTGTTTTATATCTGTGTCATGGCATGTATTGTTTTATGTCTGTGTCATGGCATGGGTTGTTTGATGTCTTTGTCATGGCATGTATTGTTTTATATCTGTGTCATGGCATGTATTGTTTTATGTCTGTGTCATGGCATGTATTGTTTTATATCTGTGTCATGGCATGTATTGTTTTATATCTGTGTCATGGCATGCATTGTTTTATGTCTGTGTCATGGCATGTATTGTTTTATATCTGTGTCATGGCATGTATTGTTTTATGTCTGTGTCATGGCATGTATTGTTTTATATCTGTGTCATGGCATGTATTGTTTTATGTCTGTGTCATGGCATGTATTGTTTTATGTCTGTGTCATGGCATGGGTTGTTTTATATCTGTGTCATGGCATGCATTGTTTTATGTCTGTGTCATGGCATGTATTGTTTTATGTCTGTGTCATGGCATGTATTGTTTTATGTCTGTGTCATGGCATGCATTGTTTTATGTCTGTGTCATGGCATGGGTTGTTTTATATCTGTGTCATGGCATGTATTGTTTTATGTCTGTGTCATGGCATGGGTTGTTTTATGTCTGTGTCATGGCATGGGTTGTTTTATATCTGTGTCATGGCATGCATTGTTTTATGTCTGTGTCATCGCATGCATTGTTTTATGTCTGTGTTATGGCATGTATTGTTTTATGTCTGTGTCATGGCATGCATTGTTTTATGTCTGTGTCATGGCATGCATTGTTTTATGTCTGTGTCATGGCATGGGTTGTTTTATATCTGTGTCATGGCATGTATTGTTTTATGTCTGTGTCATGGCATGGGTTGTTTTATATCTGTGTCATGGCATGCATTGTTTTATGTCTGTGTCATGGCATGGGTTGTTTTATATCTGTGTCATGGCATGTATTGTTTTATGTCTGTGTCATGGCATGTATTGTTTTATGTCTGTGTCATGGCATGTATTGTTTTATGTCTGTGTCATGGCATGTATTGTTTTATGTCTGTGTCATGGCATGGGTTGTTTTATATCTGTGTCATGGCATGTATTGTTTTATGTCTGTGTCATGGCATGTATTGTTTTATGTCTGTGTCATGGCATGCATTGTTTTATGTCTGTGTCATGGCATGTATTGTTTTATGTCTGTGTCATGGCATGTATTGTTTGATGTCTGTGTCATGGCATGGGTTGTTTTATATCTGTGTCATGGCATGTATTGTTTTATGTCTGTGTCATGGCATGTATTGTTTTATGTCTGTGTCATGGCATGTATTGTTTTATGTCTGTGTCATGGCATGTATTGTTTTATATCTGTGTCATGGCATGCATTGTTTTATGTCTGTGTCATGGCATGCATTGATTTATGTCTGTGTCATGGCATGCATTGTTTTATGTCTGTATTATGGCATGCATTGTTTTATGTCTGTGTCATGGCATGCATTGTATTATGTCTGTGTCATGGCATGGGTTGTTTTATGTCTGTGTCATGGCATGCATTGTTTTATGTCTGTGTCATGGCATGGGTTGTTTTATGTCTGTGTCATGGCATGTATTGTTTTATGTCTGTGTCATGGCATGTATTGTTTTATGTCTGTGTCATGGCATGTATTGTTTTATGTCTGTGTCATGGCATGTATTGTTTTATGTCTGTGTCATGGCATGCATTGTTTTATGTCTGTGTCATGGCATGTATTGTTTTATGTCTGTGTCATGGCATGTATTGTTTTATGTCTGTGCCATGGCATGCATTGTTTGATGTCTGTGCCATGGCATGCATTGTTTTATGTCTGTGTCATGGCATGTATTGTTTTATGTCTGTGTCATGGCATGTATTGTTTTTTGTCTGTGTCATGGCATGCATTGTTTTATGTCTGTGCCATGGCATGTATTGTTTTATGTCTGTGTCATGGCATGTATTGTTTTATGTCTGTGTCATGGCATGTATTGTTTTATGTCTGTGTCATGGCATGTATTGTTTTATGTCTGTGTCATGGCATGTATTGTTTTATGTCTGTGTCATGGCATGCATTGTTTTATGTCTGTGTCATGGCATGCATTGTTTTATGTCTGTGTCATGGCATGTATTGTTTTATGTCTGTGTCATGGCATGGGTTGTTTTATATCTGTGTCATGGCATGTATTGTTTTATGTCTGTGTCATGGCATGCATTGTTTTATATCTGTGTCATGGCATGTATTGTTTTTTGTCTGTGTCATGGCATGCATTGTTTTATGTCTGTGTCATGGCATGTATTGTTTTATGTCTGTGTCATGGCATGGGTTGTTTTATATCTGTGTCATGGCATGTATTGTTTTATATCTGTGTCATGGCATGGGTTGTTTTATGTCTGTGTCATGGCATGTATTGTTTTATGTCTGTGTCATGGCATGCATTGTTTTATATCTGTGTCATGGCATGTATTGTTTTATGTCTGTGTCATGGCATGTATTGTTTTATGTCTGTGTCATGGCATGCATTGTTTTATGTCTGTGTCATGGCATGTATTGTTTTTTGTCTGTGTCATGGCATGCATTGTTTTATGTCTGTGTCATGGCATGCATTTTTTTATGTCTGTGTCATGGCATGCATTGTTTTATGTCTGTGTCAAGGCATGTATTGTTTTATGTCTGTGTCATGGCATGGGTTGTTTTATATCTGTGTCATGGCATGTATTGTTTTATGTCTGTGTCATGGCATGGGTTGTTTTATATCTGTGTCATGGCATGCATTGTTTTATGTCTGTGTCATGGCATGGGTTGTTTTATATCTGTGTCATGGCATGTATTGTTTTATGTCTGTGTCATGGCATGTATTGTTTTATGTCTGTGTCATGGCATGTATTGTTTTATGTCTGTGTCATGGCATGCATTGTTTTATGTCTGTGTCATGGTATGGGTTGTTTTATATCTGTGTCATGGCATGTATTGTTTTATATCTGTGTCATGGCATGTATTGTTTTATATCTGTGTCATGGCATGTATTGTTTTATGTCTGTGTCATGGCATGTATTGTTTTATGTCTGTGTCATGGCATGTATTGTTTTATATCTGTGTCATGGCATGTATTGTTTTATATCTGTGTCATGGCGTGTATTGTTTTATGTCTGTGTCATGGCATGTATTGTTTTATATCTGTGTCATGGCATGCATTGTTTTATGTCTGTGTCATGGCATGGGTTTAGATTATATCTGTGTCATGGCATGCGTTGTTTTATATCTGTGTCATGGCATGTATTGTTTTATGTCTGTGTCATGGCATGTATTGTTTTATGTCTGTGTCATGGCATGCATTGTTTTATGTCTGTGTCATGGCATGGGTTGTTTTATATCTGTGTCATGGCATGTATTGTTTTATGTCTGTGTCATGGCATGGGTTGTTTTATGTCTGTGTCATGGCATGGGTTGTTTTATATCTGTGTCATGGCATGTATGGTTTTATGTCTGTGTCATGGCATGGGTTGTTTTATATCTGTGTCATGGCATGCATTGTTTTATGTCTGTGTCATGGCATGGGTTGTTTTATATCTGTGTCATGGCATGCATTGTTTTATGTCTGTGTCATGGCATGTATTGTTTGATGTCTGTGTCATGGCATGGGTTGTTTTATATCTGTGTCATGGCATGTATTGTTTTATGTCTGTGTCATGGCATGTATTGTTTTATGTCTGTGTCATGGCATGTATTGTTTTATGTCTGTGTCATGGCATGTATTGTTTTATATCTGTGTCATGGCATGCATTGTTTTATGTCTGTGTCATGGCATGCATTGATTTATGTCTGTGTCATGGCATGCATTGTTTTATGTCTGTATTATGGCATGCATTGTTTTATGTCTGTGTCATGGCATGCATTGTATTATGTCTGTGTCATGGCATGGGTTGTTTTATGTCTGTGTCATGGCATGCATTGTTTTATGTCTGTGTCATGGCATGGGTTGTTTTATGTCTGTGTCATGGCATGTATTGTTTTATGTCTGTGTCATGGCATGTATTGTTTTATGTCTGTGTCATGGCATGTATTGTTTTATGTCTGTGTCATGGCATGTATTGTTTTATGTCTGTGTCATGGCATGCATTGTTTTATGTCTGTGTCATGGCATGTATTGTTTTATGTCTGTGTCATGGCATGTATTGTTTTATGTCTGTGCCATGGCATGCATTGTTTGATGTCTGTGCCATGGCATGCATTGTTTTATGTCTGTGTCATGGCATGTATTGTTTTATGTCTGTGTCATGGCATGTATTGTTTTTTGTCTGTGTCATGGCATGCATTGTTTTATGTCTGTGCCATGGCATGTATTGTTTTATGTCTGTGTCATGGCATGTATTGTTTTATGTCTGTGTCATGGCATGTATTGTTTTATGTCTGTGTCATGGCATGTATTGTTTTATGTCTGTGTCATGGCATGTATTGTTTTATGTCTGTGTCATGGCATGCATTGTTTTATGTCTGTGTCATGGCATGCATTGTTTTATGTCTGTGTCATGGCATGTATTGTTTTATGTCTGTGTCATGGCATGGGTTGTTTTATATCTGTGTCATGGCATGTATTGTTTTATGTCTGTGTCATGGCATGCATTGTTTTATATCTGTGTCATGGCATGTATTGTTTTTTGTCTGTGTCATGGCATGCATTGTTTTATGTCTGTGTCATGGCATGTATTGTTTTATGTCTGTGTCATGGCATGGGTTGTTTTATATCTGTGTCATGGCATGTATTGTTTTATATCTGTGTCATGGCATGGGTTGTTTTATGTCTGTGTCATGGCATGTATTGTTTTATGTCTGTGTCATGGCATGCATTGTTTTATATCTGTGTCATGGCATGTATTGTTTTATGTCTGTGTCATGGCATGTATTGTTTTATGTCTGTGTCATGGCATGCATTGTTTTATGTCTGTGTCATGGCATGTATTGTTTTTTGTCTGTGTCATGGCATGCATTGTTTTATGTCTGTGTCATGGCATGCATTTTTTTATGTCTGTGTCATGGCATGCATTGTTTTATGTCTGTGTCATGGCATGTATTGTTTTATGTCTGTGTCATGGCATGGGTTGTTTTATATCTGTGTCATGGCATGTATTGTTTTATGTCTGTGTCATGGCATGGGTTGTTTTATATCTGTGTCATGGCATGCATTGTTTTATGTCTGTGTCATGGCATGGGTTGTTTTATATCTGTGTCATGGCATGTATTGTTTTATGTCTGTGTCATGGCATGTATTGTTTTATGTCTGTGTCATGGCATGTATTGTTTTATGTCTGTGTCATGGCATGCATTGTTTTATGTCTGTGTCATGGTATGGGTTGTTTTATATCTGTGTCATGGCATGTATTGTTTTATATCTGTGTCATGGCATGTATTGTTTTATATCTGTGTCATGGCATGTATTGTTTTATGTCTGTGTCATGGCATGTATTGTTTTATGTCTGTGTCATGGCATGTATTGTTTTATATCTGTGTCATGGCATGTATTGTTTTATATCTGTGTCATGGCGTGTATTGTTTTATGTCTGTGTCATGGCATGTATTGTTTTATATCTGTGTCATGGCATGCATTGTTTTATGTCTGTGTCATGGCATGGGTTTAGATTATATCTGTGTCATGGCATGCGTTGTTTTATATCTGTGTCATGGCATGTATTGTTTTATGTCTGTGTCATGGCATGTATTGTTTTATGTCTGTGTCATGGCATGCATTGTTTTATGTCTGTGTCATGGCATGGGTTGTTTTATATCTGTGTCATGGCATGTATTGTTTTATGTCTGTGTCATGGCATGGGTTGTTTTATGTCTGTGTCATGGCATGGGTTGTTTTATATCTGTGTCATGGCATGTATGGTTTTATGTCTGTGTCATGGCATGGGTTGTTTTATATCTGTGTCATGGCATGCATTGTTTTATGTCTGTGTCATGGCATGGGTTGTTTTATATCTGTGTCATGGCATGTATTGTTTTATGTCTGTGTCATGGCATGCATTGTTTTATGTCTGTTTCATGGCATGGGTTGTTTTATATCTGTGTCATGGCATGTATTGTCTTATGTCTGTGTCATGGCATGGGTTGTTTTATATCTGTGTCATGGCATGCATTGTTTTATGTCTGTGTCATGGCATGCATTGTTTTATGTCTGTTTCATGGCATGTATTGTTTTATGTCTGTGTCATGGCATGCATTGTCTTATGTCTGTGTCATGGCATGGGTTGTTTTATATCTGTGTCATGGCATGTATTGTTTTATGTCTGTGTCATGGCATGGGTTGTTTTATATCTGTGTCATGGCATGCATTGTTTTATGTCTGTGTCATGGCATGGGTTGTTTTATATCTGTGTCATGGCATGTGTTGTTTTATATCTGTGTCATGGCATGTATTGTTTTATATCTGTGTCATGGCATGGGTTGTTTTATGTCTGTGTCATGGCATGTATTGTTTTATGTCTGTGTCATGGCATGCGTTGTTTTATATCTGTGTCATGGCATGCATTGTTTTATGTCTGTGTCATGGCATGTATTGTTTTATGTCTGTGTCATGGCATGTATTGTTTTATGTCTGTGTCATGGCATGTATTGTTTTATGTCTGTGTCATGGCATGTATTGTTTTATGTCTGTGTCATGGCATGCATTGTTTTATGTCTGTGTCATGGCATGTATTGTTTTATGTCTGTGTCATGGCATGTATTGATTTATGTCTGTGCCATGGCATGCATTGTTTGATGTCTGTGCCATGGCATGCATTGTTTTATGTCTGTGTCATGGCATGTATTGTTTTATGTCTGTGTCATGGTATGTATTGTTTTTTGTCTGTGTCATGGCATGCATTGTTTTATGTCTGTGCCATGGCATGTATTGTTTTATGTCTGTGTCATGGCATGTATTGTTTTATGTCTGTGTCATGGCATGTATTGTTTTATGTCTGTGTCATGGCATGTATTGTTTTATGTCTGTGTCATGGCATGTATTGTTTTATGTCTGTGTCATGGCATGCATTGTTTTATGTCTGTGTCATGGCATGCATTGTTTTATGTCTGTGTCATGGCATGTATTGTTTTATGTCTGTGTCATGGCATGGGTTGTTTTATATCTGTGTCATGGCATGTATTGTTTTATGTCTGTGTCATGGCATGCATTGTTTTATATCTGTGTCATGGCATGTATTGTTTTTTGTCTGTGTCATGGCATGTATTGTTTTATGTCTGTGTCATGGCATGCATTGTTTTATGTCTGTGTCATGGCATGCATTGTTTTATGTCTGTGTCATGGCATGTATTGTTTTATGTCTGTGTCATGGCATGCATTGTTTTATGTCTGTGTCATGGCATGCATTGTTTTATGTCTGTGTCATGGCATGGGTTGTTTTATATCTGTGTCATGGCATGTATTGTTTTATGTCTGTGTCATGGCATGTATTGTTTTATGTCTGTGTCATGGCATGCATTGTTTTATGTCTGTGTCATGGCATGTATTGTTTTATGTCTGTGTCATGGCATGTATTGTTTGATGTCTGTGTCATGGCATGGGTTGTTTTATATCTGTGTCATGGCATGTATTGTTTTATGTCTGTGTCATGGCATGTATTGTTTTATGTCTGTGTCATGGCATGTATTGTTTTATGTCTGTGTCATGGCATGTATTGTTTTATATCTGTGTCATGGCATGCATTGTTTTATGTCTGTGTCATGGCATGCATTGTTTTATGTCTGTGTCATGGCATGCATTGTTTTATGTCTGTGTCATGGCATGCATTGTTTTATGTCTGTGTCATGGCATGCATTGTATTATGTCTGTGTCATGGCATGGGTTGTTTTATGTCTGTGTCATGGCATGCATTGTTTTATGTCTGTGTCATGGCATGGGTTGTTTTATGTCTGTGTCATGGCATCTATTGTTTTATGTCTGTGTCATGGCATGTATTGTTTTATGTCTGTGTCATGGCATGTATTGTTTTATGTCTGTGTCATGGCATGTATTGTTTTATGTCTGTGTCATGGCATGCATTGTTTTATGTCTGTGTCATGGCATGTATTGTTTTATGTCTGTGTCATGGCATGTATTGTTTTATGTCTGTGCCATGGCATGCATTGTTTGATGTCTGTGCCATGGCATGCATTGTTTTATGTCTGTGTCATGGCATGTATTGTTTTATGTCTGTGTCATGGCATGTATTGTTTTTTGTCTGTGTCATGGCATGCATTGTTTTATGTCTGTGCCATGGCATGTATTGTTTTATGTCTGTGTCATGGCATGTATTGTTTTATGTCTGTGTCATGGCATGTATTGTTTTATGTCTGTGTCATGGCATGTATTGTTTTATGTCTGTGTCATGGCATGTATTGTTTTATGTCTGTGTCATGGCATGCATTGTTTTATGTCTGTGTCATGGCATGCATTGTTTTATGTCTGTGTCATGGCATGTATTGTTTTATGTCTGTGTCATGGCATGGGTTGTTTTATATCTGTGTCATGGCATGTATTGTTTTATGTCTGTGTCATGGCATGCATTGTTTTATATCTGTGTCATGGCATGTATTGTTTTTTGTCTGTGTCATGGCATGCATTGTTTTATGTCTGTGTCATGGCATGCATTGTTTTATGTCTGTGTCATGGCATGTATTGTTTTATGTCTGTGTCATGGCATGGGTTGTTTTATATCTGTGTCATGGCATGTATTGTTTTATATCTGTGTCATGGCATGGGTTGTTTTATGTCTGTGTCATGGCATGTATTGTTTTATGTCTGTGTCATGGCATGCATTGTTTTATATCTGTGTCGTGGCATGTATTGTTTTATGTCTGTGTCATGGCATGTATTGTTTTATGTCTGTGTCATGGCATGCATTGTTTTATGTCTGTGTCATGGCATGTATTGTTTTTTGTCTGTGTCATGGCATGCATTGTTTTATGTCTGTGTCATGGCATGCATTGTTTTATGTCTGTGTCATGGCATGCATTGTTTTATGTCTGTGTCATGGCATGTATTGTTTTATGTCTGTGTCATGGCATGGGTTGTTTTATATCTGTGTCATGGCATGCATTGTTTTATGTCTGTGTCATGGCATGGGTTGTTTTATATCTGTGTCATGGCATGTATTGTTTTATGTCTGTGTCATGGCATGTATTGTTTTATGTCTGTGTCATGGCATGTATTGTTTTATGTCTGTGTCATGGCATGCATTGTTTTATGTCTGTGTCATGGCATGTATTGTTTTATATCTGTGTCATGGCATGTATTGTTTTATATCTGTGTCATGGCATGTATTGTTTTATGTCTGTGTCATGGCATGTATTGTTTTATGTCTGTGTCATGGCATGTATTGTTTTATATCTGTGTCATGGCATGTATTGTTTTATATCTGTGTCATGGCATGTATTGTTTTATGTCTGTGTCATGGCATGTATTGTTTTATATCTGTGTCATGGCATGCATTGTTTTATGTCTGTGTCATGGCATGGGTTGTTTTATGTCTGTGTCATGGCATGGGTTGTTTTATATCTGTGTCATGGCATGTATTGTTTTATATCTGTGTCATGGCATGTATTGTTTTATGTCTGTGTCATGGCATGTATTGTTTTATGTCTGTGTCATGGCATGGGTTGTTTTATATCTGTGTCATGGCATGCATTGTTTTATGTCTGTGTCATGGCATGTATTGTTTTATGTCTGTGTCATGGCATGTATTGTTTTATGTCTGTGTCATGGCATGCATTGTTTTATGTCTGTGTCATGGCATGGGTTGTTTTATATCTGTGTCATGGCATGTATTGTTTTATGTCTGTGTCATGGCATGGGTTGTTTTATGTCTGTGTCATGGCATGGGTTGTTTTATATCTGTGTCATGGCATGTATTGTTTTATGTCTGTGTCATGGCATGGGTTGTTTTATATCTGTGTCATGGCATGCATTGTTTTATGTCTGTGTCATGGCATGGGTTGTTTTATATCTGTGTCATGGCATGTATTGTTTTATGTCTGTGTCATGGCATGCATTGTTTTATGTCTGTTTCATGGCATGGGTTGTTTTATATCTGTGTCATGGCATGTATTGTCTTATGTCTGTGTCATGGCATGGGTTGTTTTATATCTGTGTCATGGCATGTATTGTTTTATGTCTGTGTCATGGCATGGGTTGTTTTATATCTGTGTCATGGCATGCATTGTTTTATGTCTGTGTCATGGCATGGGTTGTTTTATATCTGTGTCATGGCATGTATTGTTTTATATCTGTGTCATGGCATGTATTGTTTTATATCTGTGTCATGGCATGGGTTGTTTTATGTCTGTGTCATGGCATGTATTGTTTTATGTCTGTGTCATGGCATGCATTGTTTTATATCTGTGTCATGGCATGTATTGTTTTATGTCTGTGTCATGGCATGTATTGTTTTATGTCTGTGTCATGGCATGCATTGTTTTATGTCTGTGTCATGGCATGTATTGTTTTTTGTCTGTGTCATGGCATGCATTGTTTTATGTCTGTGTCATGGCATGCATTGTTTTATGTCTGTGTCATGGCATGCATTGTTTTATGTCTGTGTCATGGCATGTATTGTTTTATGTCTGTGTCATGGCATGGGTTGTTTTATATCTGTGTCATGGCATGCATTGTTTTATGTCTGTGTCATGGCATGGGTTGTTTTATATCTGTGTCATGGCATGTATTGTTTTATGTCTGTGTCATGGCATGTATTGTTTTATGTCTGTGTCATGGCATGTATTGTTTTATGTCTGTGTCATGGCATGCATTGTTTTATGTCTGTGTCATGGTATGGGTTGTTTTATATCTGTGTCATGGCATGTATTGTTTTATATCTGTGTCATGGCATGTATTGTTTTATATCTGTGTCATGGCATGTATTGTTTTATGCCTGTGTCATGGCATGTATTGTTTTATATCTGTGTCATGGCATGTATTGTTTTATATCTGTGTCATGGCATGCATTGTTTTATGTCTGTGTCATGGCATGTATTGTTTTATATCTGTGTCATGGCATGTATTGTTTTATATCTGTGTCATGGCATGCATTGTTTTATATCTGTGTCATGGCATGTATTGTTTTATATCTGTGTCATGGCATGTATTGTTTTATATCTGTGTCATGGCATGTATTGTTTTATATCTGTGTCATGGCATGTATTGTTTTATATCTGTGTCATGGCATGTATTGTTTTATATCTGTGTCATGGCATGCATTGTTTTATGTCTGTGTCATGGCATGTATTGTTTTATATCTGTGTCATGGCATGTATTGTTTTATGTCTGTGTCATGGCATGGGTTGTTTGATGTCTTTGTCATGGCATGTATTGTTTTATATCTGTGTCATGGCATGTATTGTTTTATGTCTGTGTCATGGCATGTATTGTTTTATATCTGTGTCATGGCATGCATTGTTTTATGTCTGTGTCATGGCATGGGTTGTTTTATGTCTGTGTCATGGCATGGGTTGTTTTATATCTGTGTCATGGCATGTATTGTTTTATATCTGTGTCATGGCATGTATTGTTTTATGTCTGTGTCATGGCATGTATTGTTTTATATCTGTGTCATGGCATGTATTGTTTTATATCTGTGTCATGGCATGCATTGTTTTATGTCTGTGTCATGGCATGTATTGTTTTATATCTGTGTCATGGCATGTATTGTTTTATATCTGTGTCATGGCATGCATTGTTTTATATCTGTGTCATGGCATGTATTGTTTTATATCTGTGTCATGGCATGTATTGTTTTATATCTGTGTCATGGCATGTATTGTTTTATATCTGTGTCATGGCATGTATTGTTTTATATCTGTGTCATGGCATGTATTGTTTTATATCTGTGTCATGGCATGCATTGTTTTATGTCTGTGTCATGGCATGTATTGTTTTATATCTGTGTCATGGCATGTATTGTTTTATGTCTGTGTCATGGCATGGGTTGTTTGATGTCTTTGTCATGGCATGTATTGTTTTATATCTGTGTCATGGCATGTATTGTTTTATGTCTGTGTCATGGCATGTATTGTTTTATATCTGTGTCATGGCATGTATTGTTTTATATCTGTGTCATGGCATGCATTGTTTTATGTCTGTGTCATGGCATGTATTGTTTTATATCTGTGTCATGGCATGTATTGTTTTATGTCTGTGTCATGGCATGTATTGTTTTATATCTGTGTCATGGCATGTATTGTTTTATGTCTGTGTCATGGCATGTATTGTTTTATGTCTGTGTCATGGCATGGGTTGTTTTATATCTGTGTCATGGCATGCATTGTTTTATGTCTGTGTCATGGCATGTATTGTTTTATGTCTGTGTCATGGCATGTATTGTTTTATGTCTGTGTCATGGCATGCATTGTTTTATGTCTGTGTCATGGCATGGGTTGTTTTATATCTGTGTCATGGCATGTATTGTTTTATGTCTGTGTCATGGCATGGGTTGTTTTATGTCTGTGTCATGGCATGGGTTGTTTTATATCTGTGTCATGGCATGCATTGTTTTATGTCTGTGTCATGGCATGCATTGTTTTATGTCTGTGTTATGGCATGTATTGTTTTATGTCTGTGTCATGGCATGCATTGTTTTATGTCTGTGTCATGGCATGCATTGTTTTATGTCTGTGTCATGGCATGGGTTGTTTTATATCTGTGTCATGGCATGTATTGTTTTATGTCTGTGTCATGGCATGGGTTGTTTTATATCTGTGTCATGGCATGCATTGTTTTATGTCTGTGTCATGGCATGGGTTGTTTTATATCTGTGTCATGGCATGTATTGTTTTATGTCTGTGTCATGGCATGTATTGTTTGATGTCTGTGTCATGGCATGTATTGTTTTATGTCTGTGTCATGGCATGTATTGTTTTATGTCTGTGTCATGGCATGGGTTGTTTTATATCTGTGTCATGGCATGTATTGTTTTATGTCTGTGTCATGGCATGTATTGTTTTATGTCTGTGTCATGGCATGCATTGTTTTATGTCTGTGTCATGGCATGTATTGTTTTATGTCTGTGTCATGGCATGTATTGTTTGATGTCTGTGTCATGGCATGGGTTGTTTTATATCTGTGTCATGGCATGTATTGTTTTATGTCTGTGTCATGGCATGTATTGTTTTATGTCTGTGTCATGGCATGTATTGTTTTATGTCTGTGTCATGGCATGTATTGTTTTATATCTGTGTCATGGCATGCATTGTTTTATGTCTGTGTCATGGCATGCATTGATTTATGTCTGTGTCATGGCATGCATTGTTTTATGTCTGTATTATGGCATGCATTGTTTTATGTCTGTGTCATGGCATGCATTGTATTATGTCTGTGTCATGGCATGGGTTGTGTTATGTCTGTGTCATGGCATGCATTGTTTTATGTCTGTGTCATGGCATGGGTTGTTTTATGTCTGTGTCATGGCATGTATTGTTTTATGTCTGTGTCATGGCATGTATTGTTTTATGTCTGTGTCATGGCATGTATTGTTTTATGTCTGTGTCATGGCATGTATTGTTTTATGTCTGTGTCATGGCATGCATTGTTTTATGTCTGTGTCATGGCATGTATTGTTTTATGTCTGTGTCATGGCATGTATTGTTTTATGTCTGTGCCATGGCATGCATTGTTTGATGTCTGTGCCATGGCATGCATTGTTTTATGTCTGTGTCATGGCATGTATTGTTTTATGTCTGTGTCATGGCATGTATTGTTTTTTGTCTGTGTCATGGCATGCATTGTTTTATGTCTGTGCCATGGCATGTATTGTTTTATGTCTGTGTCATGGCATGTATTGTTTTATGTCTGTGTCATGGCATGTATTGTTTTATGTCTGTGTCATGGCATGTATTGTTTTATGTCTGTGTCATGGCATGTATTGTTTTATGTCTGTGTCATGGCATGCATTGTTTTATGTCTGTGTCATGGCATGCATTGTTTTATGTCTGTGTCATGGCATGTATTGTTTTATGTCTGTGTCATGGCATGGGTTGTTTTATATCTGTGTCATGGCATGTATTGTTTTATGTCTGTGTCATGGCATGCATTGTTTTATATCTGTGTCATGGCATGTATTGTTTTTTGTCTGTGTCATGGCATGCATTGTTTTATGTCTGTGTCATGGCATGCATTGTTTTATGTCTGTGTCATGGCATGTATTGTTTTATGTCTGTGTCATGGCATGGGTTGTTTTATATCTGTGTCATGGCATGTATTGTTTTATATCTGTGTCATGGCATGGGTTGTTTTATGTCTGTGTCATGGCATGTATTGTTTTATGTCTGTGTCATGGCATGCATTGTTTTATATCTGTGTCATGGCATGTATTGTTTTATGTCTGTGTCATGGCATGTATTGTTTTATGTCTGTGTCATGGCATGCATTGTTTTATGTCTGTGTCATGGCATGTATTGTTTTTTGTCTGTGTCATGGCATGCATTGTTTTATGTCTGTGTCATGGCATGCATTTTTTTATGTCTGTGTCATGGCATGCATTGTTTTATGTCTGTGTCATGGCATGTATTGTTTTATGTCTGTGTCATGGCATGGGTTGTTTTATATCTGTGTCATGGCATGTATTGTTTTATGTCTGTGTCATGGCATGGGTTGTTTTATATCTGTGTCATGGCATGCATTGTTTTATGTCTGTGTCATGGCATGGGTTGTTTTATATCTGTGTCATGGCATGTATTGTTTTATGTCTGTGTCATGGCATGTATTGTTTTATGTCTGTGTCATGGCATGTATTGTTTTATGTCTGTGTCATGGCATGCATTGTTTTATGTCTGTGTCATGGTATGGGTTGTTTTATATCTGTGTCATGGCATGTATTGTTTTATATCTGTGTCATGGCATGTATTGTTTTATATCTGTGTCATGGCATGTATTGTTTTATGTCTGTGTCATGGCATGTATTGTTTTATGTCTGTGTCATGGCATGTATTGTTTTATATCTGTGTCATGGCATGTATTGTTTTATATCTGTGTCATGGCGTGTATTGTTTTATGTCTGTGTCATGGCATGTATTGTTTTATATCTGTGTCATGGCATGCATTGTTTTATGTCTGTGTCATGGCATGGGTTTAGATTATATCTGTGTCATGGCATGCGTTGTTTTATATCTGTGTCATGGCATGTATTGTTTTATGTCTGTGTCATGGCATGTATTGTTTTATGTCTGTGTCATGGCATGCATTGTTTTATGTCTGTGTCATGGCATGGGTTGTTTTATATCTGTGTCATGGCATGTATTGTTTTATGTCTGTGTCATGGCATGGGTTGTTTTATGTCTGTGTCATGGCATGGGTTGTTTTATATCTGTGTCATGGCATGTATGGTTTTATGTCTGTGTCATGGCATGGGTTGTTTTATATCTGTGTCATGGCATGCATTGTTTTATGTCTGTGTCATGGCATGGGTTGTTTTATATCTGTGTCATGGCATGTATTGTTTTATGTCTGTGTCATGGCATGCATTGTTTTATGTCTGTTTCATGGCATGGGTTGTTTTATATCTGTGTCATGGCATGTATTGTCTTATGTCTGTGTCATGGCATGGGTTGTTTTATATCTGTGTCATGGCATGCATTGTTTTATGTCTGTGTCATGGCATGCATTGTTTTATGTCTGTTTCATGGCATGTATTGTTTTATGTCTGTGTCATGGCATGCATTGTCTTATGTCTGTGTCATGGCATGGGTTGTTTTATATCTGTGTCATGGCATGTATTGTTTTATGTCTGTGTCATGGCATGGGTTGTTTTATATCTGTGTCATGGCATGCATTGTTTTATGTCTGTGTCATGGCATGGGTTGTTTTATATCTGTGTCATGGCATGTGTTGTTTTATATCTGTGTCATGGCATGTATTGTTTTATATCTGTGTCATGGCATGGGTTGTTTTATGTCTGTGTCATGGCATGTATTGTTTTATGTCTGTGTCATGGCATGCGTTGTTTTATATCTGTGTCATGGCATGCATTGTTTTATGTCTGTGTCATGGCATGTATTGTTTTATGTCTGTGTCATGGCATGGGTTGTTTTATGTCTGTGTCATGGCATGTATTGTTTTTTGTCTGTGTCATGGCATGCATTGTTTTATGTCTGTGTCATGGCATGCATTGTTTTATGTCTGTGTCATGGCATGTATTGTTTTATGTCTGTGTCATGGCATGGGTTGTTTTATATCTGTGTCATGGCATGCATTGTTTTATGTCTGTGTCATGGCATGGGTTGTTTTATATCTGTGTCATGGCATGTATTGTTTTATGTCTGTGTCATGGCATGTATTGTTTTATGTCTGTGTCATGGCATGTGTTGTTTTATGTCTGTGTCATGGCATGCATTGTTTTATGTCTGTGTCATGGTATGGGTTGTTTTATATCTGTGTCATGGCATGTATTGTTTTATATCTGTGTCATGGCATGTATTGTTTTATATCTGTGTCATGGCATGTATTGTTTTATGTCTGTGTCATGGCATGTATTGTTTTATATCTGTGTCATGGTATGGGTTGTTTTATATCTGTATCATGGCATGCATTGTTTTATGTCTGTGTCATGGCATGTATTGTTTTATATCTGTGTCATGGCATGTATTGTTTTATATCTGTGTCATGGCATGCATTGTTTTATATCTGTGTCATGGCATGTATTGTTTTATATCTGTGTCATGGCATGTATTGTTTTATATCTGTGTCATGGCATGTATTGTTTTATATCTGTGTCATGGCATGTATTGTTTTATATCTGTGTCATGGCATGTATTGTTTTATATCTGTGTCATGGCATGCATTGTTTTATGTCTGTGTCATGGCATGTATTGTTTTATATCTGTGTCATGGCATGTATTGTTTTATGTCTGTATCATGGCATGGGTTGTTTGATGTCTTTGTCATGGCATGTATTGTTTTATATCTGTGTCATGGCATGTATTGTTTTATGTCTGTGTCATGGCATGTATTGTTTTATATCTGTGTCATGGCATGCATTGTTTTATGTCTGTGTCATGGCATGGGTTGTTTTATGTCTGTGTCATGGCATGTATTGTTTTATATCTGTGTCATGGCATGTATTGTTTTATGTCTGTGTCATGGCATGTATTGTTTTATGTCTGTGTCATGGCATGTATTGTTTTATATCTGTGTCATGGCATGTATTGTTTTATATCTGTGTCATGGCATGCATTGTTTTATGTCTGTGTCATGGCATGTATTGTTTTATATCTGTGTCATGGCATGTATTGTTTTATATCTGTGTCATGGCATGCATTGTTTTATATCTGTGTCATGGCATGTATTGTTTTATATCTGTGTCATGGCATGTATTGTTTTATATCTGTGTCATGGCATGTATTGTTTTATATCTGTGTCATGGCATGTATTGTTTTATATCTGTGTCATGGCATGTATTGTTTTATATCTGTGTCATGGCATGCATTGTTTTATGTCTGTGTCATGGCATGTATTGTTTTATATCTGTGTCATGGCATGTATTGTTTTATGTCTGTGTCATGGCATGGGTTGTTTGATGTCTTTGTCATGGCATGTATTGTTTTATATCTGTGTCAGTGCATGTATTGTTTTATGTCTGTGTCATGGCATGTATTGTTTTATATCTGTGTCATGGCATGTATTGTTTTATATCTGTGTCATGGCATGGGTTGTTTGATGTCTTTGTCATGGCATGTATTGTTTTATATCTGTGTCATGGCATGTATTGTTTTATGTCTGTGTCATGGCATGTATTGTTTTATATCTGTGTCATGGCATGTATTGTTTTATATCTGTGTCATGGCATGCATTGTTTTATGTCTGTGTCATGGCATGTATTGTTTTATATCTGTGTCATGGCATGCATTGTTTTATGTCTGTGTCATGGCATGTATTGTTTTATGTCTGTGTCATGGCATGTATTCTTTTATATCTGTGTCATGGCATGTATTGTTTTATATCTGTGTCATGGCATGGGTTGTTTTATGTCTGTGTCATGGCATGGGTTGTTTTATATCTGTGTCATGGCATGTATTGTTTTATATCTGTGTCATGGCATGTATTGTTTTATGTCTGTGTCATGGCATGTATTGTTTTATATCTGTGTCATGGCATGTATTGTTTTATATCTGTGTCATGGCATGTATTGTTTTATGTCTGTGTCATGGCATGTATTGTTTTATATCTGTGTCATGGCATGCATTGTTTTATGTCTGTGTCATGGCATGGGTTGTTTTATGTCTGTGTCATGGCATGGGTTGTTTTATATCTGTGTCATGGCATGTATTGTTTTATATCTGTGTCATGGCATGTATTGTTTTATGTCTGTGTCATGGCATGTATTGTTTTATGTCTGTGTCATGGCATGGGTTGTTTTATATCTGTGTCATGGCATGCATTGTTTTATGTCTGTGTCATGGCATGTATTGTTTTATGTCTGTGTCATGGCATGTATTGTTTTATGTCTGTGTCATGGCATGTATTGTTTTATGTCTGTGTCATGGCATGCATTGTTTTATGTCTGTGTCATGGCATGGGTTGTTTTATATCTGTGTCATGGCATGTATTGTTTTATGTCTGTGTCATGGCATGGGTTGTTTTATGTCTGTGTCATGGCATGGGTTGTTTTATATCTGTGTCATGGCATGTATTGTTTTATGTCTGTGTCATGGCATGGGTTGTTTTATATCTGTGTCATGGCATGCATTGTTTTATGTCTGTGTCATGGCATGGGTTGTTTTATATCTGTGTCATGGCATGTATTGTTTTATGTCTGTGTCATGGCATGCATTGTTTTATGTCTGTTTCATGGCATGGGTTGTTTTATGTCTGTGTCATGGCATGTATTGTTTTATGTCTGTGTCATGGCATGTATTGTTTTATATCTGTGTCATGGCATGGGTTGTTTTATATCTGTGTCATGGCATGTATTGTTTTATATCTGTGTCATGGCATGTATTGTTTTATGTCTGTGTCATGGCATGTGTTGTTTTATGTCTGTGTCATGGCATGCATTGTTTTATGTCTGTGTCATGGTATGGGTTGTTTTATATCTGTGTCATGGCATGTATTGTTTTATATCTGTGTCATGGCATGTATTGTTTTATATCTGTGTCATGGCATGTATTGTTTTATGTCTGTGTCATGGCATGTATTGTTTTATATCTGTGTCATGGTATGGGTTGTTTTATATCTGTATCATGGCATGCATTGTTTTATGTCTGTGTCATGGCATGTATTGTTTTATATCTGTGTCATGGCATGTATTGTTTTATATCTGTGTCATGGCATGCATTGTTTTATATCTGTGTCATGGCATGTATTGTTTTATATCTGTGTCATGGCATGTATTGTTTTATATCTGTGTCATGGCATGTATTGTTTTATATCTGTGTCATGGCATGTATTGTTTTATATCTGTGTCATGGCATGTATTGTTTTATATCTGTGTCATGGCATGCATTGTTTTATGTCTGTGTCATGGCATGTATTGTTTTATATCTGTGTCATGGCATGTATTGTTTTATGTCTGTATCATGGCATGGGTTGTTTGATGTCTTTGTCATGGCATGTATTGTTTTATATCTGTGTCATGGCATGTATTGTTTT
Source organism: Cepaea hortensis (assembly GCA_963921405.1). Taxonomy (NCBI): domain Eukaryota; kingdom Metazoa; phylum Mollusca; class Gastropoda; order Stylommatophora; family Helicidae; genus Cepaea; species Cepaea hortensis. The sequence goes on from OY992883.1 coordinate 16,530,945, forward strand.
ATGTCTGTGTCATGGCATGTATTGTTTTATATCTGTGTCATGGCATGCATTGTTTTATGTCTGTGTCATGGCATGGGTTGTTTTATGTCTGTGTCATGGCATGTATTGTTTTATATCTGTGTCATGGCATGTATTGTTTTATGTCTGTGTCATGGCATGTATTGTTTTATGTCTGTGTCATGGCATGTATTGTTTTATATCTGTGTCATGGCATGTATTGTTTTATATCTGTGTCATGGCATGCATTGTTTTATGTCTGTGTCATGGCATGTATTGTTTTATATCTGTGTCATGGCATGTATTGTTTTATATCTGTGTCATGGCATGCATTGTTTTATATCTGTGTCATGGCATGTATTGTTTTATATCTGTGTCATGGCATGTATTGTTTTATATCTGTGTCATGGCATGTATTGTTTTATATCTGTGTCATGGCATGTATTGTTTTATATCTGTGTCATGGCATGTATTGTTTTATATCTGTGTCATGGCATGCATTGTTTTATGTCTGTGTCATGGCATGTATTGTTTTATATCTGTGTCATGGCATGTATTGTTTTATGTCTGTGTCATGGCATGGGTTGTTTGATGTCTTTGTCATGGCATGTATTGTTTTATATCTGTGTCAGTGCATGTATTGTTTTATGTCTGTGTCATGGCATGTATTGTTTTATATCTGTGTCATGGCATGTATTGTTTTATATCTGTGTCATGGCATGGGTTGTTTGATGTCTTTGTCATGGCATGTATTGTTTTATATCTGTGTCATGGCATGTATTGTTTTATGTCTGTGTCATGGCATGTATTGTTTTATATCTGTGTCATGGCATGTATTGTTTTATATCTGTGTCATGGCATGCATTGTTTTATGTCTGTGTCATGGCATGTATTGTTTTATATCTGTGTCATGGCATGCATTGTTTTATGTCTGTGTCATGGCATGTATTGTTTTATGTCTGTGTCATGGCATGTATTCTTTTATATCTGTGTCATGGCATGTATTGTTTTATATCTGTGTCATGGCATGGGTTGTTTTATGTCTGTGTCATGGCATGGGTTGTTTTATATCTGTGTCATGGCATGTATTGTTTTATATCTGTGTCATGGCATGTATTGTTTTATGTCTGTGTCATGGCATGTATTGTTTTATATCTGTGTCATGGCATGTATTGTTTTATATCTGTGTCATGGCATGTATTGTTTTATGTCTGTGTCATGGCATGTATTGTTTTATATCTGTGTCATGGCATGCATTGTTTTATGTCTGTGTCATGGCATGGGTTGTTTTATGTCTGTGTCATGGCATGGGTTGTTTTATATCTGTGTCATGGCATGTATTGTTTTATATCTGTGTCATGGCATGTATTGTTTTATGTCTGTGTCATGGCATGTATTGTTTTATGTCTGTGTCATGGCATGGGTTGTTTTATATCTGTGTCATGGCATGCATTGTTTTATGTCTGTGTCATGGCATGTATTGTTTTATGTCTGTGTCATGGCATGTATTGTTTTATGTCTGTGTCATGGCATGTATTGTTTTATGTCTGTGTCATGGCATGCATTGTTTTATGTCTGTGTCATGGCATGGGTTGTTTTATATCTGTGTCATGGCATGTATTGTTTTATGTCTGTGTCATGGCATGGGTTGTTTTATGTCTGTGTCATGGCATGGGTTGTTTTATATCTGTGTCATGGCATGTATTGATTTATGTCTGTGTCATGGCATGGGTTGTTTTATATCTGTGTCATGGCATGCATTGTTTTATGTCTGTGTCATGGCATGGGTTGTTTTATATCTGTGTCATGGCATGTATTGTTTTATGTCTGTGTCATGGCATGCATTGTTTTATGTCTGTTTCATGGCATGGGTTGTTTTATGTCTGTGTCATGGCATGTATTGTTTTATGTCTGTGTCATGGCATGTATTGTTTTATATCTGTGTCATGGCATGCATTGTTTTATGTCTGTGTCATGGCATGTATTGTTTTATATCTGTGTCATGGCATGTATTGTTTTATATCTGTGTCATGGCATGCATTGTTTTATGTCTGTGTCATGGCATGTATTGTTTTATATCTGTGTCATGGCATGTATTGTTTTATATCTGTGTCATGGCATGCATTGTTTTATATCTGTGTCATGGCATGTATTGTTTTATATCTGTGTCATGGCATGTATTGTTTTATATCTGTGTCATGGCATGTATTGTTTTATATCTGTGTCATGGCATGTATTGTTTTATATCTGTGTCATGGCATGTATTGTTTTATATCTGTGTCATGGCATGGGTTGTTTTATATCTGTGTCATGGCATGTATTGTTTTATGTCTGTGTCATGGCATGTATTGTTTTATGTCTGTGTCATGGCATGGGTTGTTTGATGTCTTTGTCATGGCATGTATTGTTTTATATCTGTGTCATGGCATGCATTGTTTTATGTCTGTGTCATGGCATGGGTTGTTTGATGTCTGTGTCATGGCATGTATTGTTTTATATCTGTGTCATGGCATGTATTGTTTTATGTCTGTGTCATGGCATGTATTGTTTTATGTCTGTGTCATGGCATGGGTTGTTTGATGTCTGTGTCATGGCATGTATTGTTTTATATCTGTGTCATGGCATGCATTGTTTTATGTCTGTGTCATGGCATGGGTTGTTTGATGTCTGTGTCATGGCATGTATTGTTTTATATCTGTGTCATGGCATGTATTGTTTTATGTCTGTGTCATGGCATGCATTGTTTTATATCTGTGTCATGGCATGGGTTGTTTGATGTCTGTGTCATGGCATGTATTGTTTTATATCTGTGTCATGGCATGCATTGTTTTATATCTGTGTCATGGCATGTATTGTTTTATATCTGTGTCATGGCATGCATTGTTTTATATCTGTGTCATGGCATGTATTGTTTTATATCTGTGTCATGGCATGTATTGTTTTATATCTGTGTCATGGCATGTATTGTTTTATATCTGTGTCATGGCATGTATTGTTTTATATCTGTGTCATGGCATGTATTGTTTTATATCTGTGTCATGGCATGCATTGTTTTATGTCTGTGTCATGGCATGTATTGTTTTATATCTGTGTCATGGCATGTATTGTTTTATGTCTGTGTCATGGCATGGGTTGTTTGATGTCTTTGTCATGGCATGTATTGTTTTATATCTGTGTCATGGCATGCATTGTTTTATGTCTGTGTCATGGCATGGGTTGTTTGATGTCTGTGTCATGGCATGTATTGTTTTATATCTGTGTCATGGCATGTATTGTTTTATGTCTGTGTCATGGCATGTATTGTTTTATGTCTGTGTCATGGCATGGGTTGTTTGATGTCTGTGTCATGGCATGTATTGTTTTATATCTGTGTCATGGCATGCATTGTTTTATGTCTGTGTCATGGCATGGGTTGTTTGATGTCTGTGTCATGGCATGTATTGTTTTATATCTGTGTCATGGCATGTATTGTTTTATGTCTGTGTCATGGCATGCATTGTTTTATATCTGTGTCATGGCATGGGTTGTTTGATGTCTGTGTCATGGCATGTATTGTTTTATATCTGTGTCATGGCATGTATTGTTTTATGTCTGTGTAATGGCATGGGTTGTTTGATGTCTGTGTCATGGCATGTATTGTTTTATATCTGTGTCATGGCATGTATTGTTTTATGTCTGTGTCATGGCATGGGTTGTTTGATGTCTGTGTCATGGCATGTATTGTTTTATATCTGTGTCATGGCATGCATTGTTTTATGTCTGTGTCATGGCATGGGTTGTTTGATGTCTGTGTCATGGCATGTATTGTTTTATATCTGTATCATGGCATGCATTGTTTTATGTCTGTGTCATGGCATGTATTGTTTTATGTCTGTGTCATGGCATGTATTGTTTTATATCTGTGTCATGGCATGCATTGTTTTATGTCTGTGTCATGGCATGTATTGTTTTATGTCTGTGTCATGGCATGCATTGTTTTATGTCTGTGTCATGGCATGGGTTGTTTTATATCTGTGTCATGGCATGTATTGTTTTATGTCTGTGTCATGGCATGGGTTGTTTTATGTCTGTGTCATGGCATGGGTTGTTTTATATCTGTGTCATGGCATGTATTGTTTTATGTCTGTGTCATGGCATGGGTTGTTTTATATCTGTGTCATGGCATGCATTGTTTTATGTCTGTGTCATGGCATGGGTTGTTTTATATCTGTGTCATGGCATGTATTGTTTTATGTCTGTGTCATGGCATGCATTGTTTTATGTCTGTTTCATGGCATGGGTTGTTTTATGTCTGTGTCATGGCATGTATTGTTTTATGTCTGTGTCATGGCATGTATTGTTTTATATCTGTGTCATGGCATGCATTGTTTTATGTCTGTGTCATGGCATGTATTGTTTTATATCTGTGTCATGGCATGTATTGTTTTATATCTGTGTCATGGCATGCATTGTTTTATGTCTGTGTCATGGCATGTATTGTTTTATATCTGTGTCATGGCATGTATTGTTTTATATCTGTGTCATGGCATGCATTGTTTTATATCTGTGTCATGGCATGTATTGTTTTATATCTGTGTCATGGCATGTATTGTTTTATATCTGTGTCATGGCATGTATTGTTTTATATCTGTGTCATGGCATGTATTGTTTTATATCTGTGTCATGGCATGTATTGTTTTATATCTGTGTCATGGCATGCATTGTTTTATGTCTGTGTCATGGCATGTATTGTTTTATATCTGTGTCATGGCATGTATTGTTTTATGTCTGTGTCATGGCATGGGTTGTTTGATGTCTTTGTCATGGCATGTATTGTTTTATATCTGTGTCATGGCATGCATTGTTTTATGTCTGTGTCATGGCATGGGTTGTTTGATGTCTGTGTCATGGCATGTATTGTTTTATATCTGTGTCATGGCATGTATTGTTTTATGTCTGTGTCATGGCATGTATTGTTTTATGTCTGTGTCATGGCATGGGTTGTTTGATGTCTGTGTCATGGCATGTATTGTTTTATATCTGTGTCATGGCATGCATTGTTTTATGTCTGTGTCATGGCATGGGTTGTTTGATGTCTGTGTCATGGCATGTATTGTTTTATATCTGTGTCATGGCATGTATTGTTTTATGTCTGTGTCATGGCATGCATTGTTTTATATCTGTGTCATGGCATGGGTTGTTTGATGTCTGTGTCATGGCATGTATTGTTTTATATCTGTGTCATGGCATGTATTGTTTTATGTCTGTGTAATGGCATGGGTTGTTTGATGTCTGTGTCATGGCATGTATTGTTTTATATCTGTGTCATGGCATGTATTGTTTTATGTCTGTATCATGGCATGGGTTGTTTGATGTCTGTGTCATGGCATGTATTGTTTTATATCTGTGTCATGGCATGCATTGTTTTATGTCTGTGTCATGGCATGGGTTGTTTGATGTCTGTGTCATGGCATGTATTGTTTTATATCTGTATCATGGCATGCATTGTTTTATGTCTGTGTCATGGCATGTATTGTTTTATGTCTGTGTCATGGCATGTATTGTTTTATATCTGTGTCATGGCATGCATTGTTTTATGTCTGTGTCATGGCATGTATTGTTTTATATCTGTGTCATGGCATGTATTGTTTTATATCTGTGTCATGGCATGCATTGTTTTATGTCTGTGTCATGGCATGTATTGTTTTATATCTGTGTCATGGCATGTATTGTTTTATATCTGTGTCATGGCATGTATTGTTTTATATCTGTGTCATGGCATGTATTGTTTTATATCTGTGTCATGGCATGTATTGTTTTATATCTGTGTCATGGCATGTATTGTTTTATATCTGTGTCATGGCATGTATTGTTTTATGTCTGTGTCATGGCATGTATTCTTTTATATCTGTGTCATGGCATGTATTGTTTTATATCTGTGTCATGGCATGTATTGTTTTATATCTGTGTCATGGCATGCATTGTTTTATGTCTGTGTCATGGCATGTATTGTTTTATATCTGTGTCATGGCATGTATTGTTTTATATCTGTGTCATGGCATGCATTGTTTTATGTCTGTGTCATGGCATGTATTGTTTTATATCTGTGTCATGGCATGTATTGTTTTATATCTGTGTCATGGCATGTATTGTTTTATATCTGTGTCATGGCATGCATTGTTTTATGTCTGTGTCATGGCATGTATTGTTTGGTGTCTGTGTCATGTCATGTATTGTTTTATATCTGTGTCATGGCATGCATTGTTTTATGTCTGTGTCATGGCATGTATTGTTTTATATCTGTGTCATGGCATGCATTGTTTTATGTCTGTGTCATGGCATGCATTGTTTTATGTCTATGTCATGGCATGCATTGTTTTATGTCTGTGTCATGGCATGGGTTGTTTGATGTCTGTGTCATGGCATGTATTGTTTTATATCTGTGTCATGGCATGCATTGTTTTATGTCTGTGTCATGGCATGTATTGTTTTATATCTGTGTCATGGCATGGGTTGTTTTATATCTGTGTCATGGCATGGGTTGTTTTATATCTGTGTCATGGCATGGGTTGTTTTATATCTGTGTCATGGCATGCATTGTTTTATGTCTGTGTCATGGCATGGGTTGTTTTATATCTGTGTCATGGCATGGGTTGTTTTATATCTGTGTCATGGCATGCATTGTTTTATGTCTGTGTCATGGCATGTATTGTTTTATGTCTGTGTCATGGCATGCATTGTTTTATGTCTGTGTCATGGCATGTATTGTTTTATGTCTGTGTCATGGCATGCATTGTTTTATGTCTGTGTCATGGTATGGGTTGTTTTATATCTGTGTCATGGCATGTATTGTTTTATATCTGTGTCATGGCATGTATTGTTTTATATCTGTGTCATGGCATGTATTGTTTTATGTCTGTGTCATGGCATGTATTGTTTTATGTCTGTGTCATGGCATGTATTGTTTTATATCTGTGTCATGGCATGTATTGTTTTATATCTGTGTCATGGCATGTATTGTTTTATGTCTGTGTCATGGCATGTATTGTTTTATATCTGTGTCATGGCATGCATTGTTTTATGTCTGTGTCATGGCATGGGTTGTTTTATGTCTGTGTCATGGCATGGGTTGTTTTATATCTGTGTCATGGCATGTATTGTTTTATATCTGTGTCATGGCATGTATTGTTTTATGTCTGTGTCATGGCATGTATTGTTTTATGTCTGTGTCATGGCATGGGTTGTTTTATATCTGTGTCATGGCATGGGTTGTTTTATATCTGTGTCATGGCATGCATTGTTTTATGTCTGTGTCATGGCATGTATTGTTTTATATCTGTGTCATGGCATGCATTGTTTTATGTCTGTGTCATGGCATGGGTTGTTTTATATCTGTGTCATGGCATGCATTGTTTTATGTCTGTGTCATTGCATGTATTGTTTTATATCTGTGTCATGGCATGTATTGTTTTATGTCTGTGTCATGGCATGGGTTGTTTGATGTCTGTGTCATGGCATGTATTGTTTTATATCTGTGTCATGGCATGCATTGTTTTATGTCTGTGTCATGGCATGTATTGTTTTATATCTGTGTCATGGCATGCATTGTTTTATGTCTGTGTCATGGCATGGGTTGTTTTATGTCTGTGTCATGGCATGTAATGTTGTATATCTGTGTCATGGCATGCATTGTTTTATGTCTGTGTCATGGCATGTATTGTTTTATGTCTGTGTCATGGCATGTATTGTTTTATATCTGTGTCATGGCATGCATTGTTTTATGTCTGTGTCATGGCATGTATTGTTTTATATCTGTGTCATGGCATGTATTGTTTTATATCTGTGTCATGGCATGTATTGTTTTATGTCTGTGTCATGGCATGGGTTGTTTGATGTCTTTGTCATGGCATGTATTGTTTTATATCTGTGTCATGGCATGCATTGTTTTATGTCTGTGTCATGGCATGGGTTGTTTGATGTCTGTGTCATGGCATGTATTGTTTTATATCTGTGTCATGGCATGTATTGTTTTATGTCTGTGTCATGGCATGTATTGTTTTATGTCTGTGTCATGGCATGGGTTGTTTGATGTCTGTGTCATGGCATGTATTGTTTTATATCTGTGTCATGGCATGCATTGTTTTATGTCTGTGTCATGGCATGGGTTGTTTGATGTCTGTGTCATGGCATGTATTGTTTTATATCTGTGTCATGGCATGTATTGTTTTATGTCTGTGTCATGGCATGTATTGTTTTATGTCTGTGTCATGGCATGGGTTGTTTGATGTCTGTGTCATGGCATGTATTGTTTTATATCTGTGTCATGGCATGCATTGTTTTATGTCTGTGTCATGGCATGTATTGTTGTATATCTGTGTCATGGCATGCATTGTTTTATATCTGTGTCATGGCATGTATTGTTTTATATCTGTGTCATGGCATGCATTGTTTTATATCTGTGTCATGGCATGGGTTGTTTTATGTCTGTGTCATGGCATGTATTGTTTTATATCTGTGTCATGGCATGTATTGTTTTATGTCTGTGTAATGGCATGGGTTGATTGATGTCTGTGTCATGGCATGTATTGTTTTATATCTGTGTCATGGCATGTATTGTTTTATGTCTGTGTCATGGCATGGGTTGTTTGATGTCTGTGTCATGGCATGTATTGTTTTATATCTGTGTCATGGCATGCATTGTTTTATGTCTGTGTCATGGCATGTATTGTTTTATATCTGTGTCATGGCATGCATTGTTTTATGTCTGTGTCATGGCATGGGTTGTTTGATGTCTGTGTCATGGCATGTATTGTTTTATATCTGTGTCATGGCATGCATTGTTTTATGTCTGTGTCATGGCATGTATTGTTTTATGTCTGTGTCATGGCATGTATTGTTTTATATCTGTGTCATGGCATGCATTGTTTTATGTCTGTGTCATGGCATGTATTGTTTTATATCTGTGTCATGGCATGTATTGTTTTATATCTGTGTCATGGCATGCATTGTTTTATTTCTGTGTCATGGCATGTATTGTTTTATATACGTGTCATGGCATGTATTGTTTTATATCTGTGTCATGGCATGTATTGTTTTATATCTGTGTCATGGCATGTATTGTTTTATATCTGTGTCATGGCATGTATTGTTTTATATCTGTGTCATGGCATGTATTGTTTTATATCTGTGTCATGGCATGTATTGTTTTATATCTGTGTCATGGCATGCATTGTTTTATGTCTGTGTCATGGCATGTATTGTTTTATATCTGTGTCATGGCATGTATTGTTTTATATCTGTGTCATGGCATGCATTGTTTTATGTCTGTGTCATGGCATGTATTGTTTTATATCTGTGTCATGGCATGTATTGTTTTATATCTGTGTCATGGCATGTATTGTTTTATATCTGTGTCATGGCATGCATTGTTTTATGTCTGTGTCATGGCATGTATTGTTTGGTGTCTGTGTCATGGCATGTATTGTTTTATATCTGTGTCATGGCATGCATTGTTTTATGTCTGTGTCATGGCATGTATTGTTTTATATCTGTGTCGTGGCATGCATTGTTTTATGTCTGTGTCATGGCATGGGTTGTATGATGTCTGTGTCATGGCATGCATTGTTTTATGTCTGTGTCATGGCATGTATTGTTTTATGTCTGTGTCATGGCATGTGTTGTTTTATGTCTGTGTCATGGCATGCATTGTTTTATGTCTGTGTCATGGCATGTATTGTTTTATGTCTGTGTCATGGCATGTATTGTTTTATGTCTGTGTCATGGCATGTATTGTTTTATGTCTGTGTCATGGCATGCATTGTTTTATGTCTGTGTCATGGCATGCATTGTTTTATGTCTGTGTCATGGCATGGGTTGTTTGATGTCTGTGTCATGGCATGTATTGTTTTATATCTGTGTCATGGCATGCATTGTTTTATGTCTGTGTCATGGCATGTATTGTTTTATATCTGTGTCATGGCATGGGTTGTTTTATATCTGTGTCATGGCATGGGTTGTCTTATATCTGTGTCATGGCATGGGTTGTTTTATATCTGTGTCATGGCATGCATTGTTTTATGTCTGTGTCATGGCATGGGTTGTTTTATATCTGTGTCATGGCATGGGTTGTTTTATATCTGTGTCATGGCATGCATTGTTTTATGTCTGTGTCATGGCATGTATTGTTTTATGTCTGTGTCATGGCATGCATTGTTTTATGTCTGTGTCATGGCATGTATTGTTTTATGTCTGTGTCATGGCATGTATTGTTTTATATCTGTGTCATGGCATGCATTGTTTTATGTCTGTGTCATTGCATGTATTGTTTTATATCTGTGTCATGGCATGTATTGTTTTATGTCTGTGTCATGGCATGGGTTGTTTGATGTCTGTGTCATGGCATGTATTGTTTTATATCTGTGTCATGGCATGCATTGTTTTATGTCTGTGTCATGGCATGTATTGTTTTATATCTGTGTCATGGCATGCATTGTTTTATGTCTGTGTCATGGCATGGGTTGTTTTATGTCTGTGTCATGGCATGTAATGTTGTATATCTGTGTCATGGCATGCATTGTTTTATGTCTGTGTCATGGCATGTATTGTTTTATGTCTGTGTCATGGCATGTATTGTTTTATATCTGTGTCATGGCATGCATTGTTTTATGTCTGTGTCATGGCATGTATTGTTTTATATCTGTGTCATGGCATGTATTGTTTTATATCTGTGTCATGGCATGTATTGTTTTATGTCTGTGTCATGGCATGGGTTGTTTGATGTCTTTGTCATGGCATGTATTGTTTTATATCTGTGTCATGGCATGCATTGTTTTATGTCTGTGTCATGGCATGGGTTGTTTGATGTCTGTGTCATGGCATGTATTGTTTTATATCTGTGTCATGGCATGTATTGTTTTATGTCTGTGTCATGGCATGTATTGTTTTATGTCTGTGTCATGGCATGGGTTGTTTGATGTCTGTGTCATGGCATGTATTGTTTTATATCTGTGTCATGGCATGCATTGTTTTATGTCTGTGTCATGGCATGGGTTGTTTGATGTCTGTGTCATGGCATGTATTGTTTTATATCTGTGTCATGGCATGTATTGTTTTATGTCTGTGTCATGGCATGTATTGTTTTATGTCTGTGTCATGGCATGGGTTGTTTGATGTCTGTGTCATGGCATGTATTGTTTTATATCTGTGTCATGGCATGCATTGTTTTATGTCTGTGTCATGGCATGTATTGTTGTATATCTGTGTCATGGCATGCATTGTTTTATATCTGTGTCATGGCATGTATTGTTTTATGTCTGTGTCATGGCATGCATTGTTTTATATCTGTGTCATGGCATGGGTATTTTTATGTCTGTGTCATGGCATGTATTGTTTTATATCTGTGTCATGGCATGTATTGTTTTATGTCTGTGTAATGGCATGGGTTGTTTGATGTCTGTGTCATGGCATGTATTGTTTTATATCTGTGTCATGGCATGTATTGTTTTATGTCTGTGTCATGGCATGGGTTGTTTGATGTCTGTGTCATGGCATGTATTGTTTTATATCTGTGTCATGGCATGCATTGTTTTATGTCTGTGTCATGGCATGTATTGTTTTATATCTGTGTCATGGCATGCATTGTTTTATGTCTGTGTCATGGCATGGGTTGTTTGATGTCTGTGTCATGGCATGTATTGTTTTATATCTGTGTCATGGCATGCATTGTTTTATGTCTGTGTCATGGCATGTATTGTTTTATGTCTGTGTCATGGCATGTATTGTTTTATATCTGTGTCATGGCATGCATTGTTTTATGTCTGTGTCATGGCATGTATTGTTTTATATCTGTGTCATGGCATGTATTGTTTTATATCTGTGTCATGGCATGCATTGTTTTATTTCTGTGTCATGGCATGTATTGTTTTATATACGTGTCATGGCATGTATTGTTTTATATCTGTGTCATGGCATGTATTGTTTTATATCTGTGTCATGGCATGTATTGTTTTATATCTGTGTCATGGCATGTATTGTTTTATATCTGTGTCATGGCATGTATTGTTTTATATCTGTGTCATGGCATGTATTGTTTTATATCTGTGTCATGGCATGCATTGTTTTATGTCTGTGTCATGGCATGTATTGTTTTATATCTGTGTCATGGCATGTATTGTTTTATATCTGTGTCATGGCATGCATTGTTTTATGTCTGTGTCATGGCATGTATTGTTTTATATCTGTGTCATGGCATGTATTGTTTTATATCTGTGTCATGGCATGTATTGTTTTATATCTGTGTCATGGCATGCATTGTTTTATGTCTGTGTCATGGCATGTATTGTTTGGTGTCTGTGTCATGGCATGTATTGTTTTATATCTGTGTCATGGCATGCATTGTTTTATGTCTGTGTCATGGCATGTATTGTTTTATATCTGTGTCGTGGCATGCATTGTTTTATGTCTGTGTCATGGCATGGGTTGTATGATGTCTGTGTCATGGCATGCATTGTTTTATGTCTGTGTCATGGCATGTATTGTTTTATGTCTGTGTCATGGCATGTATTGTTTTATGTCTGTGTCATGGCATGCATTGTTTTATGTCTGTGTCATGGCATGCATTGTTTTATGTCTGTGTCATGGCATGTATTGTTTTATGTCTGTGTCATGGCATGTATTGTTTTATGTCTGTGTCATGGCATGTATTGTTTTATGTCTGTGTCATGGCATGCATTGTTTTATGTCTGTGTCATGGCATGCATTGTTTTATGTCTGTGTCATGGCATGGGTTGTTTGATGTCTGTGTCATGGCATGTATTGTTTTATATCTGTGTCATGGCATGCATTGTTTTATGTCTGTGTCATGGCATGTATTGTTTTATATCTGTGTCATGGCATGGGTTGTTTTATATCTGTGTCATGGCATGGGTTGTCTTATATCTGTGTCATGGCATGGGTTGTTTTATATCTGTGTCATGGCATGCATTGTTTTATGTCTGTGTCATGGCATGGGTTGTTTTATATCTGTGTCATGGCATGGGTTGTTTTATATCTGTGTCATGGCATGCATTGTTTTATGTCTGTGTCATGGCATGTATTGTTTTATGTCTGTGTCATGGCATGCATTGTTTTATGTCTGTGTCATGGCATGTATTGTTTTATGTCTGTGTCATGGCATGTATTGTTTTATATCTGTGTCATGGCATGCATTGTTTTATGTCTGTGTCATGGCATGTATTGTTTTATATCTGTGTCATGGCATGTATTGTTTTATGTCTGTGTCAAGGCATGGGTTGTTTTATATCTGTGTCATGGCATGCATTGTTGTATGTCTGTGTCATGGCATGTATTGTTTTATATCTGTGTCATGGCATGGGTTGTTTTATATCTGTGTCATGGCATGCATTGTTTTATGTCTGTGTCATGGCATGTATTGTTTTATGTCTGTGTCATGGCATGTATTGTTTTATATCTGTGTCATGGCATGGGTTGTTTTATATCTGTGTCATGGCATGCATTGTTTTATGTCTGTGTCATGGCATGTATTGTTTTATATCTGTGTCATGGCATGTATTGTTTTATATCTGTGTCATGGCATGGGTTGTTTTATATCTGTGTCATGGCATGCATTGTTTTATGACTGTGTCATGGCATGTATTGTTTTCTGTCTGTGTCATGGCATGCATTGTTTTATATCTGTGTCATGGCATGGGTTGTTTTATATCTGTGTCATGGCATGCATTGTTTTATGTCTGTGTCATGGCATGTATTGTTTTATGTCTGTGTCATGGCATGTATTGTTTTATATCTGTGTCATGGCATGGGTTGTTTTATATCTGTGTCATGGCATGCATTGTTTTATATCTGTGTCATGGCATGTATTGTTTTATGTCTGTGTCATGGCATGTATTGTTTTATGTCTGTGTCATGGCATGCATTGTTTTATGTCTGTGTCATGGCATGTATTGTTTTATGTCTGTGTCATGGCATGCATTGTTTTATGTCTGTGTCATGGCATGTATTGTGTTATGTCTGTGTCATGGCATGTATTGTTTTTTGTCTGTATTATGGCATGCATTGTTTTATGTCTGTGTCATGGCATGTATTGTTTTATGTCTGTGTCATGGCATGCATTGTTTTATGTCTGTGTCATGGCATGTATTGTTTTATGTCTGTGTCATGGCATGTATTGTTTTATGTCTGTGTCATGGCATGTATTGTTTTATGTCTGTGTCATGGCATGTATTGTTTTATGTCTGTGTCATGGCATGTATTGTTTTATGTCTGTGTCATGGCATGTATTGTTTTATGTCTGTGTCATGGCATGCATTGTTTTATGTCTGTGTCATGGCATGTATTGTTTTATGTCTGTGTCATGGCATGCATTGTTTTATGTCTGTGTCATGGCATGGGTTGTTTTATGTCTGTGTCATGGCATGTATTGTTTTATGTCTGTGTCATGGCATGTATTGTTTTATGTCTGTGTCATGGCATGTATTGTTTTATGTCTGTGTCATGGCATGGGTTGTTTTATATCTGTGTCATGGCATGTATTGTTGTATGTCTGTGTCATGGCATGGGTTGTTTTATGTCTGTGTCATGGCATGGGTTGTTTTATATCTGTGTCATGGCATGTATTGTTTTATGTCTGTGTCATGGCATGGGTTGTTTTATATCTATGTCATGGATGCATTGTTTTATGTCTGTGTCATGGCATGGGTTGTTTTATATCTGTGTCATGGCATGTATTGTTTTATGTCTGTGTCATGGCATGCATTGTTTTATGTCTGTGTCATGGCATGTATTGTTTTATGTCTGTGTCATGGCATGTATTGTTTTATGTCTGTGTCATGGCATGTATTGTTTTATGTCTGTGTCATGGCATGCATTGTTTTATGTCTGTGTCATGGCATGCATTGTTTTATGTCTGTGTCATGGCATGGGTTGTTTGATGTCTGTGTCATGGCATGTATTGTTTTATATCTGTGTCATGGCATGCATTGTTTTATGTCTGTGTCATGGCATGTATTGTTTTATATCTGTGTCATGGCATGGGTTGTTTTATATCTGTGTCATGGCATGGGTTGTCTTATATCTGTGTCATGGCATGGGTTGTTTTATATCTGTGTCATGGCATGCATTGTTTTATGTCTGTGTCATGGCATGGGTTGTTTTATATCTGTGTCATGGCATGGGTTGTTTTATATCTGTGTCATGGCATGCATTGTTTTATGTCTGTGTCATGGCATGTATTGTTTTATGTCTGTGTCATGGCATGCATTGTTTTATGTCTGTGTCATGGCATGTATTGTTTTATGTCTGTGTCATGGCATGTATTGTTTTATATCTGTGTCATGGCATGCATTGTTTTATGTCTGTGTCATGGCATGTATTGTTTTATATCTGTGTCATGGCATGTATTGTTTTATGTCTGTGTCAAGGCATGGGTTGTTTTATATCTGTGTAATGGCATGCATTGTTTTATGTCTGTGTCATGGCATGTATTGTTTTATATCTGTGTCATGGCATGGGTTGTTTTATATCTGTGTCATGGCATGGGTTGTTTTATATCTGTGTCATGGCATGCATTGTTTTATGTCTGTGTCATGGCATGTATTGTTTTATGTCTGTGTCATGGCATGTATTGTTTTATATCTGTGTCATGGCATGGGTTGTTTTATATCTGTGTCATGGCATGCATTGTTTTATGTCTGTGTCATGGCATGTATTGTTTTATATCTGTGTCATGGCATGTATTGTTTTATATCTGTGTCATGGCATGGGTTGTTTTATATCTGTGTCATGGCATGCATTGTTTTATGACTGTGTCATGGCATGTATTGTTTTATGTCTGTGTCATGGCATGCATTGTTTTATATCTGTGTCATGGCATGGGTTGTTTTATATCTGTGTCATGGCATGCATTGTTTTATGTCTGTGTCATGGCATGTATTGTTTTATGTCTGTGTCATGGCATGTATTGTTTTATATCTGTGTCATGGCATGGGTTGTTTTATATCTGTGTCATGGCATGCATTGTTTTATATCTGTGTCATGGCATGTATTGTTTTATGTCTGTGTCATGGCATGTATTGTTTTATGTCTGTGTCATGGCATGCATTGTTTTATGTCTGTGTCATGGCATGTATTGTTTTATGTCTGTGTCATGGCATGCATTGTTTTATGTCTGTGTCATGGCATGTATTGTGTTATGTCTGTGTCATGGCATGTATTGTTTTTTGTCTGTATTATGGCATGCATTGTTTTATGTCTGTGTCATGGCATGTATTGTTTTATGTCTGTGTCATGGCATGCATTGTTTTATGTCTGTGTCATGGCATGTATTGTTTTATGTCTGTGTCATGGCATGTATTGTTTTATGTCTGTGTCATGGCATGTATTGTTTTATGTCTGTGTCATGGCATGTATTGTTTTATGTCTGTGTCATGGCATGTATTGTTTTATGTCTGTGTCATGGCATGCATTGTTTTATGTCTGTGTCATGGCATGTATTGTTTTATGTCTGTGTCATGGCATGCATTGTTTTATGTCTGTGTCATGGCATGGGTTGTTTTATGTCTGTGTCATGGCATGTATTGTTTTATGTCTGTGTCATGGCATGTATTGTTTTATGTCTGTGTCATGGCATGTATTGTTTTATGTCTGTGTCATGGCATGGGTTGTTTTATATCTGTGTCATGGCATGTATTGTTGTATGTCTGTGTCATGGCATGGGTTATTTTATATCTGTGTCATGGCATGTATTGTTTTATATCTGTGTCATGGCATGGGTTGTTTTATATCTGTGTCATGGATGCATTGTTTTATGTCTGTGTCATGGCATGGGTTGTTTTATATCTGTGTCATGGCATGTATTGTTTTATGTCTGTGTCATGGCATGCATTGTTTTATGTCTGTGTCATGGCATGGGTTGTTTTATATCTGTTTCATGGCATGTATTGTTTTATGTCTGTGTCATGGCATGGGTTGTTTTATATCTGTGTCATGGCATGCATTGTTTTATGTCTGTGTCATGGCATGGGTTGTTTTATATCTGTGTCATGGCATGTATTGTTTTATGGCTGTGTCATGGCATGCATTGTTTTATGTTTGTGTCATGGCATGGGTTGTTTTATATCTGTGTCATGGCATGTATTGTTTTATGTCTGTGTCATGGCATGCATTGTTTTATGTCTGTGTCATGGCATGGGTTGTTTTATATCTGTGTCATGGCATGTATTGTTTTATGTCTGTGTCATGGCATGGGTTGTTTTATATCTGTGTCATGGCATGCATTGTTTTATGTCTGTGTCATGGCATGGGTTGTTTTATATCTGTGTCATGGCATGTATTGTTTTATATCTGTGTCATGGCATGCATTGTTTTATGTCTGTGTCATGGCATGGGTTGTTTTATATCTGTGTCATGGCATGCATTGTTTTATGTCTGTGTCATGGCATGTATTGTTTTATATCTGTGTCATGGCATGCATTGTTTTATGTCTGTGTCATGGCATGTATTGTTTTATATCTGTGTCATGGCATGTATTGTTTTATGTCTGTGTCATGGCATGGGTTGTTTTATATCTGTGTCATGGCATGCATTGTTTTATGTCTGTGTCATGGCATGTATTGTTTTATATCTGTGTCATGGCATGGGTTGTTTTATATCTGTGTCATGGCATGGGTTGTTTTATATCTGTGTCATGGCATGGGTTGTTTTATATCTGTGTCATGGCATGCATTGTTTTATGTCTGTGTCATGGCATGGGTTGTTTTATATCTGTGTCATGGCATGGGTTGTTTTATATCTGTGTCATGGCATGCATTGTTTTATGTCTGTGTCATGGCATGTATTGTTTTATGTCTGTGTCATGGCATGCATTGTTTTATGTCTGTGTCATGGCATGTATTGTTTTATGTCTGTGTCATGGCATGTATTGTTTTATATCTGTGTCATGGCATGCATTGTTTTATGTCTGTGTCATGGCATGTATTGTTTTATATCTGTGTCATGGCATGTATTGTTTTATGTCTGTGTCAAGGCATGGGTTGTTTTATATCTGTGTCATGGCATGCATTGTTTTATGTCTGTGTCATGGCATGTATTGTTTTATATCTGTGTCATGGCATGGGTTGTTTTATATCTGTGTCATGGCATGGGTTGTTTTATATCTGTGTCATGGCATGCATTGTTTTATGTCTGTGTCATGGCATGTATTGTTTTATGTCTGTGTCATGGCATGTATTGTTTTATATCTGTGTCATGGCATGGGTTGTTTTATATCTGTGTCATTGTGACGAAACGCGTTTATCTGTCTTGGGTCGTCAAGATACCGCACTATTTTGGCGCGTCATCGGGGACTTTCCCAGCTAAAAATAGACTGAGGGAAGCCGATGGAGGACTTATTATCTAGAATCGTCTCGAAACACTGGAATTCGAGTAACCCGTGATGCTGGGTATCGCTCTAGATTCCCGTGCAGAGAGATCTAGAAACTCTAGGCGGGGAATGACGTTTTCCCGAGAAAGTATCTTTTCTCAAGAAGCACTCGCTTCTTGTGCGCATTGAGTTGGCACGAAGCGGGAAATTGGCTAAAGCAGTCATTCACTTACTTTTGTTCGAAGAGAACAGACGCTGGCCTGAGTGTGAGCCATTTTTGTGTTGCGTCTCACCTCAACCATGATTCGGCTGACTGTTATGAAAAGGAAGCTGAGAAGCCCTTGAACAGTTCGGAAGCTGACTGGAGAGCTGGTTTCACCATCCAGGTAGATATTTGTTTAAATCATTTAACTTTGTACGTGTGTTCCACACGCCATTGTTCTAACCTCATTACCTATGCGGATGCCCTCGCATACTAATTAGCAAACCGATCGATAACGCCGGTGACAATTAAGCGTGTGTTTGTTTACCGTGTGCTCGCGAATCAGCTGTTAGGAACGCCGTAATGTGATGTGGGCGATTTGGGTTCCAAATATATGTACCATATATTGCCAATCGTTGCATCTATTAGGTTGCTGTGTTAGAATAAAACCTAGTTACTTGTGCCGGATGGAAACTTAGATTATGTCAGTCAGTTGCTGAAGCCAGAAGAACGGTTAGAAAACCAGGTAAGTTGGTAGGTGGAGATTCAGACAAAATTGTGCTTAGTTACTAAGTAAAGGAAGAACTTAGTTCTGTGCCACCAGGAATGATGTAACTATTGTGTAGTAACTTAATAGTGAATTCATTGTGTGGAACAGCGGATTTCTGTGGAAAGGTAAGTGGCTTTGGTGCTATATCTATATATATATGATGTGACAATGTGTATATATATTAGTTCATGGCATGGGATACTTCCTGGGGTAATTCCGAACGCCGAATAGCTTGACGCGTGATAACACTGCGTGCCGTCGCGATGTAAATATGCGTTCTGAAATCTGGTCTAAGCTATCTTGTTTCTTTCATACTGGCGCTAGTGCGAGTGAATGCTAAGGTGCTGGAAGTATGGAAGGATGCAGGAGGCTGTAGGAGACGGGGGAAATATAGAATATGGGGATGTGAAAGCAAGTTATGAAAGTATGTGTTGGTAGACCAAACCAACGATGGAGTTCAGTCCAGGCCAAGGCTAAACCACTTGGGAGGACAGAACTGGAACAGTACCCTTGGAACATGTGGGGAACATGTATTCTCAAGAAGGCTTCTTGACTCTAAGGCAGAGTCTGATAAGAAGAGTTTGCTATGGCGTGGGCAGGTGGTCCCACCAGCAAACAGGCTTGTGTACATATTGGATGTGATCATGTACTATTCCTATATCCCGAGGAATGGTATATTGATCAAGATTATGTTTCTTAATGTACATTGATGATGTTAGGAACGAGTCTAGGGACTCTTTACCTATTTGTTTAGTTCGATTAAATTAGAACAATAACAGCCTTGTATCATTACTGACGTTAGCGACGACTGGTAGATGATTAGGGATAGGTGAGACCAATGATCAGACTCGTCATTCTGATTTCTTGCGCTGTTTGACGGGCTGTTCTGTGAGGCCAGCTGACATGTGTGAACCCATGCTTGACTACTCTCCATATAGAGATAATGCTTTGGTTATATGAATAACTAACTAGCATGACTGAGAGTTGAGTAGTTATTGGTAGGATGCATGTGAACTAATGTTTGGGCCAGTATACTCTCACCGGTCGCTCTTCCTTTTCAGGAGTTTGCCTGTTGAGGAACCAGTCAACTATAATTGTTGTTGGCAGAAAACCACTTCGTGTGACAGAGCGAAGGGTTCAGTTCTTTACTTATCACGCCAGACTCCATCACACCAGGTACCCAATGTGATTCACCATGCGTGAAGTTTGCTTCAAGACATACAACTGCCCTGAAGGTGCACGTGTGGGAAGTGATGGTTTGTGATCGTTTAAAATAGAAGATACTCTGGTTTTGCCAGGAACATTTCAGCATGTTGAGTAATCATGCTCGACAGGGAACACCGGTCCGTCTGGTTTGACGGGGGTTCTGCCTAAACGCAGAAGTAACTAATCTTCAGACACTTGAATGGTTCTTTGGACAGCTCTAGGGGCAGGTCTTGAGAAGAACTACACCAGTTAGTGACTTGTGTGTCAAGTGTAACCCGGTGGAAGGGACTATGGATTATAGTCCAACCTGAATTGTTTCCGTAAAATAGATGTCTGATTCTATTAATGTACTGTTACCGTATCCAGATTATCAACTGTGTTCTAGAAGGACTCAGTAACATTTCAGTAGCCATATCTGATCCTACAAAGTGTGACTGTAAGAGACCATTGAATTGGTCAATGCCATATCGGTTCTGCAGAGGGACTGTGCTATGAGTGACAGACCATTCGATTGGTCAGTGACTATTTAGTTCATCGAAGTAACCAATACTTGGAGCCCAGTCCAGGAAGATTGTCTCCAACTCGGTAGTGTTCGAGAACTGTATTACCAGTGACTCCGTGGGAGTGTTATAGATGCAGTTGGTCCAGTGAAGTGTGGTCCAGCAGTGATTCTATTGTTGTGGTTCCACGTTCGGGAGACGGAGTGGTCTCCAAGGTTCTAGTCATCTCACTGGAAGGAAGCCGGGTGAGTGGCGGACCGACTGGACGGGACATCTGCATCCACTCTACTTCTCAACTCGATGAAGACACATACATCTCTAAGTCTGTCTCTACTCTATCTTCTATTTGTGTAAATAGATTCTTCTATCAGGATGTTCATTTCAGTTCTATATTCTCAAGGGTAGAATAAACTTTATGTAAGTTGACTTGCTCTTTGTATAATGATTGAGTGTGGTCTCGGACGATGCCTAAGTGTTCATTGTTCAACAGGTGTAGGTAGTTAGTGGGGGTCTAGAATCTGGAGGGGTGTGTAGACGTAACTAAATAACCTGAGATCAACCACAGAGAAAAAAAAAAAAAAGTGTATCTGCTCGTCCAACCCCTGGGGCTAGAATACACGGGAGTGCTAGAGACACCTCGGGCGTGGTTCATTCTCACTACCCAAGGTGAACCCGAAACACTCCGTTACAGTCATGGCATGCATTGTTTTATGTCTGTGTCATGGCATGTATTGTTTTATATCTGTGTCATGGCATGTATTGTTTTATATCTGTGTCATGGCATGGGTTGTTTTATATCTGTGTCATGGCATGCATTGTTTTATGACTGTGTCATGGCATGTATTGTTTTATGTCTGTGTCATGGCATGCATTGTTTTATATCTGTGTCATGGCATGGGTTGTTTTATATCTGTGTCATGGCATGCATTGTTTTATGTCTGTGTCATGGCATGTATTGTTTTATGTCTGTGTCATGGCATGTATTGTTTTATATCTGTGTCATGGCATGGGTTGTTTTATATCTGTGTCATGGCATGCATTGTTTTATATCTGTGTCATGGCATGTATTGTTTTATGTCTGTGTCATGGCATGTATTGTTTTATGTCTGTGTCATGGCATGCATTGTTTTATGTCTGTGTCATGGGATGTATTGTTTTATGTCTGTGTCATGGCATGCATTGTTTTATGTCTGTGTCATGGCATGTATTGTGTTATGTCTGTGTCATGGCATGTATTGTTTTTTGTCTGTATTATGGCATGCATTGTTTTATGTCTGTGTCATGGCATGTATTGTTTTATGTCTGTGTCATGGCATGCATTGTTTTATGTCTGTGTCATGGCATGTATTGTTTTATGACTGTGTCATGGCATGTATTAATTTATGTCTGTGTCATGGCATGTATTGTTTTATGTCTGTGTCATGGCATGTATTGTTTTATGTCTGTGTCATGGCATGTATTGTTTTATGTCTGTGTCATGGCATGTATTGTTTTATGTCTGTGTCATGGCATGCATTGTTTTATGTCTGTGTCATGGCATGTATTGTTTTATGTCTGTGTCATGGCATGCATTGTTTTATGTCTGTGTCATGGCATGGGTTGTTTTATGTCTGTGTCATGGCATGTATTGTTTTATGTCTGTGTCATGGCATGTATTGTTTTATGTCTGTGTCATGGCATGTATTGTTTTATGTCTGTCATGGCATGGGTTGTTTTATATCTGTGTCATGGCATGTATTGTTGTATGTCTGTGTCATGGCATGGGTTGTTTTATGTCTGTGTCATGGCATGGGTTGTTTTATATCTGTGTCATGGCATGTATTGTTTTATGTCTGTGTCATGGCATGGGTTGTTTTATATCTGTGTCATGGATGCATTGTTTTATGTCTGTGTCATGGCATGGGTTGTTTTATATCTGTGTCATGGCATGTATTGTTTTATGTCTGTGTCATGGCATGCATTGTTTTATGTCTGTGTCATGGCATGTATTGTTTTATGTCTGTGTCATGGCATGTATTGTTTTATGTCTGTGTCATGGCATGTATTGTTTTATGTCTGTGTCATGGCATGCATTGTTTTATGTCTGTGTCATGGCATGCATTGTTTTATGTCTGTGTCATGGCATGGGTTGTTTGATGTCTGAGTCATGGCATGTATTGTTTTATATCTGTGTCATGGCATGCATTGTTTTATGTCTGTGTCATGGCATGTATTGTTTTATATCTGTGTCATGGCATGGGTTGTTTTATATCTGTGTCATGGCATGGGTTGTCTTATATCTGTGTCATGGCATGGGTTGTTTTATATCTGTGTCATGGCATGCATTGTTTTATGTCTGTGTCATGGCATGGGTTGTTTTATATCTGTGTCATGGCATGGGTTGTTTTATATCTGTGTCATGGCATGCATTGTTTTATGTCTGTGTCATGGCATGTATTGTTTTATGTCTGTGTCATGGCATGCATTGTTTTATGTCTGTGTCATGGCATGTATTGTTTTATGTCTGTGTCATGGCATGTATTGTTTTATATCTGTGTCATGGCATGCATTGTTTTATGTCTGTGTCATGGCATGTATTGTTTTATATCTGTGTCATGGCATGTATTGTTTTATGTCTGTGTCAAGGCATGGGTTGTTTTATATCTGTGTAATGGCATGCATTGTTTTATGTCTGTGTCATGGCATGTATTGTTTTATATCTGTGTCATGGCATGGGTTGTTTTATATCTGTGTCATGGCATGGGTTGTTTTATATCTGTGTCATGGCATGCATTGTTTTATGTCTGTGTCATGGCATGTATTGTTTTATGTCTGTGTCATGGCATGTATTGTTTTATATCTGTGTCATGGCATGGGTTGTTTTATATCTGTGTCATGGCATGCATTGTTTTATGTCTGTGTCATGGCATGTATTGTTTTATATCTGTGTCATGGCATGTATTGTTTTATATCTGTGTCATGGCATGGGTTGTTTTATATCTGTGTCATGGCATGCATTGTTTTATGACTGTGTCATGGCATGTATTGTTTTATGTCTGTGTCATGGCATGCATTGTTTTATATCTGTGTCATGGCATGGGTTGTTTTATATCTGTGTCATGGCATGCATTGTTTTATGTCTGTGTCATGGCATGTATTGTTTTATGTCTGTGTCATGGCATGTATTGTTTTATATCTGTGTCATGGCATGGGTTGTTTTATATCTGTGTCATGGCATGCATTGTTTTATATCTGTGTCATGGCATGTATTGTTTTATGTCTGTGTCATGGCATGTATTGTTTTATGTCTGTGTCATGGCATGCATTGTTTTATGTCTGTGTCATGGCATGTATTGTTTTATGTCTGTGTCATGGCATGCATTGTTTTATGTCTGTGTCATGGCATGTATTGTGTTATGTCTGTGTCATGGCATGTATTGTTTTTTGTCTGTATTATGGCATGCATTGTTTTATGTCTGTGTCATGGCATGTATTGTTTTATGTCTGTGTCATGGCATGCATTGTTTTATGTCTGTGTCATGGCATGTATTGTTTTATGTCTGTGTCATGGCATGTATTGTTTTATGTCTGTGTCATGGCATGTATTGTTTTATGTCTGTGTCATGGCATGTATTGTTTTATGTCTGTGTCATGGCATGTATTGTTTTATGTCTGTGTCATGGCATGTATTGTTTTATGTCTGTGTCATGGCATGCATTGTTTTATGTCTGTGTCATGGCATGTATTGTTTTATGTCTGTGTCATGGCATGCATTGTTTTATGTCTGTGTCATGGCATGGGTTGTTTTATGTCTGTGTCATGGCATGTATTGTTTTATGTCTGTGTCATGGCATGTATTGTTTTATGTCTGTGTCATGGCATGTATTGTTTTATGTCTGTGTCATGGCATGGGTTGTTTTATATCTGTGTCATGGCATGTATTGTTGTATGTCTGTGTCATGGCATGGGTTGTTTTATGTCTGTGTCATGGCATGGGTTGTTTTATATCTGTGTCATGGCATGTATTGTTTTATATCTGTGTCATGGCATGGGTTGTTTTATATCTGTGTCATGGATGCATTGTTTTATGTCTGTGTCATGGCATGGGTTGTTTTATATCTGTGTCATGGCATGTATTGTTTTATGTCTGTGTCATGGCATGCATTGTTTTATGTCTGTGTCATGGCATGGGTTGTTTTATATCTGTGTCATGGCATGTATTGTTTTATGTCTGTGTCATGGCATGGGTTGTTTTATATCTGTGTCATGGCATGCATTGTTTTATGTCTGTGTCATGGCATGGGTTGTTTTATATCTGTGTCATGGCATGTATTGTTTTATGGCTGTGTCATGGCATGCATTGTTTTATGTCTGTGTCATGGCATGGGTTGTTTTATATCTGTGTCATGGCATGTATTGTTTTATGTCTGTGTCATGGCATGCATTGTTTTATGTCTGTGTCATGGCATGGGTTGTTTTATATCTGTGTCATGGCATGTATTGTTTTATGTCTGTGTCATGGCATGGGTTGTTTTATATCTGTGTCATGGCATGCATTGTTTTATGTCTGTGTCATGGCATGGGTTGTTTTATATCTGTGTCATGGCATGTATTGTTTTATATCTGTGTCATGGCATGCATTGTTTTATGTCTGTGTCATGGCATGGGTTGTTTTATATCTGTGTCATGGCATGCATTGTTTTATGTCTGTGTCATGGCATGTATTGTTTTATATCTGTGTCATGGCATGCATTGTTTTATGTCTGTGTCATGGCATGTATTGTTTTATATCTGTGTCATGGCATGTATTGTTTTATGTCTGTGTCATGGCATGGGTTGTTTTATATCTGTGTCATGGCATGCATTGTTTTATGTCTGTGTCATGGCATGTATTGTTTTATATCTGTGTCATGGCATGGGTTGTTTTATATCTGTGTCATGGCATGGGTTGTTTTATATCTGTGTCATGGCATGGGTTGTTTTATATCTGTGTCATGGCATGCATTGTTTTATGTCTGTGTCATGGCATGGGTTGTTTTATATCTGTGTCATGGCATGGGTTGTTTTATATCTGTGTCATGGCATGCATTGTTTTATGTCTGTGTCATGGCATGTATTGTTTTATGTCTGTGTCATGGCATGCATTGTTTTATGTCTGTGTCATGGCATGGGTTGTTTTATATCTGTGTCATGGCATGGGTTGTTTTATATCTGTGTCATGGCATGCATTGTTTTATGTCTGTGTCATGGCATGGGTTGTTTTATATCTGTGTCATGGCATGGGTTGTTTTATATCTGTGTCATGGCATGCATTGTTTTATGTCTGTGTCATGGCATGTATTGTTTTATGTCTGTGTCATGGCATGCATTGTTTTATGTCTGTGTCATGGCATGCATTGTTTTATGTCTGTGTCATGGCATGGGTTGTTTTATATCTGTGTCATGGCATGCATTGTTTTATGTCTGTGTCATGGCATGGGTTGTTTTATATCTGTGTCATGGCATGCATTGTTTTATGTCTGTGTCATGGCATGTATTGTTTTATATCTGTGTCATGGCATGCATTGTTTTATGTCTGTGTCATGGCATGGGTTGTTTTATATCTGTGTCATGGCATGCATTGTTTTATGTCTGTGTCATGGCATGTATTGTTTTATATCTGTGTCATGGCATGCATTGTTTTATGTCTGTGTCATGGCATGGGTTGTTTTATATCTGTGTCATGGCATGCATTGTTTTATGTCTGTGTCATGGCATGTATTGTTTTATATCTGTGTCATGGCATGTATTGTTTTATGTCTGTGTCATGGCATGGGTTGTTTGATGTCTGTGTCATGGCATGTATTGTTTTATATCTGTGTCATGGCATGCATTGTTTTATGTCTGTGTCATGGCATGTATTGTTTTATATCTGTGTCATGGCATGCATTGTTTTATGTCTGTGTCATGGCATGGGTTGTTTGATGTCTGTGTCATGGCATGTATTGTTGTATATCTGTGTCATGGCATGCATTGTTTTATGTCTGTGTCATGGCATGGGTTGTTTGATGTCTGTGTCATGGCATGTATTGTTTTATATCTGTGTCATGGCATGTATTGTTTTATGTCTGTGTCATGGCATGTATTGTTTTATGTCTGTGTCATGGCATGGGTTGTTTGATGTCTGTGTCATGGCATGTATTGTTTTATATCTGTGTCATGGCATGCATTGTTTTATGTCTGTGTCATGGCATGGGTTGTTTGATGTCTGTGTCATGGCATGTATTGTTTTATATCTGTGTCATGGCATGTATTGTTTTATGTCTGTGTCATGGCATGCATTGTTTAATATCTGTGTCATGGCATGGGTTGTTTGATGTCTGTGTCATGGCATGTATTGTTTTCTATCTGTGTCATGGCATGTATTGTTTTATGTCTGTGTCATAGCATGGGTTGTTTGATGTCTGTGTCATGGCATGTATTGTTTTATATCTGTGTCATGGCATGCATTGTTTTATGTCTGTGTCATGGCATGGGTTGTTTTATATCTGTGTCATGGCATGCTTTGTTTTATGTCTGTGTCATGGCATGTATTGTTTTATATCTGTGTCATGGCATGCATTGTTTTATGTCTGTGTCATGGCATGTATTGTTTTATATCTGTGTCATGGCATGTATTGTTTTATGTCTGTGTCATGGCATGGGTTGTTTTATATCTGTGTCATGGCATGCATTGTTTTATGTCTGTGTCATGGCATGTATTGTTTTATATCTGTGTCATGGCATGGGTTGTTTTATATCTGTGTCATGGCATGGGTTGTTTTATATCTGTGTCATGGCATGGGTTGTTTTATATCTGTGTCATGGCATGCATTGTTTTATGTCTGTGTCATGGCATGGGTTGTTTTATATCTGTGTCATGGCATGGGTTGTTTTATATCTGTGTCATGGCATGCATTGTTTTATGTCTGTGTCATGGCATGTATTGTTTTATGTCTGTGTCATGGCATGCATTGTTTTATGTCTGTGTCATGGCATGCATTGTTTTATGTCTGTGTCATGGCATGGGGTGTTTTATATCTGTGTCATGGCATGCATTGTTTTATGTCTGTGTCATGGCATGGGTTGTTTTATATCTGTGTCATGGCATGGGTTGTTTTATATCTGTGTCATGGCATGGGTTGTTTTATATCTGTGTCATGGCATGCATTGTTTTATGTCTGTGTCATGGCATGGGTTGTTTTATATCTGTGTCATGGCATGGGTTGTTTTATATCTGTGTCATGGCATGCATTGTTTTATGTCTGTGTCATGGCATGTATTGTTTTATGTCTGTGTCATGGCATGCATTGTTTTATGTCTGTGTCATGGCATGCATTGTTTTATGTCTGTGTCATGGCATGGGTTGTTTTATATCTGTGTCATGGCATGCATTGTTTTATGTCTGTGTCATGGCATGGGTTGTTTTATATCTGTGTCATGGCATGCATTGTTTTATGTCTGTGTCATGGCATGTATTGTTTTATATCTGTGTCATGGCATGCATTGTTTTATGTCTGTGTCATGGCATGGGTTGTTTTATATCTGTGTCATGGCATGCATTGTTTTATGTCTGTGTCATGGCATGTATTGTTTTATATCTGTGTCATGGCATGCATTGTTTTATGTCTGTGTCATGGCATGGGTTGTTTTATATCTGTGTCATGGCATGCATTGTTTTATGTCTGTGTCATGGCATGTATTGTTTTATATCTGTGTCATGGCATGTATTGTTTTATGTCTGTGTCATGGCATGGGTTGTTTGATGTCTGTGTCATGGCATGTATTGTTTTATATCTGTGTCATGGCATGCATTGTTTTATGTCTGTGTCATGGCATGTATTGTTTTATATCTGTGTCATGGCATGCATTGTTTTATGTCTGTGTCATGGCATGGGTTGTTTGATGTCTGTGTCATGGCATGTATTGTTGTATATCTGTGTCATGGCATGCATTGTTTTATGTCTGTGTCATGGCATGGGTTGTTTGATGTCTGTATCATGGCATGTATTGTTTTATATCTGTGTCATGGCATGTATTGTTTTATGTCTGTGTCATGGCATGTATTGTTTTATGTCTGTGTCATGGCATGGGTTGTTTGATGTCTGTGTCATGGAATGTATTGTTTTATATCTGTGTCATGGCATGCATTGTTTTATGTCTGTGTCATGGCATGGGTTGTTTGATGTCTGTGTCATGGCATGTATTGTTTTATATCTGTGTCATGGCATGTATTGTTTTATGTCTGTGTCATGGCATGCATTGTTTAATATCTGTGTCATGGCATGGGTTGTTTGATGTCTGTGTCATGGCATGTATTGTTTTCTATCTGTGTCATGGCATGTATTGTTTTATGTCTGTGTCATGGCATGGGTTGTTTGATGTCTGTGTCATGGCATGTATTGTTTTATATCTGTGTCATGGCATGTATTGTTTTATGTCTGTGTCATAACATGGGTTGTTTGATGTCTGTGTCATGGCATGTATTGTTTTATATCTGTGTCATGGCATGCATTGTTTTATGTCTGTGTCATGGCATGTATTGTTGTATATCTGTGTCATGGCATGCATTGTTTTATGTCTGTGTCATGGCATGGGTTGTTTGATGTCTGTGTCATGGCATGTATTGTTTTATATCTGTTTCATGGCATGCATTGTTTTATGTCTGTGTCATGGCATGTATTGTTTTATGTCTGTGTCATGGCATGTATTGTTTTATATCTGTGTCATGGCATGCATTGTTTTATGTCTGTGTCATGGCATGTATTGTTTTATATCTGTGTCATGGCATGTATTGTTTTATATCTGTGTCATGGCATGCATTGTTTTATTTCTGTGTCATGGCATGTATTGTTTTATATACGTGTCATGGCATGTATTGTTTTATATCTGTGTCATGGCATGTATTGTTTTATATCTGTGTCATGGCATGTATTGTTTTATATCTGTGTCATGGCATGTATTGTTTTATATCTGTGTCATGGCATGTATTGTTTTATATCTGTGTCATGGCATGTATTGTTTTATGTCTGTGTCATGGCATGTATTCTTTTATATCTGTGTCATGGCATGTATTGTTTTATATCTGTGTCATGGCATGTATTGTTTTATATCTGTGTCATGGCATGCATTGTTTTATGTCTGTGTCATGGCATGTATTGTTTTATATCTGTGTCATGGCATGTATTGTTTTATATCTGTGTCATGGCATGCATTGTTTTATGTCTGTGTCATGGCATGTATTGTTTTATATCTGTGTCATGGCATGTATTGTTTTATATCTGTGTCATGGCATGTATTGTTTTATATCTGTGTCATGGCATGCATTGTTTTATGTCTGTGTCATGGCATGTATTGTTTGGTGTCTGTGTCATGGCATGTATTGTTTTATATCTGTGTCATGGCATGCATTGTTTTATGTCTGTGTCATGGCATGTATTGTTTTATATCTGTGTCGTGGCATGCATTGTTTTATGTCTGTGTCATGGCATGGGTTGTATGATGTCTGTGTCATGGCATGCATTGTTTTATGTCTGTGTCATGGCATGTATTGTTTTATGTCTGTGTCATGGCATGTATTGTTTTATGTCTGTGTCATGGCATGCATTGTTTTATGTCTGTGTCATGGCATGTATTGTTTTATGTCTGTGTCATGGCATGTATTGTTTTATGTCTGTGTCATGGCATGTATTGTTTTATGTCTGTGTCATGGCATGCATTGTTTTATGTCTGTGTCATGGCATGCATTGTTTTATGTCTGTGTCATGGCATGGGTTGTTTGATGTCTGTGTCATGGCATGTATTGTTTTATATCTGTGTCATGGCATGCATTGTTTTATGTCTGTGTCATGGCATGTATTGTTTTATATCTGTGTCATGGCATGGGTTGTTTTATATCTGTGTCATGGCATGGGTTGTTTTATATCTGTGTCATGGCATGGGTTGTTTTATATCTGTGTCATGGCATGCATTGTTTTATGTCTGTGTCATGGCATGGGTTGTTTTATATCTGTGTCATGGCATGGGTTGTTTTATATCTGTGTCATGGCATGCATTGTTTTATGTCTGTGTCATGGCATGTATTGTTTTATGTCTGTGTCATGGCATGCATTGTTTTATGTCTGTGTCATGGCATGTATTGTTTTATGTCTGTGTCATGGCATGCATTGTTTTATATCTGTGTCATGGCATGCATTGTTTTATGTCTGTGTCATGGCATGTATTGTTTTATATCTGTGTCATGGCATGTATTGTTTTATGTCTGTGTCAAGGCATGGGTTGTTTTATATCTGTGTCATGGCATGCATTGTTTTATGTCTGTGTCATGGCATGTATTGTTTTATGTCTGTGTCATGGCATGTATTGTTTTATATCTGTGTCATGGCATGGGTTGTTTTATATCTGTGTCATGGCATGCATTGTTTTATATCTGTGTCATGGCATGTATTGTTTTATGTCTGTGTCATGGCATGTATTGTTTTATGTCTGTGTCATGGCATGCATTGTTTTATGTCTGTGTCATGGCATGTATTGTTTTATGTCTGTGTCATGGCATGCATTGTTTTATGTCTGTGTCATGGCATGTATTGTGTTATGTCTGTGTCATGGCATGTATTGTTTTTTGTCTGTATTATGGCATGCATTGTTTTATGTCTGTGTCATGGCATGTATTGTTTTATGTCTGTGTCATGGCATGCATTGTTTTATGTCTGTGTCATGGCATGTATTGTTTTATGTCTGTGTCATGGCATGTATTGTTTTATGTCTGTGTCATGGCATGTATTGTTTTATGTCTGTGTCATGGCATGTATTGTTTTATGTCTGTGTCATGGCATGTATTGTTTTATGTCTGTGTCATGGCATGTATTGTTTTATGTCTGTGTCATGGCATGCATTGTTTTATGTCTGTGTCATGGCATGTATTGTTTTATGTCTGTGTCATGGCATGCATTGTTTTATGTCTGTGTCATGGCATGGGTTGTTTTATGTCTGTGTCATGGCATGTATTGTTTTATGTCTGTGTCATGGCATGTATTGTTTTATGTCTGTGTCATGGCATGTATTGTTTTATGTCTGTGTCATGGCATGGGTTGTTTTATATCTGTGTCATGGCATGTATTGTTGTATGTCTGTGTCATGGCATGGGTTGTTTTATGTCTGTGTCATGGCATGGGTTGTTTTATATCTGTGTCATGGCATGTATTGTTTTATGTCTGTGTCATGGCATGGGTTGTTTTATATCTGTGTCATGGATGCATTGTTTTATGTCTGTGTCATGGCATGGGTTGTTTTATATCTGTGTCATGGCATGTATTGTTTTATGTCTGTGTCATGGCATGCATTGTTTTATGTCTGTGTCATGGCATGGGTTGTTTTATATCTGTGTCATGGCATGTATTGTTTTATGGCTGTGTCATGGCATGCATTGTTTTATGTCTGTGTCATGGCATGGGTTGTTTTATATCTGTGTCATGGCATGTATTGTTTTATGTCTGTGTCATGGCATGCATTGTTTTATGTCTGTGTCATGGCATGGGTTGTTTTATATCTGTGTCATGGCATGTATTGTTTTATGTCTGTGTCATGGCATGGGTTGTTTTATATCTGTGTCTTGGCATGCATTGTTTTATGTCTGTGTCATGGCATGTGTTGTTTTATATCTGTGTCATGGCATGTATTGTTTTATATCTGTGTCATGGCATGCATTGTTTTATGTCTGTGTCATGGCATGGGTTGTTTTATATCTGTGTCATGGCATGCATTGTTTTATATCTGTGTCATGGCATGCATTGTTTTATGTCTGTGTCATGGCATGTATTGTTTTATGTCTGTGTCATGGCATGGGTTGTTTTATATCTGTGTCATGGCATGCATTGTTTTATGTCTGTGTCATGGCATGGGTTGTTTTATATCTGTGTCATGGCATGTATTGTTTTATGTCTGTGTCATGGCATGCATTGTTTTATGTCTGTGTCATGGCATGGGTTGTTTTATATCTGTGTCATGGCATGCATTGTTTTATGTCTGTGTCATGGCATGGGTTGTTTTATATCTGTGTCATGGCATGTATTGTTTTATGTCTGTGTCATGGCACGTGGTGCAACTGATGTTTTTTATGCCCCAACTGCTTGTTTATGAATGAGCACGTGGTGCAACTGATGTTATTTATGCCCCAACTGCTTGTTTGTGAATGAGCACGTGGTGCAACTGATGTTTGTTATGCTTGTTTATGAATGAGCACGTGGTGCAACTGATGTTATTTATGTCCCAACTTCTTGTTTGTTAAATGAGCACGTGGTGCAACTGATGTTATTTATGCCCCAACTGCTTGTTTTTGAATGAGCACGTGGTGCAACTGATGTGTTTTTGCTTGTTTATGAATGAGCTCGTGGTGCAACTGATGTTATTTATGCCCCAACTGCTTGTTTGTGAATGAGAACGTGGTGCAACTGATGTTATTTATGCCCCAACTGCTTGTTTGTGAATGAGCACGTGGTGCAACTGATGTTATTTATGCTTGTTTTTGAATGAGTACGTTTTGCAACTGATGTTTTTATGCTTGTTTATGAATGAGCACGTGGTGCAACTGATGTTATTTATGCCCCAACTGCTTGTTTGTGAATGAGCACATGGTGCAATTGATGTTATTTATGCTTGTTTTTGAATGAGTACGTGGTGCAACTGATGTTATTATGCTTGTTTATGAATGAGCACGTGGTGCAACTGATGTTTTTTATGCCCCAACTGCTTGTTTTTGAATGAGTACGTGGTGCAACTGATGTTTTTATGCTTGTTTATGAATGAGCACGTGGTGCAACTGATGTTTTTTATGCCCCAACTGCATGTTTATGAATGACCACGTGGTGCAACTGATGTTTTTTATGCTTGTTTTTGAATGAGTACGTGGTGCAACTGATATTTTTATGCTTGTTTATGAATGAGCACGTGGTGCAATGATGTTATTTATGCCCCAACTGCATGTTTTTGAATGAGCACGTGGTGCAACTGATGTTTTTATGCTTGTTTTTGATTGAGTACGTGTTGCAACTGATGTTTTTTTATGCTTGTTTGTGAATGAGCACGTGGTGCAATTGATGTTATTTATGCTTGTTTTTGAATGAGCACGTGTTGCAATTGATGTTATTTATGCCCCAACTGCTTGTTTTTGAATGAGCACGTGGTGCAACTGATGTTATTTATGCCCCAACTGCTTGTTTGTGAATGAGCACGTGGTGCAATTGATGTTATTTAAGCCCCAACTGCTTGTTTTTGAATGAGCACGTGGTGCAACTGATGTGTTTATGCTTGTTTATGAATGAGCACGTGGTGCAACTGATGTTTTTATGCTTGTTTATGAATGAGTACGTGGTGCAACTGATGTTTTTATGCTTGTTTATGAATGAGCATGTGGTGCAACTGATGTTATTTATGCCCCAACTGCATGCTTTTGAATGAGTAGGTGGTGCAACTAATGTTTTTTTATGCTTGTTTGTGAATGAGCACGTGGTGCAACTGATGTTATTTATGCCCCAACTGCTTGTTTGTGAATGAGCACGTGGTGCAACTGATGTTTGTTATGCTTGTTTATGAATGAGCACGTGGTGCAACTGATGTTATTTATGTCCCAACTTCTTGTTTGTGAATGAGCACGTGGTGCAACTGATGTTATTTATGCCCCAACTGCTTGTTTTTGAATGAGCACGTGGTGCAACTGATGTGTTTTTGCTTGTTTATGAATGAGCTCGTGGTGCAACTGATGTTATTTATGCCCCAACTTCTTGTTTGTGAATGAGCACGTGGTGCAACTGATGTTATTTATGCCCCAACTGCTTGTTTGTGAATGAGCACGTGGTGCAACTGATGTTATTTATGCTTGTTTTTGAATGAGTACGTTTTGCAACTGATGTTTTTATGCTTGTTTATGAATGAGCACGTGGTGCAACTGATGTTTTTTATGCCCCAATTGCTTGTTTTTGAATGAGTACGTGGTGCAACTGATGTTCTTATGCTTGTTTATGAATGAGCACGTGGTGCAACTGATGTTTTTTATGCCCCAACTGCATGTTTATGAATGACCACGTGGTGCAACTGATGTTTTTTATGCTTGTTTTTGAATGAGTACGTGGTGCAACTGATATTTTTATGCTTGTTTATGAATGAGCACGTGGTGCAATGATGTTATTTATGCCCCAACTGCATGTTTTTGAATGAGCACGTGGTGCAACTGATGTTTTTATGCTTGTTTTTGATTGAGTACGTGTTGCAACTGATGTTTTTTTATGCTTGTTTGTGAATGAGCACGTGGTGCAATTGATGTTATTTATG
Organism: Cepaea hortensis; assembly: GCA_963921405.1. Classification (NCBI taxonomy): domain Eukaryota; kingdom Metazoa; phylum Mollusca; class Gastropoda; order Stylommatophora; family Helicidae; genus Cepaea; species Cepaea hortensis. The sequence continues at coordinate 16,566,077 of OY992883.1, forward strand.
CTTGTTTTTGAATGAGCACGTGTTGCAATTGATGTTATTTAAACCCCAACTGCATGTTTATGAATGACCACGTGGTGCAACTGATGTTTTTTATGCTTGTTTTTGAATGAGTACGTGGTGCAACTGATGTTTTTATGCTTGTTTATGAATGAGCACGTGGTGCAACTGATGTTATTTATGCCCCAACTGCTTGTTTGTGAATGAGCACGTGGTGCAACTGATGTTATTTATGCTTGTTTTTGAATGAGTACGTGTTGCAACTGATGTTTTTATGCTTGTTTATGAATGAGCACGTGGTGCAACTGATGTTATTTATGCCCCAACTGCTTGTTTGTGAATGAGCACGTGGTGCAATTGATGTTATTTATGCTTGTTTTTGAATGAGTACGTGGTGCAACTGATGTTTTTATGCTTGTTTATGAATGAGCACATGGTGCAACTGATGTTTTTTATGCCCCAACTGCTTGTTTTTGAATGAGTACGTGGTGCAACTGATGTGTTTATGCTTGTTTATGAATGAGCACGTGGTGCAACTGATGTTTTTTATGCCCCAACTGCATTTTTATGAATGACCACGTGGTGCAACCGATGTTTTTTATGCTTGTTTTTGAATTAGTACGTGGTGCAACTGATGTTTTTATGCTTGTTTATGAATGAGCACGTGGTGCAATTGATGTTATTTATGCCCCAACTGCATGTTTTTGAATGAGCACGTGGTGCAACTGATGTTATTTATGCCCCAACTTCTTGTTTGTGAATGAGCACGTGGTGCAATTGATGTTATTTAAGCCCCAACTGCTTGTTTTTGAATGAGCACGTGGTGCAACTGATGTTTTTTATGCCCCAACTGCATGTTTATGAATGACCACGTGGTGCAACTGATGTTTTTTATGCTTGTTTTTGAATGAGTACGTGGTGCAACTGATGTTTTTATGCTTGTTTATGAATGAGCACGTGGTGCAATTGATGTTATTTATGCCCCAACTGCTTGTTTGTGAATGAGCACGTGGTGCAACTGATGTTTTTTATGCTTGTTTTTGAATGAGTACGTGGTGCAACTGATGTTTTTTATGCTTGTTTATGAATGAGCACGTGGTGCAATTGATGTTATTTATGCCCCAACTGCATGCTTTTGAATGAGTAGGTGGTGCAACTGATGTTTTTTATGCTTGTTTATGAATGAGCAGGTGGTGCAACTGATGTTATTTATGCCCCAACTGCTTGTTTGTGAATGAGCACGTGGTGCAATTGATGTTTTTTATGCTTGTTTTTGAATGAGTACGTGGTGCAACTGATGTTTTTATGCTTGTTTATGAATGAGCACGTGGTGGAATTGATGTTATTTAAGCCCCAACTGCTTGTTTTTGAATGAGCACGTGGTGCAACTGATGTTTTTTATGCCCCAACAGCTTGTTTATGAATGAGCACGTGGTGCAACTGATGTTATTTATGTCCCAACTGCTTGTTTGTGAATGAGCACGTGGTGCAACTGATGTTTTTTATGCTTGTTTTTCCATGAGTACGTCATGCACCTGATGTTTTTATGCTTGTTTATGAATGAGCACGTGGTGCAATTGATGTTATTTATGCCCCAACTGCTTGTTTGTGAATGAGCACGTGGTGCAACTGATGTTTTTTATGCTTGTTTTTGAATGAGTACGTGGTGCAACTGATGTTTTTATGCTTGTTTATGAATGAGCACGTGGTGCAACTGATGTTATTTATGCCCCAACTGCTTGTTTGTGAATGAGCACGTGGTGCAACTGATGTTTTTTATGCTTGTTTTTGAATGAGTAGGATGTGCAACTGATGTTTTTTATGCTTGTTTATGAATGAGCACGTGGTGCAATTGATGGTATTTATGCCCCAACTGCATGCTTTTGAATGAGTAGGTGGTGCAACTGATTTTTTTAATGCTTGTTTATGAATGAGCACGTGGTGCAACTGATGTTTTTTATGCCCCAACTGCATTTTTATGAATGACCACGTGGTGCAACCGATGTTTTTTATGCTTGTTTTTGAATTAGTACGTGGTGCAACTGATGTTTTTATGCTTGTTTATGAATGAGCACGTGGTGCAATTGATGTTATTTATGCCCCAACTGCATGTTTTTGAATGAGCACGTGGTGCAACTGATGTTATTTATGCCCCAACTTCTTGTTTGTGAATGAGCACGTGGTGCAATTGATGTTATTTAAGCCCCAACTGCTTGTTTTTGAATGAGCACGTGGTGCAACTGAAGTTTTTTATGCCTCAACTGCATGTTTATGAATGACCACGTGGTGCAACTGAATTTATTTATGCCCCAACTGCTTGTTATGGATAGAGTACGTGGTGCAACTGATGTTATTTAAGCCCCAACTGCATGTTTATGAATGACCACGTGGTGCAACTGATGTTTTTTATGCTTGTTTTTGAATGAGTACGTGGTGCAACTGATGTTTTTATGCTTGTTTATGAATGAGCACGTGGTGCAATTGATGTTATTTATGCCCCAACTGCTTGTTTGTGAATGAGCACGTGGTGCAACTGATGTTTTTTATGCTTGTTTTTGAATGAGTACGTGGTGCAACTGATGTTTTTATGCTTGTTTATGAATGAGCACGTGGTGCAATTGATGTTATTTAAGCCCCAACTGCTTGTTTTTGAATGAGCACGTGGTGCAACTGATGTTTTTTATGCCCCAACTGCTTGTTTATGAATGAGCACGTGGTGCAACTGATGTTATTTATGCCCCAACTGCTTGTTTGTGAATGAGCACGTGGTGCAACTGATGTTTTTTATGCTTGTTTTTGAATGAGTACGTGGTGCAACTGATGTTTTTATGCTTGTTTATGAATGAGCACGTGGTGCAATTGATGTTATTTATGCCCCAACTGCATGCTTTTGAATGAGTAGGTGGTGCAACTGATGTTTTTTATGCTTGTTTATGAATGAGCAGGTGGTGCAACTGATGTTATTTATGCCCCAACTGCTTGTTTGTGAATGAGCACGTGGTGCAATTGATGTTTTTTATGCTTGTTTTTGAATGAGTACGTGGTGCAACTGATGTTTTTATGCTTGTTTATGAATGAGCACGTGGTGGAATTGATGTTATTTAAGCCCCAACTGCTTGTTTTTGAATGAGCACGTGGTGCAACTGATGTTTTTTATGCCCCAACAGCTTGTTTATGAATGAGCACGTGGTGCAACTGATGTTATTTATGTCCCAACTGCTTGTTTGTGAATGAGCACGTGGTGCAACTGATGTTTTTTATGCTTGTTTTTCCATGAGTACGTCATGCACCTGATGTTTTTATGCTTGTTTATGAATGAGCACGTGGTGCAATTGATGTTATTTATGCCCCAACTGCTTGTTTGTGAATGAGCACGTGGTGCAACTGATGTTTTTTATGCTTGTTTTTGAATGAGTACGTGGTGCAACTGATGTTTTTATGCTTGTTTATGAATGAGCACGTGGTGCAACTGATGTTATTTATGCCCCAACTGCTTGTTTGTGAATGAGCACGTGGTGCAACTGATGTTTTTTATGCTTGTTTTTGAATGAGTAGGTGGTGCAACTGATGTTTTTTATGCTTGTTTATGAATGAGCACGTGGTGCAATTGATGGTATTTATGCCCCAACTGCATGTTTGTGAATGAGCACGTGGTGCAATTGATGTTTTTTATGCTTGTTTTTGAATGAGTACGTGGTGCAATTGATGTTATTTATGCCCCAACTGCATGTTTTTGAATGAGTAGGTGGTGCAACTGATGTTTTTTATGCTTGTTTTTGAATGAGTACGTGGTGCAACTGATGTTTTTATGCCTGTTTATGAATGAGCACGTGGTGCAACTGATGTTATTTATGCCCCAACTGCTTGTTTGTGAATGAGCACGTGGTGCAATTGATGTTATTTATGCTTGTTTTTGAATGAGTACGTGGTGCAACTGATGTTTTTATGCTTGTTTATGAATGAGCACGTGGTGCAACTGATGTTATTTATGCCCCATCTGCATGCTTTTGAATGAGTAGGTGGTGCAACTGATGTTTTTTATGCCCCAACTGCATGTTTATGAATGACCACGTGGTGCAACTAATTTTATTTATGCCCCAACTGCTTGTTATGGATAGAGTACGTTGTGCAACTGATGTTATTTAAGCCCCAACTGCTTGTTTTTGAATGAGCACGTGGTGCAACTGATGTTTTTTATGCTTGTTTATGAATGAGCACGTGGTGCAATTGATGTTTTTTATGCCACAACTGCTTGTTCTGGATAGAATACGTGGTGCAACTGATGTTATTTAAGCCCCAACTGCTTGTTTATGAATGAGCACGTGGTGCAACTTATGTTTTTTATGCCCCAACTGCATGTTTATGAATGACCACGTGGTGCAATTGATTTTATTTATGCCCCAACTGCTTGTTATGGATAGAGTACGTTGTGCAACTGATGTTATTTAAGCCCCAACTGCTTGTTTATGAATGAGCACGTGGTGCAACTGATGTTATTTATGCCCCAACTGCTTGTTTGTGAATGAGCACGTGGTGCAATTGATGTTATTTAAGCCCCAACTGCTTGTTTATGAATGAGCACGTGGTGCAACTGATGTTATTTATGCTCCAACTGCTTGTTTGTGAATGAGCACGTTGTGCAACTGATGTTTTTATGCTTGTTTATGAATGAGCACGTGGTGCAACTGATGTTTTTATGCCCCAACTGCTTGTTTTTGAATGAGTACGTGGTGCAACTGATGTTTTTATGCTTGTTTATGAATGAGCACGTGGTGCAACTGATGTTATTTATGCCCCAACTGCTTGTTTATGAATGAGCACGTGGTGCAACTGAATTTATTTATGACCCAATTGCTTGATATGGATAGAGTACGTGGTGCAACTGATGTTTTTTATGCTTGTTTTTGAATGAGTACGTGGTGCAACTGATGTTTTTATGCTTGTTTATGAATGAGCACGTGGTGCAACTGATGTTATTTATGCCCCAACTGCTTGTTTGTGAATGAGCACGTGGTGCAACTGATGTTTTTTATGCTTGTTTTTGAATGAGTAGGTGGTGCAACTGATGTTTTTTATGCTTGTTTATGAATGAGCACGTGGTGCAATTGATGGTATTTATGCCCCAACTGCATGTTTGTGAATGAGCACGTGGTGCAATTGATGTTTTTTATGCTTGTTTTTGAATGAGTACGTGGTGCAATTGATGTTATTTATGCCCCAACTGCATGTTTTTGAATGAGTAGGTGGTGCAACTGATGTTTTTTATGCTTGTTTTTGAATGAGTACGTGGTGCAACTGATGTTTTTATGCCTGTTTATGAATGAGCACGTGGTGCAACTGATGTTATTTATGCCCCAACTGCTTGTTTGTGAATGAGCACGTGGTGCAATTGATGTTATTTATGCTTGTTTTTGAATGAGTACGTGGTGCAACTGATGTTTTTATGCTTGTTTATGAATGAGCACGTGGTGCAACTGATGTTATTTATGCCCCATCTGCATGCTTTTGAATGAGTAGGTGGTGCAACTGATGTTTTTTATGCCCCAACTGCATGTTTATGAATGACCACGTGGTGCAACTAATTTTATTTATGCCCCAACTGCTTGTTATGGATAGAGTACGTTGTGCAACTGATGTTATTTAAGCCCCAACTGCTTGTTTTTGAATGAGCACGTGGTGCAACTGATGTTTTTTATGCTTGTTTATGAATGAGCACGTGGTGCAATTGATGTTTTTTATGCCACAACTGCTTGTTCTGGATAGAATACGTGGTGCAACTGATGTTATTTAAGCCCCAACTGCTTGTTTATGAATGAGCACGTGGTGCAACTTATGTTTTTTATGCCCCAACTGCATGTTTATGAATGACCACGTGGTGCAATTGATTTTATTTATGCCCCAACTGCTTGTTATGGATAGAGTACGTTGTGCAACTGATGTTATTTAAGCCCCAACTGCTTGTTTATGAATGAGCACGTGGTGCAACTGATGTTATTTATGCCCCAACTGCTTGTTTGTGAATGAGCACGTGGTGCAATTGATGTTATTTAAGCCCCAACTGCTTGTTTATGAATGAGCACGTGGTGCAACTGATGTTATTTATGCTCCAACTGCTTGTTTGTGAATGAGCACGTTGTGCAACTGATGTTTTTATGCTTGTTTATGAATGAGCACGTGGTGCAACTGATGTTTTTATGCCCCAACTGCTTGTTTTTGAATGAGTACGTGGTGCAACTGATGTTTTTATGCTTGTTTATGAATGAGCACGTGGTGCAACTGATGTTATTTATGCCCCAACTGCTTGTTTATGAATGAGCACGTGGTGCAACTGAATTTATTTATGACCCAATTGCTTGATATGGATAGAGTACGTGGTGCAACTGATGTTATTTAAGCCCTAACTGCATGTTTATGAATGACCACGTTGTGCAACTGATGTTTTTTTATGCTTGTTTTTAAATGAGTACGTGGTGCAACTGATGTTTTTATGCTTGTTTATGCATGAGCACGTGGTGCAATTGATGTTATTTATGCCCCAACTGCTTGTTTGTGAATGAGCACGTGGTGCAACTGATGTTTTGTATGCTTGTTTTTGAATGAGTACGTGGTGCAACTGATGTTTTTTATGCTTGTTTATGAATGAGCACGTGGTGCAATTGATGTTATTTATGCCCCAACTGCATGCTTTTGAACGAGTACGTGGTGCAATTGATGTTATTTATGCTTGTTTTTTAATGAGTACGTGGTGCAACTGATGTTTTTATGCTTGTTTATGAATGAGCACGTGGTGCAACTGATGTTATTTATGCCCCAACTGCTTGTTTGTGAATGAGCACGTGGTGCAATTGATGTTTTTTATGCTTGTTTTTGAATGAGTACGTGGTGCAATTGATGTTATTTATGCCCCAACTGCATGTTTTTGAATGAGTAGGTGGTGCAACTGATGTTTTTTATGCTTGTTTTTGAATGAGTACGTGGTGCAACTGATGTTTTTATGCTTGTTTATGAATGAGCACGTGGTGCAACTGATGTTATTTATGCCCCAACTGCTTGTTTGTGAATGAGCACGTGGTGCAATTGATGTTATTTATGCTTGTTTTTGAATGAGTACGTGGTGCAACTGATGTTATTTATGCCCCATCTGCATGCTTTTGAATGAGTAGGTGGTGCAACTGATGTTTTTTATGCCCCAACTGCATGTTTATGAATGACCACGTGGTGCAACTAATTTTATTTATGCCCCAACTGCTTGTTATGGATAGAGTACGTTGTGCAACTGATGTTATTTAAGCCCCAACTGCTTGTTTTTGAATGAGCACGTGGTGCAACTGATGTTTTTTATGCTTGTTTATGAATGAGCACGTGGTGCAATTGATGTTTTTTATGCCACAACTGCTTGTTCTGGATAGAATACGTGGTGCAACTGATGTTATTTAAGCCCCAACTGCTTGTTTATGAATGAGCACGTGGTGCAACTTATGTTTTTTATGCCCCAACTGCATGTTTATGAATGACCACGTGGTGCAATTGATTTTATTTATGCCCCAACTGCTTGTTATGGATAGAGTACGTTGTGCAACTGATGTTATTTAAGCCCCAACTGCTTGTTTATGAATGAGCACGTGGTGCAACTGATGTTATTTATGCCCCAACTGCTTGTTTGTGAATGAGCACGTGGTGCAATTGATGTTATTTAAGCCCCAACTGCTTGTTTATGAATGAGCACGTGGTGCAACTGATGTTATTTATGCTCCAACTGCTTGTTTGTGAATGAGCACGTTGTGCAACTGATGTTTTTATGCTTGTTTATGAATGAGCACGTGGTGCAACTGATGTTTTTATGCCCCAACTGCTTGTTTTTGAATGAGTACGTGGTGCAACTGATGTTTTTATGCTTGTTTATGAATGAGCACGTGGTGCAACTGATGTTATTTATGCCCCAACTGCTTGTTTATGAATGAGCACGTGGTGCAACTGAATTTATTTATGACCCAATTGCTTGATATGGATAGAGTACGTGGTGCAACTGATGTTATTTAAGCCCTAACTGCATGTTTATGAATGACCACGTTGTGCAACTGATGTTTTTTTATGCTTGTTTTTAAATGAGTACGTGGTGCAACTGATGTTTTTATGCTTGTTTATGCATGAGCACGTGGTGCAATTGATGTTATTTATGCCCCAACTGCTTGTTTGTGAATGAGCACGTGGTGCAACTGATGTTTTGTATGCTTGTTTTTGAATGAGTACGTGGTGCAACTGATGTTTTTTATGCTTGTTTATGAATGAGCACGTGGTGCAATTGATGTTATTTATGCCCCAACTGCATGCTTTTGAATGAGTAGGTGGTGCAATTGATGTTATTTATGCTTGTTTTTTAATGAGTACGTGGTGCAACTGATGTTTTTATGCTTGTTTATGAATGAGCACGTGGTGCAACTGATGTTATTTATGCCCCAACTGCTTGTTTGTGAATGACCATGTGGTGCAACTGATGTTATTTATGCTTGTTTTTGAATGAGTACGTGGTGCAACTGATGTTTTTATGCTTGTTTATGAATGAGCACGTGGTGCAACTGATGTTATTTATGCCCCAACTGCTTGTTTGTGAATGAGCACGTGGTGCAATTGATGTTATTTATGCTTGTTTTTGAATGAGTACGTGGTGCAACTGATGTTTTTATGCTTGTTTATGAATGAGCACGTGGTGCAAATGATGTTTTTTATGCCCCAACTGCTTGTTTTTGAATAAGCACGTGGTGCAACTGATGTTTTTATGCTTGTTTATGAATGAGCACGTGATGCAACTGATGTTTTTTATGCCCCAACTGCATGTTTATGAATGACCACGTGGTGCAACTGATATTTTTTATGCTTGATTTTGAATGAGTACGTGGTGCAACTGATGTTATTATGCTTGTTTATGAATGAGCACGTGGTGCAATTGATGTTATTTATGCCCCAACTGCATGTTTTTGAATGAGCACGTGGTGCAACTGATGTTTTTATGCTTGTTTATGAATGAGTACGTGTTGCAACTGATGGTTTTTATGCTTGTTTGTGAATGAGCACGTGGTGCAATTGATGTTATTTATGCTTGTTTTTGAATGAGCACGTGGTGCAATTGATGTTATTTATGCCCCAACTGCTTGTTTTTGAATGAGCACGTTGTGCAACTGATGTTATTTATGCCCCAACTGCTTGTTTGTGAATGAGCACGTGGTGCAATTGATGTTATTTAAGCCCCAACTGCTTGTTCTTGAATGAGCACGTGGTGCAACTGATGTTTTTTATGCCCCAACTGCATGTTTATGAATGACCACGTGGTGCAACTGAATTTATTTATGCCCCAACTGCTTGTTATGGATAGAGTACGTGGTGCAACTGATGTTATTTAAGCCCCAACTGCATGTTTATGAATGACCACGTGGTGCAACTGATGTTTTTTATGCTTGTTTTTGAATGAGTACGTTGTGCAACTGATGTTTTTATGCTTGTTTATGAATGAGCACGTGGTGCAATTGATGTTATTTATGCCCCAAATGCTTGTTTGTGAATGAGCACGTGGTGCAACTGATGTTTTTTATGCTTGTTTTTGAATGAGTACGTGGTGCAACTGATGTTTTTTATGCTTGTTTATGAATGAGCACGTGGTGCAATTGATGTTATTTATGCCCCAACTGCATGCTTTTGAATGAGTAGGTGGTGCAACTGATGTTTTTTTATGCTTGTTTATGAATGAGCACGTGGTGCAACTGATGTTATTTATGCCCCAACTGCTTGTTTGTGAATGAGCACGTGATGCAATTGATGTTTTTTATGCTTGTTTTTGAATGAGTACGTGGTGCAACTGATGTTTTTATGCTTGTTTATGAATGAGCACGTGGTGCAATTGATGTTATTTAAGCCCCAACTGCTTGTTTTTGAATGAGCACGTGGTGCAACTGATGTTTTTTATGCCCCAACTGCTTGTTTATGAATGAGCACGTGGTGCAACTGATGTTATTTATGCCCCAACTGCTTGTTTGTGAATGAGCACGTGGTGCAACTGATGTTTTTTATGCTTGTTGTTGAATGAGTACGTGGTGCAACTGATGTTTTTATGCTTGTTTATGAATGAGCACGTGGTGCAATTGATGTTATTTATGCCCCAACTGCTTGTTTGTGAATGAGCACGTGGTGCAACTGATGTTTTTTATGCTTGTTTTTGAATGAGTACGTGGTGCAACTGATGTTTTTATGCTTGTTTATCAACGAGAACGTGGTGCAACTAATGTTATTTATGCCCCAACTGCTTGTTTGTGAATGAGCACGTGGTGCAACTGATGTTTTTTATGCTTGTTTTTGAATGAGAATGTGGTGCAACTGATGTTTGTTATGCTTGTTTATGAATGAGCACGTGGTGCAATTGATGTTATTTATGCCCCAACTGCATGCTTTTGAATGAGTAGGTGGTGCAACTGATGTTTTTTATGCTTGTTTTTGAATGCGTACGTGGTGCAACTGATGTGGTTATGCTTGTTTATGAATGAGCACGTGGTGCAACTGATGTTATTAAAGCCCCAACTGCTTGTTTTTGAATGAGTACGTGGTGCAATTGATGTTATTTATGCCCCAATTGCATGTTTTTGAATGAGTAGGTGGTGCAACTGATGTTTTTTATGCTTGTTTTTGAATGAGTACGTGGTGCAACTGATGTTTTTATGCTTGTTTATGAATGAGCACGTGGTGCAACTGATGTTATTTATGCCCCAACTGCTTGTTTGTGAATGAGCACGTGGTGCAATTGATGTTATTTATGCTTGTTTTTGAATGAATACGTGGTGCAACTGATGTTTTTATGCTTGTTTATGAATGAGCACGTGGTGCAACTGATTTTATTTATGCCCCAACTGCATGCTTTTGAATGAGTAGGTGGTGCAACTGATGTTTTTTATGCCCTAACTGCATGTTTATGAATGACCACGTGGTGCAACTGATTTTATTTATGCCCCAACTGCTTGTTATGGATAGAGTACGTTGTGCAACTGATGTTATTTATGCCCCAACTGCTTGCTTATGAATGAGCACGTGGTGCAACTGATGTTATTTATGCCCCAACTGCTTGTTTGTGAATGAGCACGTGGTGCAATTGATGTTATTTAAGCCCCAACTGCTTGTTTATGAATGAGCACGTGGTGCAACTGATGTTATTTATGCTCCAACTGCTTTTTTGTGAATGAGCACGTTGTGCAACTGATGTTTTTATGCTTGTTTATGAATGAGCACGTGGTGCAACTGATGTTTTTATGCCCCAACTGCTTGTTTTTGAATGAGTACGTGGTGCAACTGATGTTTTTATGCTTGTTTATGAATGAGCACGTGGTGCAACTGATGTTATTTATGCCCCAACTGCTTGTTTATGAATGAGCACGTGGTGCAACTGAATTTATTTATGACCCAATTGCTTGATATGGATAGAGTACGTGGTGCAACTGATGTTATTTAAGCCCTAACTGCATGTTTATGAATGACCACGTTGTGCAACTGATGTTTTTTTATGCTTGTTTTTAAATGAGTACGTGGTGCAACTGATGTTTTTATGCTTGTTTATGCATGAGCACGTGGTGCAATTGATGTTATTTATGCCCCAACTGCTTGTTTGTGAATGAGCACGTGGTGCAACTGATGTTTTGTATGCTTGATTTTGAATGAGTACGTGGTGCAACTGATGTTTTTATGCTTGTTTATGAATGAGCACGTGGTGCAACTGATGTTATTTATGCCCCAACTGCTTGTTTGTGAATGAGCACGTGGTGCAATTGATGTTATTTATGCTTGTTTTTGAATGAGTACGTGGTGCAACTGATGTTTTTATGCTTGTTTATGAATGAGCACGTGGTGCAAATGATGTTTTTTATGCCCCAACTGCTTGTTTTTGAATAAGCACGTGGTGCAACTGATGTTTTTATGCTTGTTTATGAATGAGCACGTGATGCAACTGATGTTTTTTATGCCCCAACTGCATGTTTATGAATGACCACGTGGTGCAACTGATATTTTTTATGCTTGATTTTGAATGAGTACGTGGTGCAACTGATGTTATTATGCTTGTTTATGAATGAGCACGTGGTGCAATTGATGTTATTTATGCCCCAACTGCATGTTTTTGAATGAGCACGTGGTGCAACTGATGTTTTTATGCTTGTTTATGAATGAGTACGTGTTGCAACTGATGGTTTTTATGCTTGTTTGTGAATGAGCACGTGGTGCAATTGATGTTATTTATGCTTGTTTTTGAATGAGCACGTGGTGCAATTGATGTTATTTATGCCCCAACTGCTTGTTTTTGAATGAGCACGTTGTGCAACTGATGTTATTTAAGCCCCAACTGCTTGTTTTTGAATAAGCACGTGGTGCAACTGATGTTTTTTATGCCCCAACTGCATGTTTATGAATGACCACGTGGTGCAACTGAATTTATTTATTCCCCAACTGCTTGTTATGGATAGAGTACGTGGTGCAACTGATGTTATTTAAGCCCCAACTGCATGTTTATGAATGACCACGTGGTGCAACTGATGTTTTTTATGCTTGTTTTTGAATGAGTACGTTGTGCAACTGATGTTTTTATGCTTGTTTATGAATGAGCACGTGGTGCAATTGATGTTATTTATGCCCCAAATGCTTGTTTGTGAATGAGCACGTGGTGCAACTGATGTTTTTTATGCTTGTTTTTGAATGAGTACGTGGTGCAACTGATGTTTTTTATGCTTGTTTATGAATGAGCACGTGGTGCAATTGATGTTATTTATGCCCCAACTGCATGCTTTTGAATGAGTATGTGGTGCAACTGATGTTTTTTTATGCTTGTTTATGAATGAGCACGTGGTGCAACTGATGTTATTTATGCCCCAACTGCTTGTTTGTGAATGAGCACGTGATGCAATTGATGTTTTTTATGCTTGTTTTTGAATGAGTACGTGGTGCAACTGATGTTTTTATGCTTGTTTATGAATGAGCACGTGGTGCAATTGATGTTATTTAAGCCCCAACTGCTTGTTTTTGAATGAGCACGTGGTGCAACTGATGTTTTTTATGCCCCAACTGCTTGTTTGTGAATGAGCACGTGGTGCAACTGATGTTTTTTATGCTTGTTGTTGAATGAGTACGTGGTGCAACTGATGTTTTTATGCTTGTTTATGAATGAGCACGTGGTGCAATTGATGTTATTTATGCCCCAACTGCTTGTTTGTGAATGAGCACGTGGTGCAACTGATGTTTTTTATGCTTGTTTTTGAATGAGTACGTGGTGCAACTGATGTTTTTATGCTTGTTTATCAACGAGAACGTGGTGCAACTGATGTTATTTATGCCCCAACTGCTTGTTTGTGAATGAGCACGTGGTGCAACTGATGTTTTTTATGCTTGTTTTTGAATGAGAATGTGGTGCAACTGATGTTTGTTATGCTTGTTTATGAATGAGCACGTGGTGCAATTGATGTTATTTATGCCCCAACTGCATGCTTTTGAATGAGTAGGTGGTGCAACTGATGTTTTTTATGCTTGTTTTTGAATGCGTACGTGGTGCAACTGATGTGGTTATGCTTGTTTATGAATGAGCACGTGGTGCAACTGATGTTATTAAAGCCCCAACTGCTTGTTTTTGAATGAGTACGTGGTGCAATTGATGTTATTTATGCCACAATTGCATGTTTTTGAATGAGTAGGTGGTGCAACTGATGTTTTTTATGCTTGTTTTTGAATGAGTACGTGGTGCAACTGATGTTTTTATGCTTGTTTATGAATGAGCACGTGGTGCAACTGATGTTATTTATGCCCCAACTGCTTGTTTGTGAATGAGCACGTGGTGCAATTGATGTTATTTATGCTTGTTTTTGAATGAATACGTGGTGCAACTGATGTTTTTATGCTTGTTTATGAATGAGCACGTGGTGCAACTGATTTTATTTATGCCCCAACTGCATGCTTTTGAATGAGTAGGTGGTGCAACTGATGTTTTTTATGCCCTAACTGCATGTTTATGAATGACCACGTGGTGCAACTGATTTTATTTATGCCCCAACTGCTTGTTATGGATAGAGTACGTTGTGCAACTGATGTTACTTAAGCCCCAACTGCTTGTTTTTGAATGAGCACGTGGTGCAACTGATGTATTTTATGCTTGTTTATGAATGAGCACGTGGTGCAATTGATGTTTTTTATGCCCCAACTGCTTGTTCTGGATAGAATACGTGGTGCAACTGATGTTATTTACGCCCCAACTGCTTGTTTATGAATAAGCACGTGGTGCAACTGATGTTTTTTATGCCCCAACTGCATGTTTATGAATGACCACGTGGTGCAATTGATTTTATTTATGCCCCAACTGCTTGTTATGGATAGAGTACGTTGTGCAACTGATGTTATTTAAGCCCCAACTGCTTGTTTTTGAATGAGCACGTGGTGCAACTGATGTTTTTTATGCTTGTTTATGAATGAGCACGTGGTGCAACTGATGTTATTTATGCCCCAACTGCTTGTTTGTGAATGAGCACGTGGTGCAATTGATGTTATTTAAGCCCCAACTGCTTGTTTATGAATGAGCACGCGGTGCAACTGATGTTATTTATGCCCCAACTGCTTGTTTGTGAATGAGCACGTGGTGCAACTGATGTTTTTATGCTTGTTTATGAATGAGCACGTGGTGCAACTGATGTTTTTTATGCCCCAACTGCTTGTTTTTGAATGAGTACCTGGTGCAACTGATGTTTTTATGCTTGTTTATGAATGAGCACGTGGTGCAACTGATGGTATTTATGCCCCAACTGTTTGTTTATGAATGAGCAGGTCGTGCAACTGATGTTATTTATGCCCCAACTGCTTGTTTGTGAATGAGCTCGTGGTGCAACTGATGATTTTTATGCCCTAACTGCATGTTTATGAATGAGTACGTGGTGCAATTGATGTTTTTTATGCTTGTTTATGAATGAGTACGTGGTGCAACTGATGTTTTTATGCTTGTTTATGAATGAGCACGTGGTGCAATTGATGTTATTTATGCCCCAACTGCATGTTTTTGAATGAGCACGTGGTGCAACTGATGTTTTTATGCTTGTTTTTGAATTAGTACGTGTTGCAACTGATGTTTTTATGCTTGTTTATGAATGAGCACGTGGTGCAATTGATGTTTTTTATGCCCCAACTGCTAGTTTTTGAATGAGTACGTGGTGCAACTGATGTTTTTATGCTTGTTTATGAATGAGCACGTGGTGCAACTGATGTTTTTTATGCCCCAACTGCATGTTTATGAATGACCACGTGGTGCAACTGATAATTTTTATGTTTGTTTTTGAATGAGTACGTGGTGCAACTGATGTTTTTTATGCTTGTTTATGAATGAGCACGTGGTGCAACTGATGTTATTTATGCCCCAACTGCTTGTTTGTGAATGAGCACGTGGTGCAATTGATGTTATTTAAGCCCCAACTGCTTGTTTATGAATGAGCACGTGGTGCAACTGATGTTATTTATGCCCCAACTGCTTGTGTGTGAATGAGCACGTGGTGCAACTGATGTTTTTTATGCCCCAACTGCATGTTTATGAATGACCACATGGTTCAACTGAATTTATTTATGCCCCAACTGCTTGTTATGGATAGAGTACGTGGTGCAACTGATGTTATTTAAGCCCCAACTGCATGTTTATGAATGACCACGTGGTGCAACTGATGATTTTTATGCTTGTTTTTGAATGAGTACGTGGTGCAACTGATGTTTTTATGCTTGTTTATGCATGAGCACGTGGTGCAATTGATGTTATTTATGCCCCAACTGCTTGTTTGTGAATGAGCACGTGGTGCAACTGATGTTTTTTATGCTTGTTTTTGAATGAGCACGTGGTGCAATTGATGTTATTTATGCCCCAACTGCATGCTTTTGAATGAGTAGGTGGTGCATTTGATGTTATTTATGCTTGTTTTTGAATGAGCACGTGGTGCAATTGATGTTATTTATGCCCCAACTGCTTGTTTTTGAATGAGCACGTTGTGCAACTGATGTTATTTATGCCCCAACTGCTTGTTTGTGAATGAGCACGTGGTGCAATTGATGTTATTTAAGCCATAACTGCTTGTTTTTGAATGAGCACGTGGTGCAACTGATGTTTTTTATGCCCCAACTGCATGTTTATGAATGACCACGTGGTGCAACTGAATTTATTTATGCCCCAACTGCTTGTTATGGATAGAGTACGTGGTGCAACTGATGTTATTTAAGCCCCAACTGCATGTTTATGAATGAACACGTGGTGCAACTGATGTTTTTTATGCTTGTTTTTGAATGAGTACGTGGTGCAACTGATGTTTTTATGCTTGTTTATGAATGAGCACGTGGTGCAATTGATGTTATTTATGCCCCAAATGCTTGTTTGTGAATGAGCACGTGGTGCAACTGATGTTTTTTATGCTTGTTTTTGAATGAGTACGTGGTGCAACTGATGTTTTTTATGCTTGTTTATGAATGAGCACGTGGTGCAATTGATGTTATTTATGCCCCAACTGCATGCTTTTGAATGAGTAGGTTGTGCAACTGATGTTTTTTTATGCTTGTTTATGAATGAGCACGTGGTGCAACTGATGTTATTTATGCCCCAACTGCTTGTTTGTGAATGAGCACGTGGTGCAACTGATGTTTTTATGCTTGTTTATGAATGAGCACGTGGTGCAACTGATGTTTTTTATGCCCCAACTGCTTGTTTTTGAATGAGTACCTGGTGCAACTGATGTTTTTATGCTTGTTTATGAATGAGCACGTGGTGCAACTGATGGTATTTATGCCCCAACTGTTTGTTTATGAATGAGCAGGTCGTGCAACTGATGTTATTTATGCCCCAACTGCTTGTTTGTGAATGAGCTCGTGGTGCAACTGATGATTTTTATGCCCTAACTGCATGTTTATGAATGAGTACGTGGTGCAATTGATGTTTTTTATGCTTGTTTATGAATGAGTACGTGGTGCAACTGATGTTTTTATGCTTGTTTATGAATGAGCACGTGGTGCAATTGATGTTTTTTATGCCCCAACTGCTAGTTTTTGAATGAGTACGTGGTGCAACTGATGTTTTTATGCTTGTTTATGAATGAGCACGTGGTGCAACTGATGTTTTTTATGCCCCAACTGCATGTTTATGAATGACCACGTGGTGCAACTGATAATTTTTATGCTTGTTTTTGAATGAGTACGTGGTGCAACTGATGTTTTTTATGCTTGTTTATGAATGAGCACGTGGTGCAACTGATGTTATTTATGCCCCAACTGCTTGTTTGTGAATGAGCACGTGGTGCAATTGATGTTATTTAAGCCCCAACTGCTTGTTTATGAATGAGCACGTGGTGCAACTGATGTTATTTATGCCCCAACTGCATGCTTTTGAATGAGTAGGTGGTGCATTTGATGTTATTTATGCTTGTTTTTGAATGAGCACGTGGTGCAATTGATGTTATTTATGCCCCAACTGCTTGTTTTTGAATGAGCACGTTGTGCAACTGATGTTATTTATGCCCCAACTGCTTGTTTGTGAATGAGCACGTGGTGCAATTGATGTTATTTAAGCCATAACTGCTTGTTTTTGAATGAGCACGTGGTGCAACTGATGTTTTTTATGCCCCAACTGCATGTTTATGAATGACCACGTGGTGCAACTGAATTTATTTATGCCCCAACTGCTTGTTATGGATAGAGTACGTGGTGCAACTGATGTTATTTAAGCCCCAACTGCATGTTTATGAATGAACACGTGGTGCAACTGATGTTTTTTATGCTTGTTTTTGAATGAGTACGTGGTGCAACTGATGTTTTTATGCTTGTTTATGAATGAGCACGTGGTGCAATTGATGTTATTTATGCCCCAAATGCTTGTTTGTGAATGAGCACGTGGTGCAACTGATGTTTTTTATGCTTGTTTTTGAATGAGTACGTGGTGCAACTGATGTTTTTTATGCTTGTTTATGAATGAGCACGTGGTGCAATTGATGTTATTTATGCCCCAACTGCATGCTTTTGAATGAGTAGGTTGTGCAACTGATGTTTTTTTATGCTTGTTTATGAATGAGCACGTGGTGCAATTGATGTTATTTAAGCCCCAACTGCTTGTTTATGAATGAGCACGCGGTGCAACTGATGTTATTTATGCCCCAACTGCTTGTTTGTGAATGAGCACGTGGTGCAACTGATGTTTTTATGCTTGTTTATGAATGAGCACGTGGTGCAACTGATGTTTTTTATGCCCCAACTGCTTGTTTTTGAATGAGTACCTGGTGCAACTGATGTTTTTATGCTTGTTTATGAATGAGCACGTGGTGCAACTGATGGTATTTATGCCCCAACTGTTTGTTTATGAATGAGCAGGTCGTGCTACTGATGTTATTTATGCCCCAACTGCTTGTTTGTGAATGAGCTCGTGGTGCAACTGATGATTTTTATGCCCTAACTGCATGTTTATGAATGAGTACGTGGTGCAATTGATGTTTTTTATGCTTGTTTATGAATGAGTACGTGGTGCAACTGATGTTTTTATGCTTGTTTATGAATGAGCACGTGGTGCAATTGATGTTATTTATGCCCCAACTGCATGTTTTTGAATGAGCACGTGGTGCAACTGATGTTTTTATGCTTGTTTTTGAATTAGTACGTGTTGCAACTGATGTTTTTATGCTTGTTTATGAATGAGCACGTGGTGCAATTGATGTTTTTTATGCCCCAACTGCTAGTTTTTGAATGAGTACGTGGTGCAACTGATGTTTTTATGCTTGTTTATGAATGAGCACGTGGTGCAACTGATGTTTTTTATGCCCCAACTGCATGTTTATGAATGACCACGTGGTGCAACTGATAATTTTTATGCTTGTTTTTGAATGAGTACGTGGTGCAACTGATGTTTTTTATGCTTGTTTATGAATGAGCACGTGGTGCAACTGATGTTATTTATTCCCCAACTGCTTGTTTGTGAATGAGCACGTGGTGCAATTGATGTTATTTAAGCCCCAACTGCTTGTTTATGAATGAGCACGTGGTGCAACTGATGTTATTTATGCCCCAACTGCTTGTGTGTGAATGAGCACGTGGTGCAACTGATGTTTTTTATGCCCCAACTACATGTTTATGAATGACCACATGGTTCAACTGAATTTATTTATGCCCCAACTGCTTGTTATGGATAGAGTACGTGGTGCAACTGATGTTATTTAAGCCCCAACTGCATGTTTATGAATGACCACGTGGTGCAACTGATGATTTTTATGCTTGTTTTTGAATGAGTACGTGGTGCAACTGATGTTTTTATGCTTGTTTATGCATGAGCACGTGGTGCAATTGATGTTATTTATGCCCCAACTGCTTGTTTGTGAATGAGCACGTGGTGCAACTGATGTTTTTTATGCTTGTTTTTGAATGAGCACGTGGTGCAATTGATGTTATTTATGCCCCAACTGCTTGTTTTTGAATGAGCACGTTGTGCAACTGATGTTATTTATGCCCCAACTGCTTGTTTGTGAATGAGCACGTGGTGCAATTGATGTTATTTAAGCCATAACTGCTTGTTTTTGAATGAGCACGTGGTGCAACTGATGTTTTTTATGCCCCAACTGCATGTTTATGAATGACCACGTGGTGCAACTGAATTTATTTATGCCCCAACTGCTTGTTATGGATAGAGTACGTGGTGCAACTGATGTTATTTAAGCCCCAACTGCATGTTTATGAATGAACACGTGGTGCAACGGATGTTTTTTATGCTTGTTTTTGAATGAGTACGTGGTGCAACTGATGTTTTTATGCTTGTTTATGAATGAGCACGTGGTGCAATTGATGTTATTTATGCCCCAAATGCTTGTTTGTGAATGAGCACGTGGTGCAACTGATGTTTTTTATGCTTGTTTTTGAATGAGTACGTGGTGCAACTGATGTTTTTTATGCTTGTTTATGAATGAGCACGTGGTGCAATTGATGTTATTTATGCCCCAACTGCATGCTTTTGAATGAGTAGGTTGTGCAACTGATGTTTTTTTATGCTTGTTTATGAATGAGCACGTGGTGCAATTGATGTTATTTAAGCCCCAACTGCTTGTTTATGAATGAGCACGCGGTGCAACTGATGTTATTTATGCCCCAACTGCTTGTTTGTGAATGAGCACGTGGTGCAACTGATGTTTTTATGCTTGTTTATGAATGAGCACGTGGTGCAACTGATGTTTTTTATGCCCCAACTGCTTGTTTTTGAATGAGTACCTGGTGCAACTGATGTTTTTATGCTTGTTTATGAATGAGCACGTGGTGCAACTGATGGTATTTATGCCCCAACTGTTTGTTTATGAATGAGCAGGTCGTGCAACTGATGTTATTTATGCCCCAACTGCTTGTTTGTGAATGAGCTCGTGGTGCAACTGATGATTTTTATGCCCTAACTGCATGTTTATGAATGAGTACGTGGTGCAATTGATGTTTTTTATGCTTGTTTATGAATGAGTACGTGGTGCAACTGATGTTTTTATGCTTGTTTATGAATGAGCACGTGGTGCAATTGATGTTATTTATGCCCCAACTGCATGTTTTTGAATGAGCACGTGGTGCAACTGATGTTTTTATGCTTGTTTTTGAATTAGTACGTGTTGCAACTGATGTTTTTATGCTTGTTTATGAATGAGCACGTGGTGCAATTGATGTTTTTTATGCCCCAACTGCTAGTTTTTGAATGAGTACGTGGTGCAACTGATGTTTTTATGCTTGTTTATGAATGAGCACGTGGTGCAACTGATGTTTTTTATGCCCCAACTGCATGTTTATGAATGACCACGTGGTGCAACTGATAATTTTTATGCTTGTTTTTGAATGAGTACGTGGTGCAACTGATGTTTTTTATGCTTGTTTATGAATGAGCACGTGGTGCAACTGATGTTATTTATGCCCCAACTGCTTGTTTGTGAATGAGCACGTGGTGCAATTGATGTTATTTAAGCCCCAACTGCTTGTTTATGAATGAGCACGTGGTGCAACTGATGTTATTTATGCCCCAACTGCTTGTGTGTGAATGAGCACGTGGTGCAACTGATGTTTTTTATGCCCCAACTGCATGTTTATGAATGACCACATGGTTCAACTGAATTTATTTATGCCCCAACTGCTTGTTATGGATAGAGTACGTGGTGCAACTGATGTTATTTAAGCCCCAACTGCATGTTTATGAATGACCACGTGGTGCAACTGATGATTTTTATGCTTGTTTTTGAATGAGTACGTGGTGCAACTGATGTTTTTATGCTTGTTTATGCATGAGCACGTGGTGCAATTGATGTTATTTATGCCCCAACTGCTTGTTTGTGAATGAGCACGTGGTGCAACTGATGTTTTTTATGCTTGTTTTTGAATGAGCACGTGGTGCAATTGATGTTATTTATGCCCCAACTGCATGCTTTTGAATGAGTAGGTGGTGCATTTGATGTTATTTATGCTTGTTTTTGAATGAGCACGTGGTGCAATTGATGTTATTTATGCCCCAACTGCTTGTTTTTGAATGAGCACGTTGTGCAACTGATGTTATTTATGCCCCAACTGCTTGTTTGTGAATGAGCACGTGGTGCAATTGATGTTATTTAAGCCATAACTGCTTGTTTTTGAATGAGCACGTGGTGCAACTGATGTTTTTTATGCCCCAACTGCATGTTTATGAATGACCACGTGGTGCAACTGAATTTATTTATGCCCCAACTGCTTGTTATGGATAGAGTACGTGGTGCAACTGATGTTATTTAAGCCCCAACTGCATGTTTATGAATGAACACGTGGTGCAACTGATGTTTTTTATGCTTGTTTTTGAATGAGTACGTGGTGCAACTGATGTTTTTATGCTTGTTTATGAATGAGCACGTGGTGCAATTGATGTTATTTATGCCCCAAATGCTTGTTTGTGAATGAGCACGTGGTGCAACTGATGTTTTTTATGCTTGTTTTTGAATGAGTACGTGGTGCAACTGATGTTTTTTATGCTTGTTTATGAATGAGCACGTGGTGCAATTGATGTTATTTATGCCCCAACTGCATGCTTTTGAATGAGTAGGTTGTGCAACTGATGTTTTTTATGCTTGTTTATGAATGAGCACGTGGTGCAACTGATGTTATTTATGCCCCAACTGCTTGTTTGTGAATGAGCACGTGATGCAATTGATGTTTTTTATGCTTGTTTTTGAATGAGTACGTGGTGAAACTGATGTTTTTATGCTTGTTTATGAATGAGCACGTGGTGCAACTGATGTTATTTATGCCCCAACTGCTTGTTTGTGAATGAGCACGTGGTGCAATTGATGTTATTTATGCTTGTTTTTGAATGAATACGTGGTGCAACTGATGTTTTTATGCTTGTTTATGAATGAGCACGTGGTGCAACTGATTTTATTTATGCCCCAACTGCATGCTTTTGAATGAGTAGGTGGTGCAACTGATGTTTTTTATGCCCTAACTGCATGTTTATGAATGACCACGTGGTGCAACTGATTTTATTTATGCCCCAACTGCTTGTTATGGATAGAGTACGTTGTGCAACTGATGTTACTTAAGCCCCAACTGCTTGTTTTTGAATGAGCACGTGGTGCAACTGATGTATTTTATGCTTGTTTATGAATGAGCACGTGGTGCAATTGATGTTTTTTATGCCCCAACTGCTTGTTCTGGATAGAATACGTGGTGCAACTGATGTTATTTACGCCCCAACTGCTTGTTTATGAATAAGCACGTGGTGCAACTGATGTTTTTTATGCCCCAACTGCATGTTTATGAATGACCACGTGGTGCAATTGATTTTATTTATGCCCCAACTGCTTGTTATGGATAGAGTACGTTGTGCAACTGATGTTATTTAAGCCCCAACTGCTTGTTTTTGAATGAGCACGTGGTGCAACTGATGTTTTTTATGCTTGTTTATGAATGAGCACGTGGTGCAACTGATGTTATTTATGCCCCAACTGCTTGTTTGTGAATGAGCACGTGGTGCAATTGATGTTATTTAAGCCCCAACTGCTTGTTTATGAATGAGCACGTGGTGCAACTGATGTTATTTATGCCCCAACTGCTTGTTTGTGAATGAGCACGTGGTGCAACTGATGTTTTTATGCTTGTTTATGAATGAGCACGTGGTGCAACTGATGTTTTTTATGCCCCAACTGCTTGTTTTTGAATGAGTACCTGGTGCAACTGATGTTTTTATGCTTGTTTATGAATGAGCACGTGGTGCAACTGATGGTATTTATGCCCCAACTGTTTGTTTATGAATGAGCAGGTCGTGCAACTGATGTTATTTATGCCCCAACTGCTTGTTTGTGAATGAGCTCGTGGTGCAACTGATGATTTTTATGCCCTAACTGCATGTTTATGAATGAGTACGTGGTGCAATTGATGTTTTTTATGCTTGTTTATGAATGAGTACGTGGTGCAACTGATGTTTTTATGCTTGTTTATGAATGAGCACGTGGTGCAATTGATGTTATTTATGCCCCAACTGCATGTTTTTGAATGAGCACGTGGTGCAACTGATGTTTTTATGCTTGTTTTTGAATTAGTACGTGTTGCAACTGATGTTTTTATGCTTGTTTATGAATGAGCACGTGGTGCAATTGATGTTTTTTATGCCCCAACTGCTAGTTTTTGAATGAGTACGTGGTGCAACTGATGTTTTTTATGCTTGTTTATGAATGAGCACGTGGTGCAACTGATGTTATTTATGCCCCAACTGCTTGTTTGTGAATGAGCACGTGGTGCAATTGATGTTATTTAAGCCCCAACTGCTTGTTTATGAATGAGCACGTGGTGCAACTGATGTTATTTATGCCCCAACTGCTTGTGTGTGAATGAGCACGTGGTGCAACTGATGTTTTTTATGCCCCAACTGCATGTTTATGAATGACCACATGGTTCAACTGAATTTATTTATGCCCCAACTGCTTGTTATGGATAGAGTACGTGGTGCAACTGATGTTATTTAAGCCCCAACTGCATGTTTATGAATGACCACGTGGTGCAACTGATGATTTTTATGCTTGTTTTTGAATGAGTACGTGGTGCAACTGATGTTTTTATGCTTGTTTATGCATGAGCACGTGGTGCAATTGATGTTATTTATGCCCCAACTGCTTGTTTGTGAATGAGCGCGTGGTGCAACTGATGTTTTTTATGCTTGTTTTTGAATGAGCACGTGGTGCAATTGATGTTATTTATGCCCCAACTGCATGCTTTTGAATGAGTAGGTGGTGCATTTGATGTTATTTATGCTTGTTTTTGAATGAGCACGTGGTGCAATTGATGTTATTTATGCCCCAACTGCTTGTTTTTGAATGAGCACGTTGTGCAACTGATGTTATTTATGCCCCAACTGCTTGTTTGTGAATGAGCACGTGGTGCAATTGATGTTATTTAAGCCATAACTGCTTGTTTTTGAATGAGCACGTGGTGCAACTGATGTTTTTTATGCCCCAACTGCATGTTTATGAATGACCACGTGGTGCAACTGAATTTATTTATGCCCCAACTGCTTGTTATGGATAGAGTACGTGGTGCAACTGATGTTATTTAAGCCCCAACTGCATGTTTATGAATGAACACGTGGTGCAACTGATGTTTTTTATGCTTGTTTTTGAATGAGTACGTGGTGCAACTGATGTTTTTATGCTTGTTTATGAATGAGCACGTGGTGCAATTGATGTTATTTATGCCCCAAATGCTTGTTTGTGAATGAGCACGTGGTGCAACTGATGTTTTTTATGCTTGTTTATGAATGAGCACGTGGTTCAATTGATGTTATGTATGCCCCAACTGCATGCTTTTGAATGAGTAGGTTGTGCAACTGATGTTTTTTTATGCTTGTTTATGAATGAGCACGTGGTGCAACTGATGTTATTTATGCCCCAACTGCTTGTTTGTGAATGAGCACGTGATGCAATTGATGTTTTTTATGCTTGTTTTTGAATGAGTACGTGGTGCAACTGATGTTTTTATGCTTGTTTATGAATGAGCACGTGGTGCAATTGATGTTATTTAAGCCCCAACTGCTTGTTTTTGAATGAGCACGTGGTGCAACTGATGTTTTTTATGCCCCAACTGCTTGTTTATGAATGAGCACGTGGTGCAACTGATGTTATTTATGCCCCAACTGCTTGTTTGTGAATGAGCACGTGGTGCAACTGATGTTTTTTATGCTTGTTTTTGAATGAGTACGTGGTGCAACTGATGTTTTTATGCTTGTTTATGAATGAGCACGTGGTGCAATTGATGTTATTTATGCCCCAACTGCTTGTTTGTGAATGAGCACGTGGTGCAACTGATGTTTTTTATGCTTGTTTTTGAATGAGAAGGTGGTGCAACTGATGTTTGTTATGCTTGTTTATGAATGAGCACGTGGTGCAATTGATGTTATTTATGCCCCAACTGCATGCTTTTGAATGAGTAGGTGGTGCAACTGATGTTTTTTATGCTTGTTTTTGAATGAGTACGTGGTGCAACTGATGTGTTTATGCTTGTATATGAATGAGCACGTGGTGCAACTGATGTTATTAAAGCCCCAACTGCTTGTTTTTGAATGAGTACGTGGTGCAATTGATGTTATTTATGCCCCAACTGCATGTTTTTGAATGAGTAGGTGGTGCAACTGATGTTTTTTATGCTTGTTTTTGAATAAGTACGTGGTGCAACTGATGTTTTTATGCTTGTTTATGAATGAGCACGTGGTGCAACTGATGTTATTTATGCCCCAACTGCTTGTTTGTGAATGAGCACGTGGTGCAATTGATGTTATTTATGCTTGTTTTTGAATGAATACGTGGTGCAACTGATGTTTTTATGCTTGTTTATGAATGAGCACGTGGTGCAACTGATTTTATTGATGCCCCAACTGCATGCTTTTGAATGAGTAGGTGGTGCAACTAATGTTTTTTATGCCCTAACTGCATGTTTATGAATGACCACGTGGTGCAACTGATTTTATTTATGCCCCAACTGCTTGTTATGGATAGAGTACGTTGTGCAACTGATGTTACTTAAGCCCCAACTGCTTGTTTTTAAATGAGCACGTGGTGCAACTGATGTTTTTTATGCTTGTTTATGAATGAGCACGTGGTGCAATTGATGTTTTTTATGCCCCAACTGCTTGTTCTGGATAGAATACGTGGTGCAACTGATGTTATTTACGCCCCAACTGCTTGTTTATGAATAAGCACGTGGTGCAACTGATGTTTTTTTTTTGCCCCAACTGCATGTTTATGAATGACCACGTGGTGCAATTGATTTTATTTATGCCCCAACTGCTTGTTATGGATAGAGTACGTTGTGCAACTGATGTTATTTAAGCCCCAACTGCTTGTTTTTGAATGAGCACGTGGTGCAACTGATGTTTTTTATGCTTGTTTATGAATGAGCACGTGGTGCAACTGATGTTATTTATGCCCTAACTGCTTGTTTGTGAATGAGCACGTGGTGCAATTGATGTTATTTAAGCCCCAACTGCTTGTTTATGAATGAGCACGTGGTGCAACTGATGTTATTTATGCCCCAACTGCTTGTTTGTGAATGAGCACGTGGTGCAACTGATGTTTTTATGCTTGTTTATGAATGAGCACGTGGTGCAACTGATGTTTTTTATGCCCCAACTGCTTGTTTTTGAATGAGTACCTGGTGCAACTGATGTTTTTATGCTTGTTTATGAATGAGCACGTGGTGCAACTGATGGTATTTATGCCCCAACTGTTTGTTTATGAATGAGCAGGTCGTGCAACTGATGTTATTTATGCCCCAACTGCTTGTTTGTGAATGAGCTCGTGGTGCAACTGATGATTTTTATGCCCTAACTGCATGTTTATGAATGAGTACGTGGTGCAACTGATGTTTTTATGCTTGTTTATGAATGAGCACGTGGTGCAATTGATGTTATTTATGCCCCAACTGCATGTTTTTGAATGAGCACGTGGTGCAACTGATGTTTTTATGCTTGTTTTTGAATTAGTACGTGTTGCAACTGATGTTTTTATGCTTGTTTATGAATGAGCACGTGGTGCAATTGATGTTTTTTATGCCCCAACTGCTAGTTTTTGAATGAGTACGTGGTGCAACTGATGTTTTTATGCTTGTTTATTAATGAGCACGTGGTGCAACTGATGTTTTTTATGCCCCAACTGCATGTTTATGAATGACCACGTGGTGCAACTGATAATTTTTATGCTTGTTTTTGAATGAGTACGTGGTGCAACTGATGTTTTTTATGCTTGTTTATGAATGAGCACGTGGTGCAACTGATGTTATTTATGCCCCAACTGCTTGTTTGTGAATGAGCACGTGGTGCAATTGATGTTATTTAAGCCCCAACTGCTTGTTTATGAATGAGCACGTGGTGCAACTGATGTTATTTATGCCCCAACTGCTTGTGTGTGAATGAGCACGTGGTGCAACTGATGTTTTTTATGCCCCAACTGCATGTTTATGAATGACCACATGGTTCAACTGAATTTATTTATGCCCCAACTGCTTGTTATGGATAGAGTACGTGGTGCAACTGATGTTATTTAAGCCCCAACTGCATGTTTATGAATGACCACGTGGTGCAACTGATGATTTTTATGCTTGTTTTTGAATGAGTACGTGGTGCAACTGATGTTTTTATGCTTGTTTATGCATGAGCACGTGGTGCAATTGATGTTATTTATGCCCCAACTGCTTGTTTGTGAATGAGCACGTGGTGCAACTGATGTTTTTTATGCTTGTTTTTGAATGAGCACGTGGTGCAATTGATGTTATTTATGCCCCAACTGCATGCTTTTGAATGAGTAGGTGGTGCATTTGATGTTATTTATGCTTGTTTTTGAATGAGCACGTGGTGCAATTGATGTTATTTATGCCCCAACTGCTTGTTTTTGAATGAGCACGTTGTGCAACTGATGTTATTTATGCCCCAACTGCTTGTTTGTGAATGAGCACGTGGTGCAATTGATGTTATTTAAGCCATAACTGCTTGTTTTTGAATGAGCACGTGGTGCAACTGATGTTTTTTATGCCCCAACTGCATGTTTATGAATGACCACGTGGTGCAACTGAATTTATTTATGCCCCAACTGCTTGTTATGGATAGAGTACGTGGTGCAACTGATGTTATTTAAGCCCCAACTGCATGTTTATGAATGAACACGTGGTGCAACTGATGTTTTTTATGCTTGTTTTTGAATGAGTACGTGGTGCAACTGATGTTTTTATGCTTGTTTATGAATGAGCACGTGGTGCAATTGATGTTATTTATGCCCCAAATGCTTGTTTGTGAATGAGCACGTGGTGCAACTGATGTTTTTTATGCTTGTTTATGAATGAGCACGTGGTGCAATTGATGTTATGTATGCCCCAACTGCATGCTTTTGAATGAGTAGGTTGTGCAACTGATGTTTTTTTATGCTTGTTTATGAATGAGCACGTGGTGCAACTGATGTTATTTATGCCCCAACTGCTTGTTTGTGAATGAGCACGTGATGCAATTGATGTTTTTTATGCTTGTTTTTGAATGAGTACGTGGTGCAACTGATGTTTTTATGCTTGTTTATGAATGAGCACGTGGTGCAATTGATGTTATTTAAGCCCCAACTGCTTGTTTTTGAATGAGCACGTGGTGCAACTGATGTTTTTTATGCCCCAACTGCTTGTTTATGAATGAGCACGTGGTGCAACTGATGTTATTTATGCCCCAACTGCTTGTTTGTGAATGAGCACGTGGTGCAACTGATGTTTTTTATGCTTGTTTTTGAATGAGTACGTGGTGCAACTGATGTTTTTATGCTTGTTTATGAATGAGCACGTGGTGCAATTGATGTTATTTATGCCCCAACTGCTTGTTTGTGAATGAGCACGTGGTGCAACTGATGTTTTTTATGCTTGTTTTTGAATGAGAAGGTGGTGCAACTGATGTTTGTTATGCTTGTTTATGAATGAGCACGTGGTGCAATTGATGTTATTTATGCCCCAACTGCATGCTTTTGAATGAGTAGGTGGTGCAACTGATGTTTTTTATGCTTGTTTTTGAATGAGTACGTGGTGCAACTGATGTGTTTATGCTTGTATATGAATGAGCACGTGGTGCAACTGATGTTATTAAAGCCCCAACTGCTTGTTTTTGAATGAGTACGTGGTGCAATTGATGTTATTTATGCCCCAACTGCATGTTTTTGAATGAGTAGGTGGTGCAACTGATGTTTTTTATGCTTGTTTTTGAATAAGTACGTGGTGCAACTGATGTTTTTATGCTTGTTTATGAATGAGCACGTGGTGCAACTGATGTTATTTATGCCCCAACTGCTTGTTTGTGAATGAGCACGTGGTGCAATTGATGTTATTTATGCTTGTTTTTGAATGAATACGTGGTGCAACTGATGTTTTTATGCTTGTTTATGAATGAGCACGTGGTGCAACTGATTTTATTGATGCCCCAACTGCATGCTTTTGAATGAGTAGGTGGTGCAACTAATGTTTTTTATGCCCTAACTGCATGTTTATGAATGACCACGTGGTGCAACTGATTTTATTTATGCCCCAACTGCTTGTTATGGATAGAGTACGTTGTGCAACTGATGTTACTTAAGCCCCAACTGCTTGTTTTTAAATGAGCACGTGGTGCAACTGATGTTTTTTATGCTTGTTTATGAATGAGCACGTGGTGCAATTGATGTTTTTTATGCCCCAACTGCTTGTTCTGGATAGAATACGTGGTGCAACTGATGTTATTTACGCCCCAACTGCTTGTTTATGAATAAGCACGTGGTGCAACTGATGTTTTTTTTTTGCCCCAACTGCATGTTTATGAATGACCACGTGGTGCAATTGATTTTATTTATGCCCCAACTGCTTGTTATGGATAGAGTACGTTGTGCAACTGATGTTATTTAAGCCCCAACTGCTTGTTTTTGAATGAGCACGTGGTGCAACTGATGTTTTTTATGCTTGTTTATGAATGAGCACGTGGTGCAACTGATGTTATTTATGCCCTAACTGCTTGTTTGTGAATGAGCACGTGGTGCAATTGATGTTATTTAAGCCCCAACTGCTTGTTTATGAATGAGCACGTGGTGCAACTGATGTTATTTATGCCCCAACTGCTTGTTTGTGAATGAGCACGTGGTGCAACTGATGTTTTTATGCTTGTTTATGAATGAGCACGTGGTGCAACTGATGTTTTTTATGCCCCAACTGCTTGTTTTTGAATGAGTACCTGGTGCAACTGATGTTTTTATGCTTGTTTATGAATGAGCACGTGGTGCAACTGATGGTATTTATGCCCCAACTGTTTGTTTATGAATGAGCAGGTCGTGCAACTGATGTTATTTATGCCCCAACTGCTTGTTTGTGAATGAGCTCGTGGTGCAACTGATGATTTTTATGCCCTAACTGCATGTTTATGAATGAGTACGTGGTGCAACTGATGTTTTTATGCTTGTTTATGAATGAGCACGTGGTGCAATTGATGTTATTTATGCCCCAACTGCATGTTTTTGAATGAGCACGTGGTGCAACTGATGTTTTTATGCTTGTTTTTGAATTAGTACGTGTTGCAACTGATGTTTTTATGCTTGTTTATGAATGAGCACGTGGTGCAATTGATGTTTTTTATGCCCCAACTGCTAGTTTTTGAATGAGTACGTGGTGCAACTGATGTTTTTATGCTTGTTTATTAATGAGCACGTGGTGCAACTGATGTTTTTTATGCCCCAACTGCATGTTTATGAATGACCACGTGGTGCAACTGATAATTTTTATGCTTGTTTTTGAATGAGTACGTGGTGCAACTGATGTTTTTTATGCTTGTTTATGAATGAGCACGTGGTGCAACTGATGTTATTTATGCCCCAACTGCTTGTTTGTGAATGAGCACGTGGTGCAATTGATGTTATTTAAGCCCCAACTGCTTGTTTATGAATGAGCACGTGGTGCAACTGATGTTATTTATGCCCCAACTGCTTGTGTGTGAATGAGCACGTGGTGCAACTGATGTTTTTTATGCCCCAACTGCATGTTTATGAATGACCACATGGTTCAACTGAATTTATTTATGCCCCAACTGCTTGTTATGGATAGAGTACGTGGTGCAACTGATGTTATTTAAGCCCCAACTGCATGTTTATGAATGACCACGTGGTGCAACTGATGATTTTTATGCTTGTTTTTGAATGAGTACGTGGTGCAACTGATGTTTTTATGCTTGTTTATGCATGAGCACGTGGTGCAATTGATGTTATTTATGCCCCAACTGCTTGTTTGTGAATGAGCACGTGGTGCAACTGATGTTTTTTATGCTTGTTTTTGAATGAGCACGTGGTGCAATTGATGTTATTTATGCCCCAACTGCATGCTTTTGAATGAGTAGGTGGTGCATTTGATGTTATTTATGCTTGTTTTTGAATGAGCACGTGGTGCAATTGATGTTATTTATGCCCCAACTGCTTGTTTTTGAATGAGCACGTTGTGCAACTGATGTTATTTATGCCCCAACTGCTTGTTTGTGAATGAGCACGTGGTGCAATTGATGTTATTTAAGCCATAACTGCTTGTTTTTGAATGAGCACGTGGTGCAACTGATGTTTTTTATGCCCCAACTGCATGTTTATGAATGACCACGTGGTGCAACTGAATTTATTTATGCCCCAACTGCTTGTTATGGATAGAGTACGTGGTGCAACTGATGTTATTTAAGCCCCAACTGCATGTTTATGAATGAACACGTGGTGCAACTGATGTTTTTTATGCTTGTTTTTGAATGAGTACGTGGTGCAACTGATGTTTTTATGCTTGTTTATGAATGAGCACGTGGTGCAATTGATGTTATTTATGCCCCAAATGCTTGTTTGTGAATGAGCACGTGGTGCAACTGATGTTTTTTATGCTTGTTTATGAATGAGCACGTGGTGCAATTGATGTTATGTATGCCCCAACTGCATGCTTTTGAATGAGTAGGTTGTGCAACTGATGTTTTTTTATGCTTGTTTATGAATGAGCACGTGGTGCAACTGATGTTATTTATGCCCCAACTGCTTGTTTGTGAATGAGCACGTGATGCAATTGATGTTTTTTATGCTTGTTTTTGAATGAGTACGTGGTGCAACTGATGTTTTTATGCTTGTTTATGAATGAGCACGTGGTGCAATTGATGTTATTTAAGCCCCAACTGCTTGTTTTTGAATGAGCACGTGGTGCAACTGATGTTTTTTATGCCCCAACTGCTTGTTTATGAATGAGCACGTGGTGCAACTGATGTTATTTATGCCCCAACTGCTTGTTTGTGAATGAGCACGTGGTGCAACTGATGTTTTTTATGCTTGTTTTTGAATGAGTACGTGGTGCAACTGATGTTTTTAGGCTTGTTTATGAATGAGCACGTGGTGCAATTGATGTTATTTATGCCCCAACTGCTTGTTTGTGAATGAGCACGTGGTGCAACTGATGTTTTTTATGCTTGTTTTTGAATGAGAAGGTGGTGCAACTGATGTTTGTTATGCTTGTTTATGAATGAGCACGTGGTGCAATTGATGTTATTTATGCCCCAACTGCATGCTTTTGAATGAGTAGGTGGTGCAACTGATGTTTTTTATGCTTGTTTTTGAATGAGTACGTGGTGCAACTGATGTGTTTATGCTTGTATATGAATGAGCACGTGGTGCAACTGATGTTATTAAAGCCCCAACTGCTTGTTTTTGAATGAGTACGTGGTGCAATTGATGTTATTTATGCCCCAACTGCATGTTTTTGAATGAGTAGGTGGTGCAACTGATGTTTTTTATGCTTGTTTTTGAATAAGTACGTGGTGCAACTGATGTTTTTATGCTTGTTTATGAATGAGCACGTGGTGCAACTGATGTTATTTATGCCCCAACTGCTTGTTTGTGAATGAGCACGTGGTGCAATTGATGTTATTTATGCTTGTTTTTGAATGAATACGTGGTGCAACTGATGTTTTTATGCTTGTTTTTATGAATGAGCACGTGGTGCAACTGATTTTATTGATGCCCCAACTGCATGCTTTTGAATGAGTAGGTGGTGCAACTAATGTTTTTTATGCCCTAACTGCATGTTTATGAATGACCACGTGGTGCAACTGATTTTATTTATGCCCCAACTGCTTGTTATGGATAGAGTACGTTGTGCAACTGATGTTACTTAAGCCCCAACTGCTTGTTTTTAAATGAGCACGTGGTGCAACTGATGTTTTTTATGCTTGTTTATGAATGAGCACGTGGTGCAATTGATGTTTTTTATGCCCCAACTGCTTGTTCTGGATAGAATACGTGGTGCAACTGATGTTATTTACGCCCCAACTGCTTGTTTATGAATAAGCACGTGGTGCAACTGATGTTTTTTTTGCCCCAACTGCATGTTTATGAATGACCACGTGGTGCAATTGATTTTATTTATGCCCCAACTGCTTGTTATGGATAGAGTACGTTGTGCAACTGATGTTATTTAAGCCCCAACTGCTTGTTTTTGAATGAGCACGTGGTGCAACTGATGTTTTTTATGCTTGTTTATGAATGAGCACGTGGTGCAACTGATGTTATTTATGCCCTAACTGCTTGTTTGTGAATGAGCACGTGGTGCAATTGATGTTATTTAAGCCCCAACTGCTTGTTTATGAATGAGCACGTGGTGCAACTGATGTTATTTATGCCCCAACTGCTTGTTTGTGAATGAGCACGTGGTGCAACTGATGTTTTTATGCTTGTTTATGAATGAGCACGTGGTGCAACTGATGTTTTTTATGCCCCAACTGCTTGTTTTTGAATGAGTACCTGGTGCAACTGATGTTTTTATGCTTGTTTATGAATGAGCACGTGGTGCAACTGATGGTATTTATGCCCCAACTGTTTGTTTATGAATGAGCAGGTCGTGCAACTGATGTTATTTATGCCCCAACTGCTTGTTTGTGAATGAGCTCGTGGTGCAACTGATGATTTTTATGCCCTAACTGCATGTTTATGAATGAGTACGTGGTGCAATTGATGTTTTTTATGCTTGTTTATGAATGAGTACGTGGTGCAACTGATGTTTTTATGCTTGTTTATGAATGAGCACGTGGTGCAATTGATGTTATTTATGCCCCAACTGCATGTTTGTGAATGAGCACGTGGTGCAACTGATGTTTTTATGCTTGTTTTTGAATTAGTACGTGTTGCAACTGATGTTTTTATGCTTGTTTATGAATGAGCACGTGGTGCAATTGATGTTTTTTATGCCCCAACTGCTAGTTTTTGAATGAGTACGTGGTGCAACTGATGTTTTTATGCTTGTTTATTAATGAGCACGTGGTGCAACTGATGTTTTTTATGCCCCAACTGCATGTTTATGAATGACCACGTGGTGCAACTGATAATTTTTATGCTTGTTTTTGAATGAGTACGTGGTGCAACTGATGTTTTTTATGCTTGTTTATGAATGAGCACGTGGTGCAACTGATGTTATTTATGCCCCAACTGCTTGTTTGTGAATGAGCACGTGGTGCAATTGATGTTATTTAAGCCCCAACTGCTTGTTTATGAATGAGCACGTGGTGCAACTGATGTTATTTATGCCCCAACTGCTTGTGTGTGAATGAGCACGTGGTGCAACTGATGTTTTTTATGCCCCAACTGCATGTTTATGAATGACCACATGGTTCAACTGAATTTATTTATGCCCCAACTGCTTGTTATGGATAGAGTACGTGGTGCAACTGATGTTATTTAAGCCCCAACTGCATGTTTATGAATGACCACGTGGTGCAACTGATGATTGTTATGCTTGTTTTTGAATGAGTACGTGGTGCAACTGATGTTTTTATGCTTGTTTATGCATGAGCACGTGGTGCAATTGATGTTATTTATGCCCCAACTGCTTGTTTGTGAATGAGCACGTGGTGCAACTGATGTTTTTTATGCTTGTTTTTGAATGAGCACGTGGTGCAATTGATGTTATTTATGCCCCAACTGCATGCTTTTGAATGAGTAGGTGGTGCATTTGATGTTATTTATGCTTGTTTTTGAATGAGCACGTGGTGCAATTGATGTTATTTATGCCCCAACTGCTTGTTTTTGAATGAGCACGTTGTGCAACTGATGTTATTTATGCCCCAACTGCTTGTTTGTGAATGAGCACGTGGTGCAATTGATGTTATTTAAGCCATAACTGCTTGTTTTTGAATGAGCACGTGGTGCAACTGATGTTTTTTATGCCCCAACTGCATGTTTATGAATGACCACGTGGTGCAACTGATTTTATTTATGCCCCAACTGCTTGTTATGGATAGAGTATGTGGTGCAACTGATGTTATTTAAGCCCCAACTGCATGTTTATGAATGAACACGTGGTGCAACTGATGTTTTTTATGCTTGTTTTTGAATGAGTACGTGGTGCAACTGATGTTTTTATGCTTGTTTATGAATGAGCACGTGGTGCAATTGATGTTATTTATGCCCCAACTGCTTGTTTGTGAATGAGCACGTGGTGCAACTGATGTTTTTTATGCTTGTTTTTGAATGAAAAGGTGGTGCAACTGATGTTTGTTATGCTTGTTTATGAATGAGCACGTGGTGCAATTGATGTTATTTAAGCCCCAACTGCTTGTTTATGAATGAGCACGTGGTGCAACTGATGTTATTTATGCCCCAACTGCTTGTGTGTGAATGAGCACGTGGTGCAACTGATGTTTTTTATGCCCCAACTGCATGTTTATGAATGACCACATGGTTCAACTGAATTTATTTATGCCCCAACTGCTTGTTATGGATAGAGTACGTGGTGCAACTGATGTTATTTAAGCCCCAACTGCATGTTTATGAATGACCACGTGGTGCAACTGATGATTTTTATGCTTGTTTTTGAATGAGTACGTGGTGCAACTGATGTTTTTATGCTTGTTTATGCATGAGCACGTGGTGCAATTGATGTTATTTATGCCCCAACTGCTTGTTTGTGAATGAGCAGGTGGTGCAACTGATGTTTTTTATGCTTGTTTTTGAATGAGCACGTGGTGCAATTGATGTTATTTATGCCCCAACTGCATGCTTTTGAATGAGTAGGTGGTGCATTTGATGTTATTTATGCTTGTTTTTGAATGAGCACGTGGTGCAATTGATGTTATTTATGCCCCAACTGCTTGTTTTTGAATAAGCACGTTGAGCAACTGATGTTATTTATGCCCCAACTGCTTGTTTGTGAATGAGCACGTGGTGCAATTGATGTTATTTAAGCCATAACTGCTTGTTTTTGAATGAGCACGTGGTGCAACTGATGTTTTTTATGCCCCAACTGCATGTTTATGAATGACCACGTGGTGCAACTGAATTTATTTATGCCCCAACTGCTTGTTATGGATAGAGTACGTGGTGCAACTGATGTTATTTAAGCCCCAACTGCATGTTTATGAATGAACACGTGGTGCAACTGATGTTTTTTATGCTTGTTTTTGAATGAGTACGTGGTGCAACTGATGTTTTTATGCTTGTTTATGAATGAGCACGTGGTGCAATTGATGTTATTTATGCCCCAACTGCATGCTTTTGAATGAGTAGGTTGTGCAACTGATGTTTTTTTATGCTTGTTTATGAATGAGCACGTGGTGCAACTGATGTTATTTATGCCCCAACTGCTTGTTTGTGAATGAGCACGTGATGCAATTGATGTTTTTTATGCTTGTTTTTGAATGAGTACGTGGTGCAACTGATGTTTTTATGCTTGTTTATGAATGAGCACGTGGTGCAATTGATGTTATTTAAGCCCCAACTGCTTGTTTTTGAAAGAGCACGTGGTGCAACTGATGTTTTTTATGCCCCAACTGCTTGTTTATGAATGAGCACGTGGTGCAACTGATGTTATTTATGCCCCAACTGCTTGTTTGTGAATGAGCACGTGGTGCAACTGATGTTTTTTATGCTTGTTTTTGAATGAGTACGTGGTGCAACTGATGTTTTTATGCTTGTTTATGAATGAGCACGTGGTGCAATTGATGTTATTTATGCCCCAACTGCTTGTTTGTGAATGAGCACGTGGTGCAACTGATGTTTTTTATGCTTGTTTTTGAATGAAAAGGTGGTGCAACTGATGTTTGTTATGCTTGTTTATGAATGAGCACGTGGTGCAATTGATGTTATTTATGCCCCAACTGCATGCTTTTGAATGAGTAGGTGGTGCAACTGATGTTTTTTATGCTTGTTTTTGAATGAGTACGTGGTGCAACTGATGTGTTTATGCTTGTTTATGAATGAGCACGTGGTGCAACTGATGTTATTAAAGCCCCAACTGCTTGTTTTTGAATGAGTACGTGGTGCAATTGATGTTATTTATGCCCCAACTGCATGTTTTTGAATGAGTAGGTGGTGCAACTGATGTTTTTTATGCTTGTTTTTGAATAAGTACGTGGTGCAACTGATGTTTTTATGCTTGTTTATGAATGAGCACGTGGTGCAACTGATGTTATTTATGCCCCAACTGCTTGTTTGTGAATGAGCACGTGGTGCAATTGATGTTATTTATGCTTGTTTTTGAATGAATACGTGGTGCAACTGATGTTTTTATGCTTGTTTATGAATGAGCACGTGGTGCAACTGATTTTATTGATGCCCCAACTGCATGCTTTTGAATGAGTAGGTGGTGCAACTAATGTTTTTTATGCCCTAACTGCATGTTTATGAATGACCACGTGGTGCAACTGATTTTATTTATGCCCCAACTGCTTGTTATGGAAAGAGTACGTTGTGCAACTGATGTTACTTAAGCCCCAACTGCTTGTTTTTAAATGAGCACGTGGTGCAACTGATGTTTTTTATGCTTGTTTATGAATGAGCACGTGGTGCAATTGATGTTTTTTATGCCCCAACTGCTTGTTCTGGATAGAATACGTGGTGCAACTGATGTTATTTACGCCCCAACTGCTTGTTTATGAATAAGCACGTGGTGCAACTGATGTTTTTTTTGCCCCAACTGCATGTTTATGAATGACCACGTGGTGCAATTGATTTTATTTATGCCCCAACTGCTTGTTATGGATAGAGTACGTTGTGCAACTGATGTTATTTAAGCCCCAACTGCTTGTTTTTGAATGAGCACGTGGTGCAACTGATGTTTTTTATGCTTGTTTATGAATGAGCACGTGGTGCAACTGATGTTATTTATGCCCTAACTGCTTGTTTGTGAATGAGCACGTGGTGCAATTGATGTTATTTAAGCCCCAACTGCTTGTTTATGAATGAGCACGTGGTGCAACTGATGTTATTTATGCCCCAACTGCTTGTTTGTGAATGAGCACGTGGTGCAACTGATGTTTTTATGCTTGTTTATGAATGAGCACGTGGTGCAACTGATGTTTTTTATGCCCCAACTGCTTGTTTTTGAATGAGTACCTGGTGCAACTGATGTTTTTATGCTTGTTTATGAATGAGCACGTGGTGCAACTGATGGTATTTATGCCCCAACTGTTTGTTTATGAATGAGCAGGTCGTGCAACTGATGTTATTTATGCCCCAACTGCTTGTTTGTGAATGAGCTCGTGGTGCAACTGATGTTTTTTATGCCCTAACTGCATGTTTATGAATGAGTACGTGGTGCAATTGATGTTTTTTATGCCCCAACTGCTTGTTTTTGAATGAGTACGTGGTGCAACTGATGTTTTTATGCTTGTTTATGAATGAGCACGTGGTGCAACTGATGTTTTTTATGCCCCAACTGCATGTTTATGAATGACCACGTGGTGCAACTGATAATTTTTATGCTTGTTTTTGAATGAGTACGTGGTGCAACTGATGTTTTTTATGCTTGTTTATGAATGAGCACGTGGTGCAACTGATGTTATTTATGCCCCAACTGCTTGTTTGTGAATGAGCACGTGGTGCAACTGATGTTTTTTATGCTTGTTTTTTAATGAGTACGTGGTGCAACTGATGTTTTTATGCATGTTTATGAATGAGCACGTGGTGCAACTGATGTTAGTTATGCCCCAACTGCTTGTTTGTGAATGAGCACGTGGTGCAATTGATGTTATTTAAGCCCCAACTGCTTGATTATGAATGAGCACGTGGTGCAACTGATGTTATTTATGCCCCAACTGCTTGTGTGTGAATGAGCACGTGGTGCAACTGATGTTTTTTATGCCCCAACTGCATGTTTATGAATGACCACGTGGTGCAACTGAATTTATTTATGCCCCAACTGCTTGTTATGGATAGAGTACGTGGTGCAACTGATGTTATTTAAGCCCCAACTGCATGTTTATGAATGACCACGTGGTGCAACTGATGTTTTTTATGCTTGTTTTTGAATGAGTACGTGGTGCAACTGATGTTTTTATGCTTGTTTATGCATGAGCACGTGGTGCAATTGATGTTATTTATGCCCCAACTGCTTGTTTGTGAATGAGCACGTGGTGCAACTGATGTTTTTTATGCTTGTTTTTTAATGAGTACGTGGTGCAACTGATGTTTGTTATGCTTGTTTTTGAATGAGCACGTGGTGCAATTGATGTTATTTATGCCCCAACTGCATGCTTTTGAATGAGTAGGTGGTGCATTTGATGTTATTTATGCTTGTTTTTGAATGCGTACGTGGTGCAACTGATGTTTTTATGCTTGTTTATGAATGAGCACGTTGTGCAACTGATGTTATTTATGCCCCAATTGCTTGTTTGTGAATGAGCACGTGGTGCAACTGATGTTATTTATGCTTGTTTTTGAATGAGTACGTGGTGCATCTGATGTTTTTATGCTTGTTTATGAATGAGCACGTGGTGCAATTGATGTTATTTATGCTTGTTTTTGAATGAGTACGTGGTGCAACTGATGTTTTTATGCTTGTTTATGAATGAGCACGTGGTGCAAATGATGTTTTTTATGCCCCAACTGCTTGTTTTTGAATGAGTACGTGGTGCAACTGATGTTTTTATGCTTGTTTATGAATGAGCACGTGATGCAACTGATGTTTTTTTATGCCCAAACTGCATGTTTATGAATGAGCACGTGGTGCAACTGATGTTTTTTATGCCCCAACTGCATGTTTATGAATGACCACGTGGTGCAACTGAATTTATTTATGCCCCAACTGCTTGTTATGGATAGAGTACGTGGTGCAACTGATGTTATTTAAGCCCCAACTGCATGTTTATGAATGACCACGTGGTGCAACTGATGTTTTTTATGCTTGTTTTTGAATGAGTACGTGGTGCAACTGATGTTTTTTATGCTTGTTTATGAATGAGCACGTGGTGCAATTGATGTTATTTATGCCTCAACTTCATGCTTTTGAATGAGTAGGTGGTGCAATTGATGTTATTTATGCTTGTTTTTTAATGAGTATGTGGTGCAACTGATGTTTTTATGCTTGTTTATGAATGAGCACGTGGTGCAACTGATGTTATTTATGCCCCAACTGCTTGTTTGTGAATGAGCACGTGGTGCAACTGATGTTTTGTATGCTTGTTTTTGAATGAGTACGTGGTGCAACTGATGTTTTTTATGCTTGTTTATGAATGAGCACGTGGTGCAATTGATGTTATTTATGCCTCAACTTCATGCTTTTGAATGAGTAGGTGGTGCAATTGATGTTATTTATGCTTGTTTTTTAATGAGTATGTGGTGCAACTGATGTTTTTATGCTTGTTTATGAATGAGCACGTGGTGCAACTGATGTTATTTATGCCCCAACTGCTTGTTTGTGAATGAGCACGTGGTGCAACTGATGTTATTTATGCTTGTTTTTGAATGAGTACGTGGTGCAACTGATGTTTTTATGCTTGTTTATGAATGAGCACGTGGTGCAACTGATGTTATTTATGCCCCAACTGCTTGTTTGTGAATGAGCACGTGGTGCAATTGATGTTATTTATGCTTGTTTTTGAATGAGTACGTGGTGCAACTGATGTTTTTATGCTTGTTTATGAATGAGCACGTGGTGCAAATGATGTTTTTTATGCCCCAACTGCTTGTTTTTGAATGAGCACGTGGTGCAACTGATGTTTTTATGCTTGTTTATGAATGAGCACGTGATGCAACTGATGTTTTTTATGCCCAAACTGCATGTTTATGAATGAGCACGTGGTGCAACTGATGTTTTTTATGCCCCAACTGCATGTTTATGAATGACCACGTGGTGCAACTGAATTTATTTATGCCCCAACTGCTTGTTATGGATAGAGTACGTGGTGCAACTGATGTTATTTAAGCCCCAACTGCATGTTTATGAATGACCACGTGGTGCAACTGATGTTTTTTATGCTTGTTTTTGAATGAGTACGTGGTGCAACTGATGTTTTTATACTTGTTTATGCATGAGCACGTGGTGGAATTGATGATATTTATGCCCCAACTGCTTGTTTGTGAAAGAGCACGTGGTGCAACTGATGTTTTGTATGCTTGTTTTTGAATGAGTACGTGGTGCAACTGATGTTTTTTATGCTTGTTTATGAATGAGCACGTGGTGCAATTGATGTTATTTATGCCTCAACTTCATGCTTTTGAATGAGTAGGTGGTGCAATTGATGTTATTTATGCTTGTTTTTTAATGAGTATGTGGTGCAACTGATGTTTTTATGCTTGTTTGTGAATGAGCACGTGGTGCAACTGATGTTTTTTATGCTTGTTTTTTAATGAGTACGTGGTGCAACTGATGTTTTTATGCATGTTTATGAATGAGCACGTGGTGCAACTGATGTTATTTATGCCCCAACTGCTTGTTTGTGAATGAGCACGTGGTGCAATTGATGTTATTTAAGCCCCAACTGCTTGTTTATGAATGAGCACGTGGTGCAACTGATGTTATTTATGCCCCAACTGCTTGTGTGTGAATGAGCACGTGGTGCAACTGATGTTTTTTATGCCCCAACTGCATGTTTATGAATGACCACGTGGTGCAACTGAATTTATTTATGCCCCAACTGCTTGTTATGGATAGAGTACGTGGTGCAACTGATGTTATTTAAGCCCCAACTGCATGTTTATGAATGACCACGTGGTGCAACTGATGTTTTTTTATGCTTGTTTTTGAATGAGTACGTGGTGCAACTGATGTTTTTATGCTTGTTTATGCATGAGCACGTGGTGCAATTGATGTTATTTATGCCCCAACTGCTTGTTTGTGAATGAGCACGTGGTGCAACTGATGTTTTTTATGCTTGTTTTTTAATGAGTACGTGGTGCAACTGATGTTTGTTATGCTTGTTTTTGAATGAGCACGTGGTGCAATTGATGTTATTTATGCCCCAACTGCATGCTTTTGAATGAGTAGGTGGTGCATTTGATGTTATTTATGCTTGTTTTTGAATGCGTACGTGGTGCAACTGATGTTTTTATGCTTGTTTATGAATGAGCACGTTGTGCAACTGATGTTATTTATGCCCCAATTGCTTGTTTGTGAATGAGCACGTGGTGCAACTGATGTTATTTATGCTTGTTTTTGAATGAGTACGTGGTGCATCTGATGTTTTTATGCTTGTTTATGAATGAGCACGTGGTGCAACTGGTGTTA
The DNA here is from genome assembly GCA_963921405.1 of Cepaea hortensis. Classification (NCBI taxonomy): domain Eukaryota; kingdom Metazoa; phylum Mollusca; class Gastropoda; order Stylommatophora; family Helicidae; genus Cepaea; species Cepaea hortensis. The sequence continues at coordinate 16,608,590 of OY992883.1, forward strand.
TTTATGCCCCAACTGCTTGTTTGTGAATGAGCACGTGGTGCAATTGATGTTATTTATGCTTGTTTTTGAATGAGTACGTGGTGCAACTGATGTTTTTATGCTTGTTTATGAATGAGCACGTGGTGCAAATGATGTTTTTTATGCCCCAACTGCTTGTTTTTGAATGAGTACGTGGTGCAACTGATGTTTTTATGCTTGTTTATGAATGAGCACGTGATGCAACTGATGTTTTTTATGCCCAAACTGCATGTTTATGAATGAGCACGTGGTGCAACTGATGTTTTTTATGCCCCAACTGCATGTTTATGAATGACCACGTGGTGCAACTGATGTTTTTTATGCTTGTTTTTGAATGAGTACGTGGTGCAACTGATGTTTTTTATGCTTGTTTATGAATGAGCACGTGGTGCAATTGATGTTATTTATGCCTCAACTTCATGCTTTTGAATGAGTAGGTGGTGCAATTGATGTTATTTATGCTTGTTTTTTAATGAGTATGTGGTGCAACTGATGTTTTTATGCTTGTTTATGAATGAGCACGTGGTGCAACTGATGTTATTTATGCCCCAACTGCTTGTTTGTGAATGAGCACGTGGTGCAACTGATGTTTTGTATGCTTGTTTTTGAATGAGTACGTGGTGCAACTGATGTTTTTTATGCTTGTTTATGAATGAGCACGTGGTGCAATTGATGTTATTTATGCCCCAACTGCTTGTTTTTGAATGAGTACGTGGTGCAACTGATGTTTTTATGCTTGTTTATGAATGAGCACGTGATGCAACTGATGTTTTTTATGCCCAAACTGCATGTTTATGAATGAGCACGTGGTGCAACTGATGTTATTTATGCTTGTTTTTGAATGAGTACGTGGTGCATCTGATGTTTTTATGCTTGTTTATGAATGAGCACGTGGTGCAACTGGTGTTATTTATGCCCCAACTGCTTGTTTGTGAATGAGCACGTGGTGCAATTGATGTTATTTATGCTTGTTTTTGAATGAGTACGTGGTGCAACTGATGTTTTTATGCTTGTTTATGAATGAGCACGTGGTGCAAATGATGTTTTTTATGCCCCAACTGCTTGTTTTTGAATGAGTACGTGGTGCAACTGATGTTTTTATGCTTGTTTATGAATGAGCACGTGATGCAACTGATGTTTTTTATGCCCAAACTGCATGTTTATGAATGAGCACGTGGTGCAACTGATGTTTTTTATGCCCCAACTGCATGTTTATGAATGACCACGTGGTGCAACTGATGTTTTTTATGCTTGTTTTTGAATGAGTACGTGGTGCAACTGATGTTTTTTATGCTTGTTTATGAATGAGCACGTGGTGCAATTGATGTTATTTATGCCTCAACTTCATGCTTTTGAATGAGTAGGTGGTGCAATTGATGTTATTTATGCTTGTTTTTTAATGAGTATGTGGTGCAACTGATGTTTTTATGCTTGTTTATGAATGAGCACGTGGTGCAACTGATGTTATTTATGCCCCAACTGCTTGTTTGTGAATGAGCACGTGGTGCAACTGATGTTTTGTATGCTTGTTTTTGAATGAGTACGTGGTGCAACTGATGTTTTTTATGCTTGTTTATGAATGAGCACGTGGTGCAATTGATGTTATTTATGCCTCAACTTCATGCTTTTGAATGAGTAGGTGGTGCAATTGATGTTATTTATGCTTGTTTTTTAATGAGTATGTGGTGCAACTGATGTTTTTATGCTTGTTTATGAATGAGCACGTGGTGCAACTGATGTTATTTATGCCCCAACTGCTTGTTTGTGAATGAGCACGTGGTGCAACTGATGTTATTTATGCTTGTTTTTGAATGAGTACGTGGTGCAACTGATGTTTTTATGCTTGTTTATGAATGAGCACGTGGTGCAACTGATGTTATTTATGCCCCAACTGCTTGTTTGTGAATGAGCACGTGGTGCAATTGATGTTATTTATGCTTGTTTTTGAATGAGTACGTGGTGCAACTGATGTTTTTATGCTTGTTTATGAATGAGCACGTGGTGCAAATGATGTTTTTTATGCCCCAACTGCTTGTTTTTGAATGAGCACGTGGTGCAACTGATGTTTTTATGCTTGTTTATGAATGAGCACGTGATGCAACTGATGTTTTTTATGCCCAAACTGCATGTTTATGAATGAGCACGTGGTGCAACTGATGTTTTTTATGCCCCAACTGCATGTTTATGAATGACCACGTGGTGCAACTGAATTTATTTATGCCCCAACTGCTTGTTATGGATAGAGTACGTGGTGCAACTGATGTTATTTAAGCCCCAACTGCATGTTTATGAATGACCACGTGGTGCAACTGATGTTTTTTATGCTTGTTTTTGAATGAGTACGTGGTGCAACTGATGTTTTTATACTTGTTTATGCATGAGCACGTGGTGGAATTGATGATATTTATGCCCCAACTGCTTGTTTGTGAATGAGCACGTGGTGCAACTGATGTTTTGTATGCTTGTTTTTGAATGAGTACGTGGTGCAACTGATGTTTTTTATGCTTGTTTATGAATGAGCACGTGGTGCAATTGATGTTATTTATGCCTCAACTTCATGCTTTTGAATGAGTAGGTGGTGCAATTGATGTTATTTATGCTTGTTTTTTAATGAGTATGTGGTGCAACTGATGTTTTTATGCTTGTTTATGAATGAGCACGTGGTGCAACTGATGTTATTTATGCCCCAACTGCTTGTTTGTGAATGAGCACGTGGTGCAACTGATGTTATTTATGCTTGTTTTTGAATGAGTACGTGGTGCAACTGATGTTTTTATGCTTGTTTATGAATGAGCACGTGGTGCAACTGATGTTATTTATGCCCCAACTGCTTGTTTGTGAATGAGCACGTGGTGCAATTGATGTTATTTATGCTTGTTTTTGAATGAGTACGTGGTGCAACTGATGTTTTTATGCTTGTTTATGAATGAGCACGTGGTGCAATTGATGTTATTTAAGCCCCAACTGCTTGTTTTTGAAAGAGCACGTGGTGCAACTGATGTTTTTTATGCCCCAACTGCTTGTTTATGAATGAGCACGTGGTGCAACTGATGTTATTTATGCCCCAACTGCTTGTTTGTGAATGAGCACGTGGTGCAACTGATGTTTTTTATGCTTGTTTTTGAATGAGTACGTGGTGCAACTGATGTTTTTATGCTTGTTTATGAATGAGCACGTGGTGCAATTGATGTTATTTATGCCCCAACTGCTTGTTTGTGAATGAGCACGTGGTGCAACTGATGTTTTTTATGCTTGTTTTTGAATGAAAAGGTGGTGCAACTGATGTTTGTTATGCTTGTTTATGAATGAGCACGTGGTGCAATTGATGTTATTTATGCCCCAACTGCATGCTTTTGAATGAGTAGGTGGTGCAACTGATGTTTTTTATGCTTGTTTTTGAATGAGTACGTGGTGCAACTGATGTGTTTATGCTTGTTTATGAATGAGCACGTGGTGCAACTGATGTTATTAAAGCCCCAACTGCTTGTTTTTGAATGAGTACGTGGTGCAATTGATGTTATTTATGCCCCAACTGCATGTTTTTGAATGAGTAGGTGGTGCAACTGATGTTTTTTATGCTTGTTTTTGAATAAGTACGTGGTGCAACTGATGTTTTTATGCTTGTTTATGAATGAGCACGTGGTGCAACTGATGTTATTTATGCCCCAACTGCTTGTTTGTGAATGAGCACGTGGTGCAATTGATGTTATTTATGCTTGTTTTTGAATGAATACGTGGTGCAACTGATGTTTTTATGCTTGTTTATGAATGAGCACGTGGTGCAACTGATTTTATTGATGCCCCAACTGCATGCTTTTGAATGAGTAGGTGGTGCAACTAATGTTTTTTATGCCCTAACTGCATGTTTATGAATGACCACGTGGTGCAACTGATTTTATTTATGCCCCAACTGCTTGTTATGGAAAGAGTACGTTGTGCAACTGATGTTACTTAAGCCCCAACTGCTTGTTTTTAAATGAGCACGTGGTGCAACTGATGTTTTTTATGCTTGTTTATGAATGAGCACGTGGTGCAATTGATGTTTTTTATGCCCCAACTGCTTGTTCTGGATAGAATACGTGGTGCAACTGATGTTATTTACGCCCCAACTGCTTGTTTATGAATAAGCACGTGGTGCAACTGATGTTTTTTTTGCCCCAACTGCATGTTTATGAATGACCACGTGGTGCAATTGATTTTATTTATGCCCCAACTGCTTGTTATGGATAGAGTACGTTGTGCAACTGATGTTATTTAAGCCCCAACTGCTTGTTTTTGAATGAGCACGTGGTGCAACTGATGTTTTTTATGCTTGTTTATGAATGAGCACGTGGTGCAACTGATGTTATTTATGCCCTAACTGCTTGTTTGTGAATGAGCACGTGGTGCAATTGATGTTATTTAAGCCCCAACTGCTTGTTTATGAATGAGCACGTGGTGCAACTGATGTTATTTATGCCCCAACTGCTTGTTTGTGAATGAGCACGTGGTGCAACTGATGTTTTTATGCTTGTTTATGAATGAGCACGTGGTGCAACTGATGTTTTTTATGCCCCAACTGCTTGTTTTTGAATGAGTACCTGGTGCAACTGATGTTTTTATGCTTGTTTATGAATGAGCACGTGGTGCAACTGATGGTATTTATGCCCCAACTGTTTGTTTATGAATGAGCAGGTCGTGCAACTGATGTTATTTATGCCCCAACTGCTTGTTTGTGAATGAGCTCGTGGTGCAACTGATGTTTTTTATGCCCTAACTGCATGTTTATGAATGAGTACGTGGTGCAATTGATGTTTTTTATGCCCCAACTGCTTGTTTTTGAATGAGTACGTGGTGCAACTGATGTTTTTATGCTTGTTTATGAATGAGCACGTGGTGCAACTGATGTTTTTTATGCCCCAACTGCATGTTTATGAATGACCACGTGGTGCAACTGATAATTTTTATGCTTGTTTTTGAATGAGTACGTGGTGCAACTGATGTTTTTTATGCTTGTTTATGAATGAGCACGTGGTGCAACTGATGTTATTTATGCCCCAACTGCTTGTTTGTGAATGAGCACGTGGTGCAACTGATGTTTTTTATGCTTGTTTTTTAATGAGTACGTGGTGCAACTGATGTTTTTATGCATGTTTATGAATGAGCACGTGGTGCAACTGATGTTAGTTATGCCCCAACTGCTTGTTTGTGAATGAGCACGTGGTGCAATTGATGTTATTTAAGCCCCAACTGCTTGATTATGAATGAGCACGTGGTGCAACTGATGTTATTTATGCCCCAACTGCTTGTGTGTGAATGAGCACGTGGTGCAACTGATGTTTTTTATGCCCCAACTGCATGTTTATGAATGACCACGTGGTGCAACTGAATTTATTTATGCCCCAACTGCTTGTTATGGATAGAGTACGTGGTGCAACTGATGTTATTTAAGCCCCAACTGCATGTTTATGAATGACCACGTGGTGCAACTGATGTTTTTTATGCTTGTTTTTGAATGAGTACGTGGTGCAACTGATGTTTTTATGCTTGTTTATGCATGAGCACGTGGTGCAATTGATGTTATTTATGCCCCAACTGCTTGTTTGTGAATGAGCACGTGGTGCAACTGATGTTTTTTATGCTTGTTTTTTAATGAGTACGTGGTGCAACTGATGTTTGTTATGCTTGTTTTTGAATGAGCACGTGGTGCAATTGATGTTATTTATGCCCCAACTGCATGCTTTTGAATGAGTAGGTGGTGCATTTGATGTTATTTATGCTTGTTTTTGAATGCGTACGTGGTGCAACTGATGTTTTTATGCTTGTTTATGAATGAGCACGTTGTGCAACTGATGTTATTTATGCCCCAATTGCTTGTTTGTGAATGAGCACGTGGTGCAACTGATGTTATTTATGCTTGTTTTTGAATGAGTACGTGGTGCATCTGATGTTTTTATGCTTGTTTATGAATGAGCACGTGGTGCAATTGATGTTATTTATGCTTGTTTTTGAATGAGTACGTGGTGCAACTGATGTTTTTATGCTTGTTTATGAATGAGCACGTGGTGCAAATGATGTTTTTTATGCCCCAACTGCTTGTTTTTGAATGAGTACGTGGTGCAACTGATGTTTTTATGCTTGTTTATGAATGAGCACGTGATGCAACTGATGTTTTTTTTATGCCCAAACTGCATGTTTATGAATGAGCACGTGGTGCAACTGATGTTTTTTATGCCCCAACTGCATGTTTATGAATGACCACGTGGTGCAACTGAATTTATTTATGCCCCAACTGCTTGTTATGGATAGAGTACGTGGTGCAACTGATGTTATTTAAGCCCCAACTGCATGTTTATGAATGACCACGTGGTGCAACTGATGTTTTTTATGCTTGTTTTTGAATGAGTACGTGGTGCAACTGATGTTTTTTATGCTTGTTTATGAATGAGCACGTGGTGCAATTGATGTTATTTATGCCTCAACTTCATGCTTTTGAATGAGTAGGTGGTGCAATTGATGTTATTTATGCTTGTTTTTTAATGAGTATGTGGTGCAACTGATGTTTTTATGCTTGTTTATGAATGAGCACGTGGTGCAACTGATGTTATTTATGCCCCAACTGCTTGTTTGTGAATGAGCACGTGGTGCAACTGATGTTTTGTATGCTTGTTTTTGAATGAGTACGTGGTGCAACTGATGTTTTTTATGCTTGTTTATGAATGAGCACGTGGTGCAATTGATGTTATTTATGCCTCAACTTCATGCTTTTGAATGAGTAGGTGGTGCAATTGATGTTATTTATGCTTGTTTTTTAATGAGTATGTGGTGCAACTGATGTTTTTATGCTTGTTTATGAATGAGCACGTGGTGCAACTGATGTTATTTATGCCCCAACTGCTTTTTTGTGAATGAGCACGTGGTGCAACTGATGTTATTTATGCTTGTTTTTGAATGAGTACGTGGTGCAACTGATGTTTTTATGCTTGTTTATGAATGAGCACGTGGTGCAACTGATGTTATTTATGCCCCAACTGCTTGTTTGTGAATGAGCACGTGGTGCAATTGATGTTATTTATGCTTGTTTTTGAATGAGTACGTGGTGCAACTGATGTTTTTATGCTTGTTTATGAATGAGCACGTGGTGCAAATGATGTTTTTTATGCCCCAACTGCTTGTTTTTGAATGAGCACGTGGTGCAACTGATGTTTTTATGCTTGTTTATGAATGAGCACGTGATGCAACTGATGTTTTTTATGCCCAAACTGCATGTTTATGAATGAGCACGTGGTGCAACTGATGTTTTTTATGCCCCAACTGCATGTTTATGAATGACCACGTGGTGCAACTGAATTTATTTATGCCCCAACTGCTTGTTATGGATAGAGTACGTGGTGCAACTGATGTTATTTAAGCCCCAACTGCATGTTTATGAATGACCACGTGGTGCAACTGATGTTTTTTATGCTTGTTTTTGAATGAGTACGTGGTGCAACTGATGTTTTTATACTTGTTTATGCATGAGCACGTGGTGGAATTGATGATATTTATGCCCCAACTGCTTGTTTGTGAAAGAGCACGTGGTGCAACTGATGTTTTGTATGCTTGTTTTTGAATGAGTACGTGGTGCAACTGATGTTTTTTATGCTTGTTTATGAATGAGCACGTGGTGCAATTGATGTTATTTATGCCTCAACTTCATGCTTTTGAATGAGTAGGTGGTGCAATTGATGTTATTTATGCTTGTTTTTTAATGAGTATGTGGTGCAACTGATGTTTTTATGCTTGTTTGTGAATGAGCACGTGGTGCAACTGATGTTTTTTATGCTTGTTTTTTAATGAGTACGTGGTGCAACTGATGTTTTTATGCATGTTTATGAATGAGCACGTGGTGCAACTGATGTTATTTATGCCCCAACTGCTTGTTTGTGAATGAGCACGTGGTGCAATTGATGTTATTTAAGCCCCAACTGCTTGTTTATGAATGAGCACGTGGTGCAACTGATGTTATTTATGCCCCAACTGCTTGTTTGTGAATGAGCACGTGGTGCAATTGATGTTATTTAAGCCCCAACTGCATGTTTATGAATGACCACGTGGTGCAACTGAATTTATTTATGCCCCAACTGCTTGTTATGGATAGAGTACGTGGTGCAACTGATGTTATTTAAGCCCCAACTGCATGTTTATGAATGACCACGTGGTGCAACTGATGTTTTTTATGCTTGTTTTTGAATGAGTACGTGGTGCAACTGATGTTTTTATGCTTGTTTATGCATGAGCACGTGGTGCAATTGATGTTATTTATGCCCCAACTGCTTGTTTGTGAATGAGCACGTGGTGCAACTGATGTTTTTTATGCTTGTTTTTTAATGAGTACGTGGTGCAACTGATGTTTGTTATGCTTGTTTTTGAATGAGCACGTGGTGCAATTGATGTTATTTATGCCCCAACTGCATGCTTTTGAATGAGTAGGTGGTGCATTTGATGTTATTTATGCTTGTTTTTGAATGCGTACGTGGTGCAACTGATGTTTTTATGCTTGTTTATGAATGAGCACGTTGTGCAACTGATGTTATTTATGCCCCAATTGCTTGTTTGTGAATGAGCACGTGGTGCAACTGATGTTATTTATGCTTGTTTTTGAATGAGTACGTGGTGCATCTGATGTTTTTATGCTTGTTTATGAATGAGCACGTGGTGCAACTGGTGTTATTTATGCCCCAACTGCTTGTTTGTGAATGAGCACGTGGTGCAATTGATGTTATTTATGCTTGTTTTTGAATGAGTACGTGGTGCAACTGATGTTTTTATGCTTGTTTATGAATGAGCACGTGGTGCAAATGATGTTTTTTATGCCCCAACTGCTTGTTTTTGAATGAGTACGTGGTGCAACTGATGTTTTTATGCTTGTTTATGAATGAGCACGTGATGCAACTGATGTTTTTTATGCCCAAACTGCATGTTTATGAATGAGCACGTGGTGCAACTGATGTTTTTTATGCCCCAACTGCATGTTTATGAATGACCACGTGGTGCAACTGATGTTTTTTATGCTTGTTTTTGAATGAGTACGTGGTGCAACTGATGTTTTTTATGCTTGTTTATGAATGAGCACGTGGTGCAATTGATGTTATTTATGCCTCAACTTCATGCTTTTGAATGAGTAGGTGGTGCAATTGATGTTATTTATGCTTGTTTTTTAATGAGTATGTGGTGCAACTGATGTTTTTATGCTTGTTTATGAATGAGCACGTGGTGCAACTGATGTTATTTATGCCCCAACTGCTTGTTTGTGAATGAGCACGTGGTGCAACTGATGTTTTGTATGCTTGTTTTTGAATGAGTACGTGGTGCAACTGATGTTTTTTATGCTTGTTTATGAATGAGCACGTGGTGCAATTGATGTTATTTATGCCTCAACTTCATGCTTTTGAATGAGTAGGTGGTGCAATTGATGTTATTTATGCTTGTTTTTTAATGAGTATGTGGTGCAACTGATGTTTTTATGCTTGTTTATGAATGAGCACGTGGTGCAACTGATGTTATTTATGCCCCAACTGCTTGTTTGTGAATGAGCACGTGGTGCAACTGATGTTATTTATGCTTGTTTTTGAATGAGTACGTGGTGCAACTGATGTTTTTATGCTTGTTTATGAATGAGCACGTGGTGCAACTGATGTTATTTATGCCCCAACTGCTTGTTTGTGAATGAGCACGTGGTGCAATTGATGTTATTTATGCTTGTTTTTGAATGAGTACGTGGTGCAACTGATGTTTTTATGCTTGTTTATGAATGAGCACGTGGTGCAAATGATGTTTTTTATGCCCCAACTGCTTGTTTTTGAATGAGCACGTGGTGCAACTGATGTTTTTATGCTTGTTTATGAATGAGCACGTGATGCAACTGATGTTTTTTATGCCCAAACTGCATGTTTATGAATGAGCACGTGGTGCAACTGATGTTTTTTATGCCCCAACTGCATGTTTATGAATGACCACGTGGTGCAACTGAATTTATTTATGCCCCAACTGCTTGTTATGGATAGAGTACGTGGTGCAACTGATGTTATTTAAGCCCCAACTGCATGTTTATGAATGACCACGTGGTGCAACTGATGTTTTTTATGCTTGTTTTTGAATGAGTACGTGGTGCAACTGATGTTTTTATACTTGTTTATGCATGAGCACGTGGTGGAATTGATGATATTTATGCCCCAACTGCTTGTTTGTGAATGAGCACGTGGTGCAACTGATGTTTTGTATGCTTGTTTTTGAATGAGTACGTGGTGCAACTGATGTTTTTTATGCTTGTTTATGAATGAGCACGTGGTGCAATTGATGTTATTTATGCCTCAACTTCATGCTTTTGAATGAGTAGGTGGTGCAATTGATGTTATTTATGCTTGTTTTTTAATGAGTATGTGGTGCAACTGATGTTTTTATGCTTGTTTATGAATGAGCACGTGGTGCAACTGATGTTATTTATGCCCCAACTGCTTGTTTGTGAATGAGCACGTGGTGCAACTGATGTTATTTATGCTTGTTTTTGAATGAGTACGTGGTGCAACTGATGTTTTTATGCTTGTTTATGAATGAGCACGTGGTGCAACTGATGTTATTTATGCCCCAACTGCTTGTTTGTGAATGAGCACGTGGTGCAATTGATGTTATTTATGCTTGTTTTTGAATGAGTACGTGGTGCAACTAATGTTTTTATGCTTGTTTATGAATGAGCACGTGGTGCAAATGATGTTTTTTATGCCCCAACTGCTTGTTTTTGAATGAGCACGTGGTGCAACTGATGTTTTTATGCTTGTTTATGAATGAGCACGTGGTGCAAATGATGTTTTTTATGCCCCAACTGCTTGTTTTTGAATGAGCACGTGGTGCAACTGATGTTTTTATGCTTGTTTATGAATGAGCACGTGATTCAACTGATGTTTTTTATGCCCCAACTGCATGTTTATGAATGACCACGTGGTGCAACTGATGTTTTTTATGCTTGATTTTGAATGTGTACGTGGTGCAACTGATGTTATTATGCTTGTTTATGAATGAGCACGTGGTGCAATTGATGTTATTTATGCCCCAACTGCATGTTTTTGAATGAGCACGTGGTGCAACTGATGTTTTTATGCTTGTTTTTGAATGAGTACTTGTTGCAACTGATGGTTTTTATGCTTGTTTGTGAATGAGCACGTGGTGCAATTGATGTTATTTATGCTTGTTTTTGAATGAGCACGTGGTGCAATTGATGTTATTTATGCCCCAACTGCTTGTTTTTGAATGAGCACGTTGTGCAACTGATGTTCTTTATGCCCCAACTGCTTGTTTGTGAATGAGCACGTGGTGCAATTGATGTTATTTAAGCCCCAACTGCTTGTTTTTGAATGAGCACGTGGTGCAACTGATGTTTTTTATGCCCCAACTGCATGTTTATGAATGACCACGTGGTGCAACTGAATTTATTTATGCCCCAACTGCTTGTTATGGATAGAGTACGTGGTGCAACTGATGTTATTTAAGCCCCAACTGCATGTTTATGAATGACCACGTGGTGCAACTGATGTTTTTTATGCTTGTTTTTGAATAAGTACGTGGTGCAACTGATGTTTTTATGCTTGTTTATGAATGAGCACGTGGTGCAATTGATGTTATTTATGCCCCAAATGCTTGTTTGTGAATGAGCACGTGGTGCAACTGATGTTTTTTATGCTTGTTTTTGAATGAGTACGTGGTGCAACTGATGTTTTTTATGCTTGTTTATGAATGAACACGTGGTGCAATTGATGTTATTTATGCCCCAACTGCATGCTTTTGAATGAGTAGGTGGTGCAACTGATGTTTTTTTATGCTTGTTTATGAATGAGCACGTGGTGCAACTGATGTTATTTATGCCCCAACTGCTTGTTTGTGAATGAGCACGTGATGCAATTGATGTTTTTTATGCTTGTTTTTGAATGAGTACGTGGTGCAACTGATGTTTTTATGCTTGTTTATGAATGAGCACGTGGTGCAATTGATGTTATTTAAGCCCCAACTGCTTGTTTTTGAATGAGCACGTGGTGCAACTGATGTTTTTTATGCCCCAACTGCTTGTTTATGAATGAGCACGTGGTGCAACTGATGTTATTTATGCCCCAACTGCTTGTTTGTGAATGAGCACGTGGTGCAACTGATGTTTTTTATGCTTGTTGTTGAATGAGTACGTGGTGCAACTGATGTTTTTATGCTTGTTTATGAATGAGCACGTGGTGCAATTGATGTTATTTATGCCCCAACTGCTTGTTTGTGAATGAGCACGTGGTGCAACTGATGTTTTTTATGCTTGTTTTTGAATGAGTACGTGGTGCAACTGATGTTTTTATGCTTGTTTATCAATGAGAACGTGGTGCAACTGATGTTATTTATGCCCCAACTGCTTGTTTGTGAATGAGCACGTGGTGCAACTGATGTTTTTTATGCTTGTTTTTGAATGAGAAGGTGGTGCAACTGATGTTTTTTATGCTTGTTTATGAATGAGCACGTGGTGCAATTGATGTTATTTATGCCCCAACTGCATGCTTTTGAATGAGTAGGTGGTGCAACTGATGTTTTTTATGCTTGTTTTTGAATGAGTACGTGGTGCAACTGATGTGTTTATGCTTGTTTATGAATGAGCACGTGGTGCAACTGATGTTATTAAAGCCCCAACTGCTTGTTTTTGAATGAGTACGTGGTGCAATTGATGTTATTTATGCCCCAACTGCATGTTTTTGAATGAGTAGGTGGTGCAACTGATGTTTTTTATGCTTGTTTTTGAATGAGTACGTGGTGCAACTGATGTTTTTATGCTTGTTTATGAATGAGCACGTGGTGCAACTGATGTTATTTATGCCCCAACTGCTTGTTTGTGAATGAGCACGTGGTGCAATTAATGTTATTTATGCTTGTTTTTGAATGAATACGTGGTGCAACTGATGTTTTTATGCTTGTTTATGAATGAGCACGTGGTGCAACTGATTTTATTTATGCCCCAACTGCATGCTTTTGAATGAGTAGGTGGTGCAACTGATGTTTTTTATGCCCTAACTGCATGTTTATGAATGACCACGTGGTGCAACTGATTTTATTTATCCCCCAACTGCTTGTTATGGATAGAGTACGTTGTGCAACTGATGTTACTTAAGCCCCAACTGCTTGTTTTTGAATGAGCACGTGGTGCAACTGATGTATTTTATGCTTGTTTATGAATGAGCACGTGGTGCAATTGATGTTTTTTATGCCCCAACTGCTTGTTCTGGATAGAATACGTGGTGCAACTGATGTTATTTACGCCCCAACTGCTTGTTTATGAATAAGCACGTGGTGCAACTGATGTTTTTTATGCCCCAACTGCATGTTTATGAATGATCACGTGGTGCAATTGATTTTATTTATGCCCCAACTGCTTGTTTTTGAATGAGCACGTGGTGCAACTGATGTTTTTTATGCTTGTTTATGAATGAGCACGTGGTGCAACTGATGTTATTTATGCCCCAACTGCTTGTTTGTGAATGAGCACGTGGTGCAATTGATGTTATTTAAGCCCCAGCTGCTTGTTTATGAATGAGCACGTGGTGCAACTGATGTTATTTATGCCCCAACTGCTTGTTTGTGAATGAGCACGTGGTGCAACTGATGTTTTTATGCTTGTTTATGAATGAGCACGTGGTGCAACTGATGTTTTTTATGCCCCAACTGCTTGTTTTTGAATGAGTACCTGGTGCAACTGATGTTTTTATGCTTGTTTATGAATGAGCACGTGGTGCAACTGATGGTATTTATGCCCCAACTGTTTGTTTATGAATGAGCAGGTCGTGCAACTGATGTTATTTATGCCCCAACTGCTTGTTTGTGAATGAGCTCGTGGTGCAACTGATGTTTTTTATGCCCTAACTGCATGATTATGAAGGAGTACGTGGTGCAATTGATGTTTTTTATGCTTGTTTATGAATGAGTACGTGGTGCAACTGATGTTTTTATGCTTGTTTATGAATGAGCACGTGGTGCAATTGATGTTATTTATGCCCCAACTGCATGTTTTTGAATGAGCACGTGGTGCAACTGATGTTTTTATGCTTGTTTTTGAATGAGTTCGTGTTGCAACTGATGTTTTTATGCTTGTTTATGAATGAGCACGTGGTGCAATTGATGTTTTTTATGCCCCAACTGCTTGTTTTTGAATGAGTACGTGGTGCAACTGATGTTTTTATGCTTGTTTATGAATGAGCACGTGGTGCAACTGATGTTTTTTATGCCCCAACTGCATGTTTATGAATGACCACGTGGTGCAACTGATAATTTTTATGCTTGTTTTTGAATGAGTACGTGGTGCAACTGATGTTTTTTATGCTTGTTTATGAATGAGCACGTGGTGCGACTGATGTTATTTATGCCCCAACTGCTTGTTTGTGAATGAGCACGTGGGGCAACTGATGTTTTTTATGCTTGTTGTTGAATGAGTACGTGGTGCAACTGATGTTTTTATGCTTGTTTATGAATGAGCACGTGGTGCAATTGATGTTATTTATGCCCCAACTGCTTGTTTGTGAATGAGCACGTGGTGCAACTGATGTTTTTTATGCTTGTTTTTGAATGAGTACGTGGTGCAACTGATGTTTTTATGCTTGTTTAACAATGAGAACGTGGTGCAACTGATGTTATTTATGCCCCAACTGCTTGTTTGTGAATGAGCACGTGGTGCAACTGATGTTTTTTATGCTTGTTTTTGAATGAGAAGGTGGTGCAACTGATGTTTTTTATGCTTGTTTATGAATGAGCACGTGGTGCAATTGATGTTATTTATGCCCCAACTGCATGCTTTTGAATGAGTAGGTGGTGCAACTGATGTTTTTTATGCTTGTTTTTGAATGAGTACGTGGTGCAACTGATGTGTTTATGCTTGTTTATGAATGAGCACGTGGTGCAACTGATGTTATTAAAGCCCCAACTGCTTGTTTTTGAATGAGTACGTGGTGCAATTGATGTTATTTATGCCCCAACTGCATGTTTTTGAATGAATAGGTGGTGCAACTGATGTTTTTTATGCTTGTTTTTGAATGAGTACGTGGTGCAACTGATGTTGTAATGCTTGTTTATGAATGAGCACGTGGTGCAACTGATGTTATTTATGCCCCAACTGCTTGTTTGTGAATGAGCACGTGGTGCAATTGATGTTATTTATGCTTGTTTTTGAATGAATACGTGGTGCAACTGATGTTTTTATGCTTGTTTATGAATGAGCACGTGGTGCAACTGATTTTATTTATGCCCCAACTGCATGCTTTTGAATGAGTAGGTGGTGCAACTGATGTTTTTTATGCCCTAACTGCATGTTTATGAATGACCACGTGGTGCAACTGATTTTATTTATCCCCCAACTGCTTGTTATGGATAGAGTACGTTGTGCAACTGATGTTACTTAAGCCCCAACTGCTTGTTTTTGAATGAGCACGTGGTGCAACTGATGTATTTTATGCTTGTTTATGAATGAGCACGTGGTGCAATTGATGTTTTTTATGCCCCAACTGCTTGTTCTGGATAGAATACGTGGTGCAACTGATGTTATTTACGCCCCAACTGCTTGTTTATGAATAAGCACGTGGTGCAACTGATGTTTTTTATGCCCCAACTGCATGTTTATGAATGATCACGCGGTGCAATTGATTTTATTTATGCCCCAACTGCTTGTTTTTTTTAATGAGCACGTGGTGCAACTGATGTTTTTTATGCTTGTTTATGAATGAGCACGTGGTGCAACTGATGTTATTTATGCCCCAACTGCTTGTTTGTGAATGAGCACGTGGTGCAATTGATGTTATTTAAGCCCCAGCTGCTTGTTTATGAATGAGCACGTGGTGCAACTGATGTTATTTATGCCCCAACTGCTTGTTTGTGAATGAGCACGTGGTGCAACTGATGTTTTTATGCTTGTTTATGAATGAGCACGTGGTGCAACTGATGTTTTTTATGCCCCAACTGCTTGTTTTTGAATGAGTACCTGGTGCAACTGATGTTTTTATGCTTGTTTATGAATGAGCACGTGGTGCAACTGATGGTATTTATGCCCCAACTGTTTGTTTATGAATGAGCAGGTCGTGCAACTGATGTTTTTTATGCCCCAACTGCTTGTTTATGAATGAGCACGTGGTGCAATTGATTTTATTTATGCCCCAACTGCTTGTTTGTGAATGAGCACGTGGTGCAACTGATGTTTTTTATGCTTGTTGTTGAATGAGTACGTGGTGCAACTGATGTTTTTATGCTTGTTTATGAATGAGCACGTGGTGCAATTGATGTTATTTATGCCCCAACTGCTTGTTTGTGAATGAGCACGTGGTGCAACTGATGTTTTTTATGCTTGTTTTTGAATGAGAAGGTGGTGCAACTGATGTTTTTTATGCTTGTTTATGAATGAGCACGTGGTGCAATTGATGTTATTTATGCCCCAACTGCATGCTTTTGAATGAGTAGGTGGTGCAACTGATGTTTTTTATGCTTGTTTTTGAATGAGTACGTGGTGCAACTGATGTGTTTATGCTTGTTTATGAATGAGCACGTGGTGCAACTGATGTTATTAAAGCCCCAACTGCTTGTTTTTGAATGAGTACGTGGTGCAATTGATGTTATTTATGCCCCAACTGCATGTTTTTGAATGAGTAGGTGGTGCAACTGATGTTTTTTATGCTTGTTTTTGAATGAGTACGTGGTGCAACTGATGTTGTTATGCTTGTTTATGAATGAGCACGTGGTGCAACTGATGTTATTTATGCCCCAACTGCTTGTTTGTGAATGAGCACGTGGTGCAATTGGTGTTATTTATGCTTGTTTTTGAATGAATACGTGGTGCAACTGATGTTTTTATGCTTGTTTATGAATGAGCACGTGGTGCAACTGATTTTATTTATGCCCCAACTGCATGCTTTTGAATGAGTAGGTGGTGCAACTGATGTTTTTTATGCCCTAACTGCATGTTTATGAATGACCACGTGGTGCAACTGATTTTATTTATCCCCCAACTGCTTGTTATGGATAGAGTACGTTGTGCAACTGATGTTACTTAAGCCCCAACTGCTTGTTTTTGAATGAGCACGTGGTGCAACTGATGTATTTTATGCTTGTTTATGAATGAGCACGTGGTGCAATTGATGTTTTTTATGCCCCAACTGCTTGTTCTGGATAGAATACGTGGTGCAACTGATGTTATTTACGCCCCAACTGCTTGTTTATGAATAAGCACGTGGTGCAACTGATGTTTTTTATGCCCCAACTGCATGTTTATGAATGATCACGTGGTGCAATTGATTTTATTTATGCCCCAACTGCTTGTTTTTGAATGAGCACGTGGTGCAACTGATGTTTTTTATGCTTGTTTATGAATGAGCACGTGGTGCAACTGATGTTATTTATGCCCCAACTGCTTGTTTGTGAATGAGCACGTGGTGCAATTGATGTTATTTAAGCCCCAGCTGCTTGTTTATGAATGAGCACGTGGTGCAACTGATGTTATTTATGCCCCAACTGCTTGTTTGTGAATGAGCACGTGGTGCAACTGATGTTTTTATGCTTGTTTATGAATGAGCACGTGGTGCAACTGATGTTTTTTATGCCCCAACTGCTTGTTTTTGAATGAGTACCTGGTGCAACTGATGTTTTTATGCTTGTTTATGAATGAGCACGTGGTGCAACTGATGGTATTTATGCCCCAACTGTTTGTTTATGAATGAGCAGGTCGTGCAACTGATGTTATTTATGCCCCAACTGCTTGTTTGTGAATGAGCTCGTGGTGCAACTGAAGTTTTTTATGCCCTAACTGCATGTTTATGAAGGAGTACGTGGTGCAATTGATGTTTTTTATGCTTGTTTATGAATGAGTACGTGGTGCAACTGATGTTTTTATGCTTGTTTATGAATGAGCACGTGGTGCAATTGATGTTATTTATGCCCCAACTGCATGTTTTTGAATGAGCACGTGGTGCAACTGATGTTTTTATGCTTGTTTTTGAATGAGTACGTGTTGCAACTGATGTTTTTATGCTTGTTTATGAATGAGCACGTGGTGCAATTGATGTTTTTTATGCCCCAACTGCTTGTTTTTGAATGAGTACGTGGTGCAACTGATGTTTTTATGCTTGTTTATGAATGAGCACGTGGTGCAACTGATGTTTTTTATGCCCCAACTGCATGTTTATGAATGACCACGTGGTGCAACTGATAATTTTTATGCTTGTTTTTGAATGAGTACGTGGTGCAACTGATGTTTTTTATGCTTGTTTATGAATGAGCACGTGGTGCAACTGATGTTATTTATGCCCCAACTGCTTGTTTGTGAATGAGCACGTGGTGCAACTGATGTTTTTTATGCTTGTTTTTGAATGAGTACGTGGTGCAACTGATGTTTTTATGCATGTTTATGAATGAGCACGAGGTGCAACTGATGTTATTTATGCCCCAACTGCTTGTTTGTGAATGAGCACGTGGTGCAATTGATGTTATTTAAGCCCCAACTGCTTGTTTATGAATGAGCACGTGGTGCAACTGATGTTATTTATGCCCCAACTGCTTGTGTGTGAATGAGCACGTGGTGCAACTGATGTTTTTTATGCCCCAACTGCATGTTTATGAATGACCACGTGGTGCAACTGAATTTATTTATGCCCCAACTGCTTGTTATGGATAGAGTACGTGGTGCAACTGATGTTATTTAAGCCCCAACTGCATGTTTATGAATGACCACGTGGTGCAACTGATGTTTTTTATGCTTGTTTTTGAATGAGTACGTGGTGCAACTGATGTTTTTATGCTTGTTTATGCATGAGCACGTGGTGCAATTGATGTTATTTATGCCCCAACTGCTTGTTTGTGAATGAGCACGTGGTGCAACTGATGTTTTTTATGCTTGTTTTTTAATGAGTACGTGGTGCAACTGATGTTTGTTATGCTTGTTTTTGAATGAGCACGTGGTGCAATTGATGTTATTTATGCCCCAACTGCATGCTTTTGAATGAGTAGGTGGTGCATTTGATGTTATTTATGCATGTTTTTGAATGCGTACGTGGTGCAACTGATGTTTTTATGCTTGTTTATGAATGAGCACGTTGTGCAACTGATGTTATTTATGCCCCAACTGCTTGTTTGTGAATGAGCACGTGGTGCAACTGATGTTATTTATGCTTGTTTTTGAATGAGTACGTGGTGCATCTGATGTTTTTATGCTTGTTTATGAATGAGCACGTGGTGCAACTGGTGTTATTTATGCCCCAACTGCTTGTTTGTGAATGAGCACGTGGTGCAATTGATGTTATTTATGCTTGTTTTTGAATGAGTACGTGGTGCAACTGATGTTTTTATGCTTGTTTATGAATGAGCACGTGGTGCAAATGATGTTTTTTATGCCCCAACTGCTTGTTTTTGAATGAGTACGTGGTGCAACTGATGTTTTTATGCTTGTTTATGAATGAGCACGTGATGCAACTGATGTTTTTTATGCCCAAACTGCATGTTTATGAATGAGCACGTGGTGCAACTGATGTTTTTTATGCCCCAACTGCATGTTTATGAATGACCACGTGGTGCAACTGAATTTATTTATGCCCCAACTGCTTGTTATGGATAGAGTACGTGGTGCAACTGATGTTATTTAAGCCCCAACTGCATGTTTATGAATGACCACGTGGTGCAACTGATGATTTTTATGCTTGTTTTTGAATGAGTACGTGGTGCAACTGATGTTTTTATGCTTGTTTATACATGAGCACGTGGTGCAATTGATGTTATTTATGCCCCAACTGCTTGTTTGTAAATGAGCACGTGGTGCAACTGATGTTTTTTATGCTTGATTTTAAAATGAGTACGTGGTGCAACTGATGTTTTTTATGCTTCTTTTTGAATGAGCACGTGGTGCAATTGATGTTATTTATGCCCCAACTGCATGCTTTTGAATGAGTAGGTGGTGCATTTGATGTTATTTATGCTTGTTTTTGAATGAGTACGTGGTGCAACTGATGTTTTTATGCTTGTTTATGAATGAGCACGTTGTGCAACTGATGTTATTTATGCCCCAACTGCTTGTTTGTGAATGAGCACGTGGTGCAACTGATGTTATTTATGCTTGTTTTTGAATGAGTACGTGGTGCATCTGATGTTTTTATGCTTGTTTATGAATGAGCACGTGGTGCAACTGGTGTTATTTATGCCCCAACTGCTTGTTTGTGAATGAGCACGTGGTGCAATTGATGTTATTTATGCTTGTTTTTGAATGAGTACGTGGTGCAACTGATGTTTTTATGCTTGTTTATGAATGAGCACGTGGTGCAAATGATGTTTTTTATGCCCCAACTGCTTGTTTTTGAATGAGTACGTGGTGCAACTGATGTTTTTATGCTTGTTTATGAATGAGCACGTGATGCAACTGATGTTTTTTATGCCCAAACTGCATGTTTATGAATGACCACGTGGTGCAACTGATGTTTTTTATGCTTGTTTTTGAATGAGTACGTTTTGCAACTTATGTTTTTATGCTTGTTTATGAATGAGCACGTGGTGCAATTGATGTTATTTATGCCCCAACTGCATGTTTTTGAATGAGCACGTGGTGCAACTGATGTTTTTATGCTTGTTTTTGAATGAGTACGTGTTGCAACTGATGTTTTTTATGCTTGTTTGTGAATGAGCACGTGGTGCATTTGATGTTATTTATGCTTGTTTTTGAATGAGCACGTGGTGCAATTGATGTTATTTATGCCCCAACTGCTTGTTTTTGAATGAGCACGTTTTGCAACTGATGTTATTTATGCCCCAACTGCTTGTTTGTGAATGAGCACGTGGTGCAATTGATGTTATTTAAGCCCCAACTGCTTGTTTTTGAATGAGCACGTGGTGCAACTGATGTTTTTTATGCCCTAACTGCATGTTTATGAATGACCACGTGGTGCAACTGAATTTATTTATGCCCCAACTGCTTGTTATGGATAGAGTACGTGGTGCAACTGATGTTATTTAAGCCCCAACTGCATGTTTATGAATGACCACGTGGTGCAACTGATGTTTTTTATGCTTGTTTTTTAATGAGTACGTGGTGCAACTGATGTTTTTATGCTTGTTTATGAATGAGCACGTGTTGCAATTGATGTTATGTATGCCCCAACTGCTTGTTTGTGAATGAGCACGTGGTGCAACTGATGTTTTTTATGCTTGTTTTTGAATGAGTACGTGGTGCAACTGATGTTTTTTATGCTTGTTTATGAATGAGCACGTGGTGCAATTGATGTTATTTATGCCCCAACTGCATGCTTTTGAATGACCACGTGGTGCAACTGATGTTTTTTATGCTTGTTTTTGAATGAGTACGTGGTGCAACTGATGTTTTTATGCTTGTTTATGCATGAGCACGTGGTGCAATTGATGTTATTTATGCCCCAACTGCTTGTTTGTAATTACTGCTTGTCGCTTTGAGATGCCGATATTTACCATAACAGCGTTTATCTATAGAATTATGCAGACTAATTATTGATGTTCATGTTGTCGAGTTGGTTGTAAGTGCAACATTTACCCAAAATCACGACAAATGTGTTTGTTGATCTCCCAGGTCGAGTCCGACACGTCGAAAGATGGCGGTATTTTTTCACAATAACATTAGTACAACGATCGGTGTACATCGCCACGTTTTAGTTGACGTGCAAGATATAAATAGGCAAAAACAACACACATTTTAATGAACTCCTGTGTTTTGATTACAATTTTCAGCATTTGTAAACGTTAAATAGATATTATAGAGATAGTATTTCAGTGGGGATGGTAGGCTTTGTGGGTCACGTCAGCAATGTCGGATGGCCAGTTATATATTCTTTCTAGTACAGAATTACTGTCATTTTGGCAGTTTTAGAAACATAGACGGCATTTTCTGTTGTGAAATATATAAATAATTGCTGCTATATTATTATGCTTACATATAAAGTCAGATAAAAATATGGTTTCTATCTGTAAAATCTATTGAAAGTCACAACAAGGAAAAAGTCAGTGATCTAAAATGTGCTATGGAGACTTGGGGAAAATGTAAGTTTTAGTATAATATTACAAATATTTGCATTAAAAAACACCGACATGTCAAATACAACTCAGTTTTAATTATTTTAGAATGTAGTAAATCATAATCACGCGAAAATTATATTCTGAAACACTATTTATAATTACTCAATCACCGCATTGGTAACTGGTGGGTTGCACGAAAATGTGAAATAACATCAATTCTAATGGTGAAAGGTATGTAAATGTTATAATGAAATGAAAGCTTATGATGTCGTGGATATAAAAACCAACAAGCGATAGTAGTTTGTGTGATTAATCAAAAGAAATTTATATTGCAAACGCAGCATATCGCACAGTTTTGCCCGTTCAGTTCTCATGACGGACCTGCTGGAGGAGCAGGCGACTAGAGGTTTTCTCGGACGTCAGCGCATGTCAACAAACATCACCACATTCGCACTGCGAGCGCTAACGAGTCAAGTCGCATTATTCTGTTAAGAAGCCTGATCAGCGGGAAAATGTCACGTGGAAAATCCAACAACAAGAAACACGCTGTTGCCAAGATGTGCACCGTGGGAGCCGACAACAAGAAGAAGAACGTTGAGAGCCCACCTGCTAGCTGCATCAAAGAGCCTGATACTACAGCCATTACTGAAGCTACTACGAGGGAGAAGATTGACAGCCCAACACAGTCAAGAACCAAGACAGCAGAGAAGAAGGAGGAGAAAGACACCAGAGTCAGAAACACCGACTCAAAGACAGTCAGATGGGTTGTCAAGAGGATTCCTGTGGAGCTGACAGATGAAGAAATCCTGAAGCAGCTACGTGAAGAGAATCTTCACATCCGAGTCTTGAAGGCGGAGCGTCTTCTCACCTACTCCAAGATACCTACAACCCTGGCAGTGGTGACATCGGAGGGCAGCGAAATGCCGACCACAGCATCACTCAACAAGAGACTGCAGCAACCAGAGAGATTCATACCAAGAATCACGCAATGTTCAAAATGTCAGAGGGCCGGCCACAGCAGAGCAACGTGTCGCAGTAAGACGGAAATCTGTGGATACTGCGCCGATCCCCACGCCTTCAAGGAGTGTCCGCTGGCCAAGCTGGACACGGACTTACGAGCTCCTAACAACAGAAGAAAGTGCGCCAACTGTCTGGGCAAACACGGTGCAAGATACCTGGGCTGTCCGTACCTGCAGAGACACAGAGACGTCTTAAAGATCGCCATCATCACAAAGACACCATTCAAGGAAGCAATGCAGAGGGGCGAGACAGCCACGGGTATAGCACAAGCTGAAAGAGATCAACTTCAACAGCAGATAGACGAGTTGAAGAAGCAAGTCAAGGCACTGCTGACGACGTCACCGACCAGCGATAATGAGAAGCTGCTGGCTGACATGAAAGAAATCCAGCTCGACATCAAACAAGAGATTCAGCGCATGGCTGAGATGAAGAAGGAGAACGAAGAAATCCTACAAATGATCAAGACCGAAAGAGAATTGCATAGAGCTGAAATGCGACTCTTTCAAAACAAATTAACAGAAGCCACACAAGAACTCACAGAGAAACAGCAAGAAGAAAACCAAGAGACCGAGCCTGAACCGCAAGCGATCTCAGAAGGAGGCACAGAATACCCAGTCGACCAGGAGGAACTCAAGCGCCAGGAATTCAGAAGGCGCTGGGAAGAAAAAGAAAAGAAGAAGACTAAAAAACACCGGGGGAAACCGATGATATACCCATTAGTACACTACAACTGTGAGGCCGACTTCGAGTACTATATCGAGGACGGTGAAATCATCCCATGGCTGACCACGGAGGAAGAAAACGCTAGGCAGCAGATACGCAAACGCAACAGTGAAAACTGTTTCAACAAGGAGGAAAGAGAAAACGTCGAAAAGCTCCTACAGAAAATGCACAAAAGAATACCAAATAAAAAGTCCTTTTAAGGACTGCAACCAGTCAAGCCTGGAGCCTGCACTAACAACGAAAACAAAAGGAAACATGCACAAAGGACAGCCGCCGACCTATCCCCCAGCTGGAGTGTAATCACGAAAAGTCCTTATAAGGACTGCAGCCAGATGAGCCAGGAGCCTACACCAACAAAGAAAACCATAACAACAGAAGAGCACAAAGGATAGCCGACGACCACTGCTGACGTCACAGACACAGACGCTACATAACCAGTCCGAGATAGGACTCACAAGACAAGAATTAGGGTGAATAAACCCACAAAAACCACGTTCCTCAATTATAACCACAGCTGATGAAGCAGGTTAGACGAGGACGAATTTGGAATTTTTGTTTTTGAAATGGAATTGGAATGTCAACAAAAGGGGCCCATGCCGTGCTCGGGAAATCATTCTCCAGATCGCTAGAGTCAGAATCTCACACCTCACAGTTCAGTTACGGATTACTATCTGCGCTAATATTTCATCATGTCTGACGCCGCTCCTGCTTCCCCAGCTGTTGCTGCTGCTCCAGCCAAAGCACCCAAGAAGAAGGTTGCATCCAGCAAGCTCAAGACCCCGGTTGCTCACCCACAGTACAAGGCTATGATTGCAGCCGCCGTCACCGCTTTGAAGGAACGTGGTGGCTCTTCTCGACAGGCCATCTTGAAGTACATCATCGCCAACTACAAGGTGGGAGACAACCCAACTGCCATCAACGCTCGTCTCAAGGCCGCCCTCAAAGCCGGTGTGACAGCTGGAAGCTTGAAGCAGTCCAAAGGAACCGGAGCTGCTGGCTCATTCAGACTTGGCGAGAAAGCTGAGAAAGCTCCCAAGGCCAAGAAAGAAGGCAAACCAAAATCTCCCAAGAAGATTGCCAAACCCAAGAAGCCAGCAGCTGCCAAGAAGCCCAAATCACCAAAGAAAGTTAGTGCCAAGAAAACCACAGCTGCCAAGAAACCCAAATCGCCAAAGAAGGCCGCCGCCAAGCCCAAGAAAGCCAAAACCCCAACCAAGAAAGCCGCAGCAAAGCCCAAGGAAGCCAAACCAAAAGTGGCCAAGAAACCGGCAGCCAAGAAAGTGAAGACTCCCAAGAAGGCAGCCGCATCCAAGTAAACCTGGAGCGATATACCTTCTCCATTATCGGTCCTTTTCAGGGCCACCCAGTACACACGAGGAGTGATCTGTGCTGTGAATATAACCAAACTTGTCTGTGTGTACTTTTCTCTAACCTGTTTTCTTTTCATGTGCATTTATGTGTATCTTATTCCTCCTTAATCCCACCCCTACACATGTCACTATCTTTGTACTACTGGTCGGTCAGCGCATTTTAACTGCACTTTGTGTATGCTGTGAATCCCAAGATGACTCCTGTTTTATTCTCATTTGTCTTCCCTCTCTAGACAACACGGCCTGTGGTCTGAGCAGATTTATGGTAAAGGGACCACTTCCTTCAACCTGCTTCCTCAGCTTTAGGTTATTTGTTTTGATTAGCACCCGCTCTCTTTGAAGTCGATCGTAGTTCATACACACTACTTCTAGTAGTGCTGGACTGAATTTTTGCGTGTGGATTAACTTTACCTGTTAACAGCGTAACTGGGCATCAGGCGAACCACCTCCGACTTCAGGGGTAGCTTTGGTTATAACTGAGGCGGTTCGGTTTATATTACGATTTGCTTTTCTTCTTGGTGCTTGTAGGTTAGATGATTTCTTATTGTGTGCCCTGTAGATTCCTTTCCTCTTCGCCCTTCTTTGTTCGCTGGTATCTGCAATGCATACTCCGTCTATGCTGCCAGCTATCACTGCTGTTTTTATTTTTTATAAAACTCGTTTTTATGTTGTTTATTATGGTTACTGTTTTACTTTTATTTAGTTATTAATATTAAAATTGTTGTTGATCCAATCGTATTTGGTATCAGGTGGTTGTTGCCCATTCTCACATTGCTTATCCCTACTATTGTTTAAATTGCTTTTTTTAAAGGCTCGTTTTAATTATTTATCGATATCTCCTACCCTGTTGTTTCTAGCTATTGTTATCCCTATCGTTTGCAGTTATTTTAGGTTATATTCATTGATAGTCCGCATTCTGCCTTCCCACCCCATTTGTTTTTTGTAGGACTTGGTCACTGGTGTTTTTTTTGGGTCTGTCCATGGTCTTTATATTTTCTTCAGAAACCACATTGCCACAGCCATCTGCTTTTTTATTTTTCATTTTTCTTATATTTCATCTAGTCTGCTCATTGTCCACACTTCACATCCATACAAAAGTACAGGTTGTATGTAGCACCCCAACACTCTTTTTCTCGTTGCAAATGCATCATTTTATTGGTCAGTATGTTTTTCATCTTGCAAAAGTCTACCTTCGTCATGGCGATTCTTGTTCTAATCTCTTCAGGGCATCTCTCATCAGATGTGTCTGTTCCGAGATAACTGTACCGATTCATTTGTTTAAGAATATTCTCATTTACTTATATATTACACTTTTGTATTTCCTTCTTCCCAGTGACGACCATAATCTGTGTCTTCATACAGTTTAATG
Source organism: Cepaea hortensis (assembly GCA_963921405.1). NCBI lineage: Eukaryota > Metazoa > Mollusca > Gastropoda > Stylommatophora > Helicidae > Cepaea > Cepaea hortensis. The sequence goes on from OY992883.1 coordinate 16,635,119, forward strand.
CTAACCCTAGCCGTTCACTGTGTGTATAAACCGCATCTCTAAATGTTGCACATCACGCTCATTGTCTGCAAGTAATACTGTATCTTCCGCATTCTAATGCTACTAATGTTACGTCCTATGTCATTTGCAACGAGAAAAAGAATCTTGAGGTGCTACATGGAACCTATACTTTTATATGGATGTGAAGCATGGACAATGAGCAGACAAGCTTGCAAACGTCTGATGGCTACGGACATGTGGTGTCTGAGGAAAATGCAAAGAATGCCATGAACAAACAGAAAAATCAATGACCAAGTCCTACAAAAAACAAATGAAAACCGTAATCTGATTAGAGAAATTAGACAAAGACAGTCAACATTTTTGGTTATGTTATGAGAAGAAATAAATAGGAGAACATGATGATAACTGGCAAGATTGAGGGTTGGGTTGGTGGGTCTTGGGGTGGGTGTGAGTTGAGTTCTGCGACTGGACTACAAAAGGAGAACTATCGACCTGTGAGTCGAGCAACATATACCCAAAACACCGATTCCGTAACCCGGAGACGGCCCAATTGGCGGCGAAATGAGGAGGAAAAGAACCGGTGCCTAAAACCTGCATGTTCTGTGTCTGGGCGCGACTGGAGGAATGATGGCAGTGGCCAGTCTGCAAAGAAAGTACGACAGGGGGGGGGGGGTGGGATTGTTAGGTACGCAATTTCCCATCGAGAGACCCAGTAAAACAAGCCCAGATGAAAAAGCCCATTAAAGCCAGCCCAGTTTGTCTAGCCAGCCCATGTCCCCGACTTGTAATAGTTGTAATAGAAGAGTGTGAGTGCTGTTTGTGCGTGTAGAGACTAAAACTCGGGCGTGCAACCATCATCAGATGCTAACCGGCGTCTGTTGGGGTGGTCCTCTTGATGCACAAGAGTTCGCTATCAGTCTTGTCTGTCTTTGTGTGCGTGAGACTGAGCACTTGCGGGTTTGTCCCGGGAGGGGGGGGGGGGGGGGGGCTACGGTTCTTAGAAACCCAGGGTCTCACTTTAAACACAAAATTTCAAGGGGGTGATAATTAAAACATAAGTAGGCCAGCAACACGTGTTGTGTTGTTGTGGCCGGTTTCACTGAGAGACTAATCACCTGTAGATTTGTTCGGAGGGCTACAATGCTAGTTGCCTCACTTTGGTGATAGGACGAAGACCAGTATTTTCAACGTGGTATGGCCGTAGACGATGACTGGTGCCGCTTTGTTGTTTATATATACCTGAGGAGGGGAGAAGGGTCTGAACGACTACTTGGACACTTCTCTCTGAGGTCCGCGCAATAATTTGAAAGCATAGTGAGGATGCCAATAAATCGGTGGTCAACATTGTCCACATCAATTGACATTGAGTAATAGAGAAGGAACACTCCTTCATTGAAAACTAGTTCAGTGGTATGCGTGTCAGTTGAGGTGGACACTGTTGACAACCTATTTATGGGCATCAATCAGTTCAACAATCTTCCTGAATGCACAAGAGACCGCTGTGTCTTGTCTATCTTTGCGTCAGACTGAGCACTTGTAGGTAGGTCCAGAGGATTCTCTCTCTCTCTCTCTCTCTCTCTCTCTCTCTCTCTCTCTCTCTCTCTCTCTCTCTCTCTCTCTCTCTCTCTCTCTCTCTCTCTCTCAGAAACTGAGAGCCTTAAAAGAAACGTGTACAGGGCTGGAGAGACTGAACACGTGAGGGATTTTCCGAAAAGCTATGGTTCTCATAAACTAAGGGAAACGCTGAACAGAACGCTTAGCGCCTCCTTTGCCGAGTCTCATGTCGTCTTTACCTCTGCCAGACATGTTAGCAGTGCTAAATGCAGTGTTATGAATGAAAAATCGCGATGTCGACAAGGCTATTTAAGCCTTTCCAGTGGGGGTCATGTTGTTGCTTTCAAGTGGGGGTCATGTTGTTGACGCAATATGGCGGACATCCGAAAGACCATTGGTTGGCGGGAAGCAGTGAGCGCCCAACTCAATTCTAGTTATGGTGTGCGCTGCATGAGGGTTATGCGTGATCGCCACTTCCAAAAGACAGAAGGGGGCGCGTCAAACTTCGGATCTGGGCATTTCGGAGGCAGGGGAAGCTTCTGAGAGTACAAATATTTTTTTGAGAATCCCTTTATAAATGAAAGTAGGTCGTGGCCTTCGGACTTAAAAAAACAACAACTGGGGTACATGTCCATGTGTGGGGCCTGTGTGGGTTGGTTTGATGGGTCTTGGGGTGGGTGTGAGTTGAGTTCTGGGACTGGACTACAGAAGGAGAGCTATCGACCTGTGAGTCGCGCAACATATACCCAAAACACCGATTCCGTAACCCGGAGACGGCCCGATTGGCGGAGAAATGAGGAGGAAAAGAACCGGTGCCTAAAACATGCATGTTCTGTGTCTGGGCGCGACTGGAGGTATGATGGCAGTGGCCAGTCTGCAACGAAAGTACGACAGAGGGGGGGGGGGGATTGTTAGGTACGCAATTTCCCATCGAGAGACCCTGTAAAACAAGCCCAGTTGAAAAAGCCCATTAAAGCCATCCCAGTTTTTCTAGCCAGCCCATGACCCCGACTTGTAATAGTTGTAATAGAAGAGTGTGAGTGCTGTTTGTGCGTGTAGAGACAAAAACTCGGGCGTGCAACCATCATCAGATGCTAACCGGCGTCTGTTGGGGTGGTCCTCTTGATGCACAAGAGTTCGCTATCAGTCTTGTCTGTCTTTGTGTGCGTGAGACTAAGCACTTGCGGGTTTGTCCAGGGGGCTACGGTACTTAGAAACCCAGGGTCTCACTTTAAACACAAAATTTCAAGGGGGTGATAATTAAAACATAAGAAGGCCAGCAACACGTGTTGTGTTGTTGTGGCCGGTTTCACTGGGAGACTAATCACCTGTAGATTTGTTCGGAGGGCTACAATGCTAGTTGCCTCACTTTGGTGATAGGACGAAGACCGGTATTTTCAACGTGGTATGGCCGTAGTCGATGACTGGTGCCGCTTAGTTGTTTATATACACCCGAGGAGGGGAAAGGGGTCTGAACGACTACTTGGACACTTCTCTCTGAGGTCCGCGCAATAATTTGAAAGCATAGTGAGGATGCCAATAAATCGGTGGTCAACATTGTCCACATCAATTGACATTGAGTAATAGAGAAGGAACACTCCTTCATTGAAAACTAGTTCAGTGGTATGCGTGTCAGTTGAGGTGGACACTGTTGACAACCTATTTATGGGCATCAATCAGTTCAACAATCTTCCTGAATGCACAAGAGACCGCTGTGTCTTGTCTATCTTTGCGTCAGACTGAGCACTTGTTTGTAGGTCCGGAGGACTCTCTCTCTCTCTCTCTCTCTCTCTCTCTCTCTCTCTCTCTCTCTCGCTCTCTCTCTCTCTCTCAGAAACTGAGAGCCTTAAAAGAAACGTGTACAGGGCTGGAGAGACTGAACACGTGAGGGATTGTCCGAAAGGCTATGGTTCTAAGAAACTAAGGGAAACGCTGAACAGAACGCTTAGCGCCTACTTTGCCGAGTCTCATGTCGCCTTTACCTCTACCAGACATGTTATCAGTGCGAAATGCAGTGTTATGAATAAAAAATCGCGATGTCGACAAGGCTATTTAAGCCTTTCCAGTGGGGGTCATGTTGTTGCTTTCAAGTGGGGGTCATGTTGTTGACGCAATATGGCTAACATCCGAAAGACCATTGGTTGGCGGGAAGCAGTGAGCGCCCAACTCAATTCTAGTTATGGTGTGCGCTGCATGAGGGTTATGCGTGATCGCCACTTCCAAAAGACAGAAGGGGGCGCGTCAAACTTCGGATCTGGGCATTTCGATCTGGGCAATATGGCGGACATCCAAAAGACCATTGGTTGGCGGTGTCACAGAATGATGATAGTTTAGTGATTCCCAGATAAAATTAAATATAACATTAATGGCAATATCGGAGAAGGGTTAACAATCGTGTACTTCATTCTGAGATGAGGACGAATAAAAGATCATTGACCGACAAATATGAAAATATGAAACATTTGTTCGCAAAGTTCATTGCTTGACGATCTGACCGGACACGGGAAACGGTATGATCTCGCTGGGGGAAACTTCGACTCCGGACAAACACAGCGGGAGACGGTGATCAAAGCATAGATTTCTTTGAAGTACGACCAGCGATGAACGGAAGAACAGCGTAACAACGGAGAGAAACGAACAACTAACCACTACGTGATTTCACCGCTTTTGATGGGCAGGATACGTTAAAAGACGAGGGTTGAGGATGGTAGATCAAACAATCAACGAAGGATTGGACACTGAGTATAAAATAGCAGAACATGGGGTTTCTGGTTATTGTGTGTTCCAAACTGGGCTGAATGATCTATGCCTCCTGAGTGTTGAAAGAAATACACGTCCCTAATGATTGAAAGAATATGGGATATTAGTGTGTTATTCGCTAGTGTATTTCGATTCCAGGAGGATAAGTGCATATATAAGGTATTAATATCTTAGTGTAATAGTAGCATAGGGATATAGGTGTTTGTTCTTAACGTGTGGAATTGCATTCGTTTATCTAGTCGTGTAAACTGTAGTGCACTCATAAATCGTATGTCCGTATGTTTTTCGGAGGCTCTTCAGTATGGCTAGAGAAGGACTCTCACATAAGAAAATTATGTGAAGCAGACTCATATCACCAGATTACCTATCTTATCCACAGGTTCCAATTCCCCTATTGAAATCAGAGAAGAGATGAAGGGTACTACACTTGAGCAAATAAAGTACCTACTTAGAACCAACAAGAACATAGACATGTTTTAATATGAAGAAGTGATAACTTAACGTCAAATACAGAACACTGTATGCTCAAACGAATATACAACTAAAACCCTTAAAAGGAAAAGACGTTAATCTGTGGCAAGCAGGGATACTTAAAACTGCATGCAATTGCACTGTGCCGAAACATTAAACTTTATTAACAATAGACATGGTGTAGAACATTCATAGTAACTCTAGCCAATGTTGGATAGTGGCGGTGTGTATTCAGAGGTGGATTATAATACCTTCCAAAACGGGAAATATATGAATTTCAGTGACTTACCAAATCGGATTATTTTCTGGTGATAAGACATTGAACAGTTGTTTTCTTCAAGAATTGGATTAAGTCCAGACTTAAGCAGGAGGAGATCATTCAGGGTGAGATCACTCCATTTCTGTGTGTGCTGTCCTGTGTTTTGGCCGACAGAAGAGGCGAGAAAAACTACGGCACATCCGAAGTCAACCGTCCTATCTTGCATTCACAATAATAGACAATACCAACTACATATACACAGTCCATACATACACCAGACATAGTTTTTATTAATAAATCTTTTATTTATCGTTGAAAGGAACTGTTGTCGGAGTATGTGTTGAGGGAATAACAGAGAGAGTGAAAGAAATAGATATATGGAAGGGAAGACAGAAGGGAGGAGTGTAGACAGAAGTCAGTCAATAATCCCAACAGATAATAAGTTTGAAGATGTGCTTGTTGATTCCACATTCCTCCCGGGAAAACAAGTGACATAATTGGTGGAGCGAGCGGGATACAACATAATACCCATATGACCTGGAGGCATAACAGGACATATACATAGAGGGGTACCTGCATATTGGCACAGGCATAGCGGAGTACCTGTATGTTGGGACATACTGATTGGAATAAATATAAGTATACATTGATGACTTTTAATGGAAGGACGTCCATTGGATATATGGTGCCATTACATTTATGGTAGAAACATTTCATTAATGCTGGTGACTTTACAGTGAGAAAGTTCCAGACAGGGTGAATGTGGATAGGTGGTAAGACACATTACATACCTAGTGACACGGTCACACGTCTACATAAGTCTTTATCCTATATCTCCTCTTGTGGATGAGAGAGTGGTTGTGATGTACTGTGTGGTGTTGTAGATTAATAATATTAAATAGACATAGATAAATGATATAGGTTCTAGGTAGATTATCTGTTTATAGGGAGTACTTCTTACTGCTTTAAGGTGTCTTTACTCAACCGGCTGACTTACATTCTTAACTATGGCAACTCCTAAAGTAACGACAGCAGAACTAAAGGCCAACGGGGAGGCGATTGGTTTAGCTGGTTCGGAACTAACTGATTACATACAGGAAAGAGAGAGGGAAATTCGTCAAGCGGAACGAGAAGATCGAAAGGAGGCCAAGAGACTAGAATTGGAAATGGAAGAGGCTGAAAAGATTAGACAACATGAATATCGCATGAAAGAGCTAGAACTCAAAACACAAACTAAGGGAGAGATAGAGGGCGCGGAAGGCGGATCATCGTTACATGGTTCAACCAACATGAGTGGATCTAGCTACCATGCAATGAATTTTCCCTTAGCTGTTTATGAGGAGTCTAAAGAAAAATTTGACAACTTTGCGAATCGATTCGAGGCTATGGCAGTCGCTATGGGACTGGATAGAAGCCGATGGGCTCTTAAATTATCCCAGGCTTTACGTGGTTCAGGGTACGAGGTCTACACACGCCTACCATCAGGACATGAAAATCAGTACGAGGAATTAAAAGCCGCTTTGATGAAGCATTATGAGGTCTTGGCACAAACGTATCGGAAGAAATTTCGCTCGTCTAGACGAGAGCCGGGAGAGCTATTCGCCGCCTACAGTCTGAGGCTGAAATCCTATCTCCAGAAATGGATGGACTTGGCAGAATTCCAGAGGGATTATGAGAGTCTCGAAGAGATGATGGTGGTCGACCAGATGCGGAAGCAAATGTCGAAACCTCTCAGAACCTTCTTGGGAGAACAAGGGGCGGAACGGATTGATGTTGTGAATAAGCTGGCGGAACGATTCGTAGAGGTACATGGGGAGACTGAGGAACTAAGTACACAATCCAAAGGTCAGGAGAAACAAGAGAAAAAGAAACCTAAAAACTGGGAAGGAGAAAAAGGGGAACCTTATATAAAGGCGTCAATGGAGAGTTCAGAGAAGGTGAAGGAAGGAAACCAGAACACCTCGAATTCTTTAGCGAAACGACAGTGGTCTGAGAAGTGGTGTTCATTTTGCAAGGTGCCATCTCATAACACGAAGGACTGCAGATCGAAACCTAAAAGTTCTTACTTCGCAGCATGCAAAGTGATTCATACGACGGTGATCACAGACAAGGCTGAGGTCGGCGAAGGAGCTAGGAACAAAAAGGACACACGGAAACTTAGGAAAGGAACATGGTGTACACACTGCCAGTCGACAACACATAATACTGTGGACTGCAGATGCAAGGCAGAAGACGCCAATTGCATAACCAACCTCGAGGAATCCAAAGAGGAAGTCAAGGAAACGGCCAAGGAGATGGAAGACACTCCGGACCAAGAGAGGCTATCTGTGGTCGAACTGATTGAAGTCAATGGCCAGCAGGTTGTTTGTCTCTACGATACCGGTTTGGATGAGGAAGCTGTGATAGACGCCAGCTTGGTACGCCCAGACCAACTTACAGGGGAGACCATAGAAATACAGCCGGCAATGAGGAGTGCTGTTACCGTGACGCTGCCAATCGCCAAGGTGGAGATTAAATCCAGGTACGTCATGGGCATTATTCCTGCCGCTGTATTAGCTGACTCCCTATTCCCAATGATCATTGGCACGAAATATGTCTTTTTGGGGATGCCCAAACAGCCAGCCCACAATGGAGCAGTTGCCAGTGGATTTCAAGGGATGGAAAAAGAGGCAGAGACACTATGCGACAACTCAGAGATAGGAGAATTGCATACTGCCCAGAGGAAGGATACTACGTTGCGTCCTTGCTACAGGAAGCTGCAAAGAAGTGCTGAGCCACCAGAACGGGGACAGTACTTTCTGAAGAATCGACTACTCTATCGGAGAGCTGGGAGGGGAGATAACCTGCACGAGCAGTGGGTGGTTCCAGAGACCCACCGTCCTCACATTCTTGTGAGGGGACACATCATAGGCGAGAACCGACATATGGGTGTCAGAGAGACCTTGCAGCAAATTTCCGGCCATTATTGCTGGCCAGGAATGACCGGAGATGTACGCCGGTGGTTGAAGTCTTGTTCGGAGTGCCAGAACGCACCACCCAACAAGCGGACTAAGAGTAACCTAGCTCTTAAAGTGAAAGACAAAGTGGAAGTGTGGAGTCCAGCAGAGACCAACATACTTCAAGTAGGATGGAAAGGACCTTATCCTGTGGAAAAGGTGGTGTCCAAGAACATCTACAAAATACGGATCGGGGAAGAGCAGAAAAATTCCCTAGACATCTCATTAGGAAATATGAGGAGAGATCCGGGAGCAAAGCTTCGCACTTTATGGTGATGGCAGCCATTGGGACAAAGGTTACCAGTCCAGACCAGAGATCGCCAGTACAACATAGGAGGGCCTATGGGACAGTACGTGATAGGTCAGATTTACTCAACGACAGGAGGAGGGAAATCGCACGTCAAGGAAAGGACAAGAGGGAAACCTGCAATAGTAAACAAGTTCAAAAGGGGTGGGTAACGTCGGGAAAGGCGAGAAATACCCAGGACTCCAACCGAAGATTGGCTGACCAGATACAATATCGCCCAAGATGGTCCTGGAAGCAAAAGTCCAGGGGATTTGGGAAAGACGACTCGGTCCAACGATAACGAGGCGGAACATCCCCAGAGGAAAAGCCTGGGGAAACCAAGAGAATATGGAAACAGTGTTATAGTCAGTATGGGACGATCCGTCTGTATTGTGAGCAATCGCTTACGCCAGTGGTAAGGAGGTCGACTGAACGTACAGGAGCGATGAGCCAACACTAGTTTAAGTCATGAGTAGTATGGTAGGGTGCATATGAGGTCGCCTACTGGATGAGGTGTGATCCATGTGAGGATCCAATCATATCATCAACACGTGATGTTAATAGCTACTTCGCAGAAGCTCAACGCACGGTGGATGTGATGGACGTTGTTGCTGCAACAGGACTTCACAGTGGAATACATCCTTGGTAAGGAGAATGTAGGAGCAGATTTCTTATCTAGACATCCAACTCCAGAGGAAGAGGAATAAGTTGGAGGATCATAGGAATCAAAACTACATTAGTGAAGAGTCGACGCGGTCAACTCTCTTAAGAGGGGGCCTTTGTCACAGAATGATGATAGTTTAGTGATTCCCAGATAAAATTAAATATAACATTAATGGCAATATCGGAGAAGGGTTAACAATCGTGTACTTCATTCTGAGATGAGGACGAATAAAAGATCATTGACCGACAAATATGAAAATAGGAAACAGGTGTTCGCAAAGTTCATTGCTTGACGATCTGACCGGACACGGGAAACGGTATGCTCGCGCTGGGGGAAACTTCGACACCGGACAAACACAGCTGGAGACGGTGATCAAAGCATAGATTTCTTTGAAGTACGACCAGCGATGAACGGAAGAACAGCGTAACAACTGAGAGAAACGAACAACTAACCACTACGTGATTTCACCGCTTTTGATGGGCAGGATACGTTAAAAGACGAGTGTTGAGGATGGTAGATCAAACAATCAACGAAGGATTGGACACTGAGTATAAAATAGCAGAACATGGGGTTTCTGGTTATTGTGTGTTCCAAACTGGGCTGAATGATCTATGCCTCCTGAGTGTTGAAAGAAATACACGTCCCTAATGATTAAAAGAATATGGGATATTAGTGTGTTATTCGCTAGTGTATTTCGATTCCAGGAGGATAGTGCATATATAAGGTATTAATATCTTAGTGTAATAGTAGCATAGGGATATAGGTGTTTGTTCTTAACGTGTGGAATTGCATTCGTTTATCTAGTCGTGTAAACTGTAGTGCACTCATAAATCGTATGTCCGTATGTTTTTCGGAGGCTCTTCAGTATGGCTAGAGAAGGACTCTCACATAAGAAAATTATATGAAGCAGACTCATATCACCAGATTACCTATCTTATCCACACGTTCCAATTCCCCTATTGAAATCAGAGAAGAGATGAAGGGTACTACACTTGAGCAAATAAAGTACCTACTTAGAACCAACAAGAACATAGACATGTTTTAATATGAAGAAGTGATAACTTAACGTCAAATACAGAACACTGTATGCTCAAACGAATATACAACTAAAACCCTTAAAAGGAAAAGACGTTAATCTGTGGCAAGCAGGGATACTTAAAACTGCATGCAATTGCACTGTGCCGAAACATTAAACTTTATTAACAATAGACATGGTGTAGAACATTCATAGTAACTCTAGCCAATGTTGGATAGTGGCGGTGTGTATTCAGAGGTGGATTATAATACCTTCCAAAACGGGAAATATATGAATTTCAGTGACTTACCAAATCGGATTATTTTCTGGTGATAAGACATTGAACAGTTGTTTTCTTCAAGAATTGGATTAAGTCCAGACTCAAGCAGGAGGAGATCATTCAGGGTGAGATCACTCCATTTCTGTGTGTGCTGTCCTGTGTTTTGGCCGACAGAAGAGGCGAGAAAAACTACGGCACATCCGAAGTCAACCGTCCTATCTTGCATTCACAATAATAGACAATACCAACTACATATACACAGTCCATACATATACCAGACATAGTTTTTATTAATAAATCTTTTATTTATCGTTGAAAGGAACTGTTGTCGGAGTATGTGTTGAGGGAATAACAGAGAGAGTGAAAGAAATAGATATATGGAAGGGAAGACAGAAGGGAGGAGTGTAGACAGAAGTCAGTCAATAATCCCAACAGATAATAAGTTTGAAGATGTGCTTGTTGATTCCACATTCCTCCCGGGAAAACAAGTGACATAATTGGTGGAGCGAGCGGGATACAACATAATACCCATATGACCTGGAGGCATAACAGGACATATACATAGAGGGGTACCTGCATATTGGCACAGGCATAGCGGAGTACCTGTATGTTGGGACATACTGATTGGAATAAATATAAGTATACATTGATGACTTTTAATGGAAGGACGTCCATTGGATATATGGTGCCATTACATTTATGGTAGAAACATTTCATTAATGCTGGTGACTTTACAGTGAGAAAGTTCCAGACAGGGTGAATGTGGATAGGTGGTAAGACACATTACATACCTAGTGACACGGTCACACGTCTACATAAGTCTTTATCCTATATCTCCTCTTGTGGATGAGAGAGTGGTTGTGATGTACTGTGTGGTGTTGTAGATTAATAATATTAAATAGACATAGATAAATGATATAGGTTCTAGGTAGATTATCTGTTTATAGGGAGTACTTCTTACTGCTTTAAGGTGTCTTTACTCAACCGGCTGACTTACATTCTTAACTATGGCAACTCCTAAAGTAACGACAGCAGAACTAAAGGCCAACGGGGAGGCGATTGGTTTAGCTGGTTCGGAACTAACTGATTACATACAGGAAAGAGAGAGGGAAATTCGTCAAGCGGAACGAGAAGATCGAAAGGAGGCCAAGAGACTAGAATTGGAAATGGAAGAGGCTGAAAAGATTAGACAACATGAATATCGCATGAAAGAGCTAGAACTCAAAACACAAACTAAGGGAGAGATAGAGGGCGCGGAAGGCGGATCATCGTTACATGGTTCAACCAACATGAGTGGATCTAGCTACCATGCAATGAATTTTCCCTTAGCTGTTTATGAGGAGTCTAAAGAAAAATTTGACAACTTTGCGAATCGATTCGAGGCTATGGCAGTCGCTATGGGACTGGATAGAAGCCGATGGGCTCTTAAATTATCCCAGGCTTTACGTGGTTCAGGGTACGAGGTCTACACACGCCTACCATCAAGACATGAAAATCAGTACGAGGAATTAAAAGCCGCTTTGATGAAGCATTATGAGGTCTTGGCACAAACGTATCGGAAGAAATTTCGCTCGTCTAGACGAGAGCCGGGAGAGCTATTCGCCGCCTACAGTCTGAGGCTGAAATCCTATCTCCAGAAATGGATGGACTTGGCAGAATTCCAGAGGGATTATGAGAGTCTCGAAGAGATGATGGTGGTCGACCAGATGCGGAAGCAAATGTCGAAACCTCTCAGAACCTTCTTGGGAGAACAAGGGGCGGAACGGATTGATGTTGTGAATAAGCTGGCGGAACGATTCGTAGAGGTACATGGGGAGACTGAGGAACTAAGTACACAATCCAAAGGTCAGGAGAAACAAGAGAAAAAGAAACCTAAAAACTGGGAAGGAGAAAAAGGGGAACCTTATATAAAGGCGTCAATGGAGAGTTCAGAGAAGGTGAAGGAAGGAAACCAGAACACCTCGAATTCTTTAGCGAAACGACAGTGGTCTGAGAAGTGGTGTTCATTTTGCAAGGTGCCATCTCATAACACGAAGGACTGCAGATCGAAACCTAAAAGTTCTTACTTCGCAGCATGCAAAGTGATTCATATGACGGTGATCACAGACAAGGCTGAGGTCGGCGAAGGAGCTAGGAACAAAAAGGACACACGGAAACTTAGGAAAGGAACATGGTGTACACACTGCCAGTCGACAACACATAATACTGTGGACTGCAGATGCAAGGCAGAAGACGCCAATTGCATAACCAACCTCGAGGAATCCAAAGAGGAAGTCAAGGAAACGGCCAAGGAGATGGAAGACACTCCGGACCAAGAGAGGCTATCTGTGGTCGAACTGATTGAAGTCAATGGCCAGCAGGTTGTTTGTCTCTACGATACCGGTTTGGATGAGGAAGCTGTGATAGACGTCAGCTTGGTACGCCCAGACCAACTTACAGGGGAGACCATAGAAATACAGCCGGCAATGAGGAGTGCTGTTACCGTGACGCTGCCAATCGCCAAGGTGGAGATTAAATCCAGGTACGTCATGGGCATTATTCCTGCCGCTGTATTAGCTGACTCCCTATTCCCAATGATCATTGGCACGAAATATGTCTTTTTGGGGATGCCCAAACAGCCAGCCCACAATGGAGCAGTTGCCAGTGGATTTCAAGGGAAGGAAAAAGAGGCAGAGACACTATGCGACAACTCAGAGATAGGAGAATTGCATACTGCCCAGAGGAAGGATACTACGTTGCGTCCTTGCTACAGGAAGCTGCAAAGAAGTGCTGAGCCACCAGAACGGGGACAGTACTTTCTGAAGAATCGACTACTCTATCGGAGAGCTGGGAGGGGAGATAACCTGCACGAGCAGTGGGTGGTTCCAGAGACCCACCGTCCTCACATTCTTGTGAGGGGACACATCATAGGCGAGAACCGACATATGGGTGTCAGAGAGACCTTGCAGCAAATTTCCGGCCATTATTGCTGGCCAGGAATGACCGGAGATGTACGCCGGTGGTTGAAGTCTTGTTTGGAGTGCCAGAACGCACCACCCAACAAGCGGACTAAGAGTAACCTAGCTCTTAAAGTGAAAGACAAAGTGGAAGTGTGGAGTCCAGCAGAGACCAACATACTTCAAGTAGGATGGAAAGGACCTTATCCTGTGGAAAAGGTGGTGTCCAAGAACATCTACAAAATACGGATCGGGGAAGAGCAGAAAAATTCCCTAGACATCTCATTAGGAAATATGAGGAGAGATCCGGGAGCAAAGCTTCGCACTTTATGGTGATGGCAGCCATTGGGACAAAGGTTACCAGTCCAGACCAGAGATCGCCAGTACAACATAGGAGGGCCTATGGGACAGTACGTGATAGGTCAGATTTACTCAACGACAGGAGGAGGGAAATCGCACGTCAAGGAAAGGACAAGAGGGAAACCTGCAATAGTAAACAAGTTCAAAAGGGGTGGGTAACGTCGGGAAAGGCGAGAAATACCCAGGACTCCAACCGAAGATTGGCTGACCAGATACAATATCGCCCAAGATGGTCCTGGAAGCAAAAGTCCAGGGGATTTGGGAAAGACGACTCGGTCCAACGATAACGAGGCGGAACATCCCCAGAGGAAAAGCCTGGGGAAACCAAGAGAATATGGAAACAGTGTTATAGTCAGTATGGGACGATCCGTCTGTATTGTGAGCCATCGCTTACGCCAGTGGAAAGGAGGTCGACTGAACGTACAGGAGCGATGAGCCAACACTAGTTTCAGTCATGAGTAGTATGGTAGGGTGCATATGAGGTCGTCTACTGGATGAGGTGTTGATCCATGTGAGGATCCAATCATATCATCAACACGTGATGTTAATAGCTACTTCGCAGAAGCTCAACGCACGGTGGATGTGATGGACGTTGTTGCCTGCAACAGGACTTCACAGTGGGATACATCCTTGGTAAGGAGAATGTAGGAGCAGATTTCTTATCTAGACATCCAACTCCAGAGGAAGAGGAATAAGTTGGAGGATCATAGGAATCAAAACTACATTAATGAAGAGTCGACGCGGTCAACTCTCTTAAGAGGGGGCCTTTGTCACAGAATGATGATAGTTTAGTGATTCCCAGATAAAATTAAATATAACATTAATGGCAATATCGGAGAAGGGTTAACAATCGTGTACTTCATTCTGAGATGCGGACGAATAAAAGATCATTGACCGACAATTATGAAAATAGGAAACAGGTGTTCGCAAAGTTCATTGCTTGACGATCTGACCGGATACGGGAAACGGTATGATCGCGCTGGGGGAAACTTCGACACCGGACAAACACAGCGGGAGACGGTGATCAAAGCATAGATTTCTTTGAAGTACGACCAGCGATGAACGGAAGAACAGCGTAACAACGGAGAGAAACGAACAACTAACCACTACGTGATTTCACCGCTTTTGATGGACAGGATACGTCAAAAGACGAGGGTTGAGGATGGTAGATCAAACAATCAACGAAGGATTGGACACTGAGTATAAAATAGCAGAACATGGGGTTTCTGGTTAGTGTGTGTTCCAAACTGGGCTGAATGATCTATGCCTCCTGAGTGGGGAAAGAAATACACGTCCCTAATGATTGAAAGAATATGGGATTTTAGTGTGTTATTCGCTAGTGTATTTCGATTCAAGGAGGATAAGTGCATATATAAGGTATTAATATCTTAGTGTAATAGTAGCATAGGGATATAGGTGTTTGTTCTTAACGTGTGGAATTGCATTCGTTTATCTAGTCGTGTAAACTGTAGTGCACTCATAAATCGTATGTCCGTATGTTTTTCGGAGGCTCTTCAGTATGGCTAGAGAAGGACTCTCACATAAGAAAATTATATGAAGCAGACTCATATCACCAGATTACCTATCTTCTCCACAGGTTCCAATTCCTCTATTGAAATCAGAGAAGAGATGAAGGGTACTACACTTGAGCAAATAAAGTACCTACTTAGAACCAACAAGAACATAAACATGTTTTAATATGAAGAAGTGATAACTTAACGTCAAATACAGAACACTGTATGCTCAAACGATTATACAACTAAAACCCTTAAAAGGAAAAGACGTTAATCTGTGGCAAGCAGGGATACTTAAAACTGCATGCAATTGCACTGTGCCGAAACATTAAACTTTATTAACAATAGACATGGTGTAGAACATTCATAGTAACTCTAGCCAATGTTGGATAGTGGCGGTGTGTATTCAGAGGTGGATTATAATACCTTCCAAAACGGGAAATATATGAATTTCATTGACTTACCAAATCGGATTATTTTCTGGTGATAAGACATTGAACAGTTGTTTTCTTCAAGAATTGGATTAAGTCCAGACTCAAGCAGGAGGAGATCATTCAGGGTGAGATCACTCCATTTCTGTGTGTGCTGTCCTGTGTTTTGGCCGACAGAAGAGGCGAGAAAAACTACGGCACATCCGAAGTCAACCGTCCTATCTTGCATTCACAATAATAGACAATACCAACTACATATACACAGTCCATACATACACCAGACATAGTTTTTATTAATAAATCTTTTATTTATCGTTGAAAGGAACTGTTGTCGGAGTATGTGTTGAGGGAATAACAGAGAGAGTGAAAGAAATAGATATATGGAAGGGAAGACAGAAGGGAGGAGTGTAGACAGAAGTCAGTCAATAATCCCAACAGATAATAAGTTTGAAGATGTGCTTGTTGATTCCACATTCCTCCCGGAAAAACAAGTGACATAATTGGTGGAGTGAGCGGGGTACAACATAATACCCATATGACCTGGAGGCATAACATGGCATATACATAGAGGGGTACCTGCATATTGGCACAGGCATAGCGGAGTACCTGCATGTTGGGAAATACTGATTGGAATAAATATAAGTATACATTGATGACTTTTAATGGAAGGACGTCCATTAGATATATGGTGCCATTACATTTATGGTAGAAACATTTCATTAATGCTGGTGACTTTACAGTGAGAAAGTTCCAGACAGGGTGAATGTGGATAGGTGGTAAGACACATTACATACCTAGTCACACGGTCACACGTCTACATAAGTCTTTATCCTATATCTCCTCTTGTGGATGAGAGAGTGGTTGTGATGTACTGTGTGGTGTTGTAGATTAATAATATTAAATAGACATAGATAAATGATATAGGTTCTAGGTAGATTATCTGTTTATAGGGAGTACTTCTTACTGCTTTAAGGTGTCTTTACTCAGCCGGCTGACTTACATTCTTAACTATGGCAACTCCTAAAGTAACGACAGCAGAACTAAAGGCCAACGGGGAGGCGATTGGTTTAGCTGGTTCGGAACTAACTGATTACATACAGGAAAGAGAGAGGGAAATTCGTCAAGCGGAACGAGAAGATCGAAAGGAGGCCAAGAGACTAGAATTGGAAATGGAAGAGGCTGAAAAGATTAGACAACATGAATATCGCATGAAAGAGCTAGAACTCAAAACACAAACTAAGGGAGAGATAGAGGGCGCGGAAGGCGGATCATCGTTACATGGTTCAACCAACATGAGTGGATCTAGCTACCATGCAATGAAGTTTCCCTTAGCTGTTTATGAGGAGTCTAAAGAAAAATTTGACAACTTTGCGAATCGATTCGAGGCTATGGCAGTCGCTATGGGACTGGATAGAAGCCGATGGGCTCTTAAATTATCCCAGGCTTTACGTGGTTCAGGGTACGAGGTCTACACACGCCTACCACCAGGACATGAAAATCAGTACGAGGAATTAAAAGCCGCTTTGGTGAAGCATTATGAGGTCACAGCACAAACGTATCGGAAGAAATTTCGATCGTCTAGACGAGAGCCGGGAGAGCTATTCGCCGCCCACAGTCTGATACTGAAATCCTGTCTCCAGAAATGGATGGACTTGGCAGAATTCCAGAGGGATTATGAGAGTCTCAAAGAGATGATGGTGGTCGACCAGATGCGGAAGCAAATGTCGATACCTCTCAGAACCTTCTTGGGAGAACAAGGGGCGGAACGGATTGAGGTTGTGAATAAGCTGGCGGAACGATTCGTAGAGGTACATGGGGAGACTGAGGAACTAAGTACACAAACCAAAGGTCAGGAGAAACAAGAGAAAAAGAAACCTAACAACTGGGAAGGAGAAAAAGGGGAACCTTATATAAAGGCGTCAATGGAGAGTTCAGAGAAGGTGAAGGAAGGAAACCAGAACACCTCGAATTCTTCAGCGAAACGACAGTGGTCTGAGAAGTGGTGTTCATTCTGCAAGGTGCCATCTCATAACACGAAGGACTGCAGATCGAAACCTAAAAGTTCTTACTTCGCAGCATGCAAAGTGATTCCTACGACGTTGATCACAGACAAGGCTGAGGTCGGCGAAGGAGCTAGGAACAAAAAGGACACACGGAAACTTAGGAAGGGAACATGGTGTACACACTGCCAGTCGACAACACATAATACTGTGGACTGCAGATGCAAGGCAGAAGACGCCAATTGCATAACCAACCTCGAGGAATCCAAAGAGGAAGGCAAGGAAACGGTCAAGGAGACGGAAGACACTCCGGACCAAGAGAGGCCACCTGTGGTCGAACTGATTGAAGTCAATGGCCAGCAAGTTGTTTGTCTCTACGATACCGGTTTGGATGGGGAAGCTGTGATAGACGCCAGCTTGGTACGCCCAGACCAACTTACAAGGGAGACCATAGAAATACAGCCGGCAATGAGGAGTGCTGTTACCATGACGCTGCCAATCGCCAAGGTGGAGATTAAATCCAGGTACGTCATGGGCATTATTCCTGCCGCTGTATTAGCTGACTCCCTATTCCCAATGATCATTGGCACGATATATGTCTTTTTGGGGATGCCCAAACAGCCAGCCCACAATGGAGCAGTTGCCAGTGGATTTCAAGGGAAGGAAAAAGAGGCAGAGACACTATGCGACAACTCAGAGATAGGAGAATTGCATACTGCCCAGAGGAAGGATACTACGTTGCGTCCTTGCTACAGGAAGCTGCAAAGAAGTGCTGAGCCACCAGAACGGGGACAGTACTTTCTGAAGAATCGACTACTCTATCGGAGAGCTGGGAGGGGAGATAACCTGCACGAGCAGTGGGTGGTTCCAGAGACCCACCGTCCTAACATTCTTGTGAGGGGACACATCATAGGCGAGAACCGACATATGGGTGTCAGAGAGACCTTGCAGCAAATTTCCGGCCATTATTGCTGGCCAGGAATGACCGGAGATGTACGCCGGTGGTTGAAGTCTTGTTCGGAGTGCCAGAACGCACCACCCAACAAGCGGACTAAGAGTAACCTAGCTCTTAAAGTGGAAGACAAAGTGGAAGTGTGGAGTCCAGCAGAGACCAATATACTTCAAGTAGGATGGAAAGGACCTTATCCTGTGGAAAAGGTGGTGTCCAAGAACATCTACAAAATACGGATCGGGGAAGAGCAGAAAAATCTCCCTAGACATCTCATTAGGAAATATGAGGAGAGATCCGGGAGCAAAGCTTCGCACTTTATGGTGATGGCAGCCATTGGGACAAAGGTTACCAGTCCATACGAAGACCAGAGATCGCCAGTACAACATAGGAGGGCCTATGGGACAGTACGTGATAGGTCAGATTTACCCAACGACAGGAGGAGGGAAATCGCAAGTCAGGGAAAAGACAAGAGGGAAACCTGCAATAGTAAACAAGTTCAAAAGGGGTGGGTAACGTCGGGAAAGGCGAGAAATACCCAGGACTCCAACCGAAGATTGGCTGACCAGATACAATATCGCCCAAGATGGTCCTGGAAGCAAAAGTCCATGAGATTTGGGAAAGACGACTCGGTCCAACGAGGACGAGGCGGAACATCCCCAGAGGAAAAGCCGGGGGATACCAAGAGAATACGGAAACAGTGTTACAGTCAGGATGGGACGATCCGTCTGTATTGTGAGCCATAGCTTACGCCAGTGGAAAGGAGGTCGACTGAACGTACAGGAGCGATGAGCCAACACTAGTTTCAGTCATGAGTAGTATGGTAGGGTGCATATGAGGTCGTCTACTGGATGAGGTGTTGATCCATGTGAGGATCCAATCATATCATCAACACGTGATGTTAATAGCTACTTCGCAGAAGCTCAACGCACGGTGGATGTGATGGACGTTGTTGCTGCAACAGGACTTCACAGTGGAATACATCCTTGGTAAGGAGAATGTAGGAGCAGATTTCTTATCTAGACATCCAACTCCAGAGGAAGAGGAATAAGTTGGAGGATCATAGGAATCAAAACTACATTAATGAAGAGTCGACGCGGTCAACTCTCTTAAGAGGGGGCCTTTGTCACAGAATGATGATAGTTTAGTGATTCCCAGATAAAATTAAATATAAAATTAATGGCAATATCGGAGAAGGGTTAACAATCGTGTACTTCATTCTGAGATGAGGACGAATAAAAGATCATTGACCGACAAATATGAAAATAGGAAACAGGTGTTCGCAAAGTTCATTGCTTCACGATCTGACCGGACACGGGAAACGGTATGCTCGCGCTGGGGGAAACTTCGACACCGGACAAACACAGCTGGAGACGGTGATCAAAGCATAGATTTCTTTGAAGTACGACCAGCGATGAACGGAAGAACAGCGTAACAACTGAGAGAAACGAACAACTAACCACTACGTGATTTCACCGCTTTTGATGGGCAGGATACGTTAATAGAAGAGTGTTGAGGATGGTAGATCAAACAATCATCGAAGGATTGGACACTGAGTATAAAATAGCAGAACATGGGGTTTCTGGTTATTGTGTGTTCCAAACTGGGCTGAATGATCTATGCCTCCTGAGTGTTGAAAGAAATACACGTCCCTAATGATTGAAAGAATATGGGATATTAGTGTGTTATTCGCTAGTGTATTTCGATTCCAGGAGGATAGTGCATATATAAGGTATTAATATCTTAGTGTAATAGTAGCATAGGGATATAGGTGTTTGTTCTTAACGTGTGGAATTGCATTCGTTTATCTAGTCGTGTAAACTGTAGTGCACTCATAAATCGTATGTCCGTATGTTTTTCGGAGGCTCTTCAGTATGGCTAGAGAAGGACTCTCACATAAGAAAATTATATGAAGCAGACTCATATCACCAGATTACCTATCTTATCCACACGTTCCAATTCCCCTATTGAAATCAGAGAAGAGATGAAGGGTACTACACTTGAGCAAATAAAGTACCTACTTAGAACCAACAAGAACATAGACATGTTTTAATATGAAGAAGTGATAACTTAACGTCAAATACAGAACACTGTATGCTCAAACGAATATACAACTAAAACCCTTAAAAGGAAAAGACGTTAATCTGTGGCAAGCAGGGATACTTAAAACTGCATGCAATTGCACTGTGCCGAAACATTAAACTTTATTAACAATAGACATGGTGTAGAACATTCATAGTAACTCTAGCCAATGTTGGATAGTGGCGGTGTGTATTCAGAGGTGGATTATAATACCTTCCAAAACGGGAAATATATGAATTTCAGTGACTTACCAAATCGGATTATTTTCTGGTGATAAGACATTGAACAGTTGTTTTCTTCAAGAATTGGATTAAGTCCAGACTCAAGCAGGAGGAGATCATTCAGGGTGAGATCACTCCATTTCTGTGTGTGCTGTCCTGTGTTTTGGCCGACAGAAGAGGCGAGAAAAACTACGGCACATCCGAAGTCAACCGTCCTATCTTGCATTCACAATAATAGACAATACCAACTACATATACACAGTCCATACATACACCAGACATAGTTTTTATTAATAAATCTTTTATTTATCGTTGAAAGGAACTGTTGTCGGAGTATGTGTTGAGGGAATAACAGAGAGAGTGAAAGAAATAGATATATGGAAGGGAAGACAGAAGGGAGGAGTGTAGACAGAAGTCAGTCAATAATCCCAACAGATAATAAGTTTGAAGATGTGCTTGTTGATTCCACATTCCTCCCGGAAAAACAAGTGACATAATTGGTGGAGTGAGCGGGGTACAACATAATACCCATATGACCTGGAGGCATAACATGGCATATACATAGATGGGTACCTGCATATTGGCACAGGCATAGCGGAGTACCTGCATGTTGGGACATACTGATTGGAATAAATATAAGTATACATTGATGACTTTTAATGGAAGGACGTCCATTTGATATATGGTGCCATTACATTTATGGTAGAAACATTTCATTAATGCTGGTGACTTTACAGTGAGAAAGTTCCAGACAGGGTGAATGTGGATAGGTGGTAAGACACATTACATACCTAGTCACACGGTCACACGTCTACATAAGTCTTTATCCTATATCTCCTCTTGTGGATGAGAGAGTGGTTGTGATGTACTGTGTGGTGTTGTTGATTAATAATATTAAATAGACATAGATAAATGATATAGGTTCTAGGTAGATTATCTGTTTATAGGGAATACTTCTTACTGCTTTAAGGTTTCTTTACTCAGCCGGCTGACTTACATTCTTAACTATGGCAACTCCTAAAGTAACGACAGCAGAACTAAAGGCCAACGGGGAAGCGATTGGTTTAGCTGGTTCGGAACTAACTGATTACATACAGGAAAGAGAGAGGGAAATTCGTCAAGCGGAACGAGAAGATCGAAAGGAGGCCAAGAGACTAGAATTGGAAATGAAAGAGGCTGAAAAGATTAGACAACATGAATATCGCATGAAAGAGCTAGAACTCAAAACACAAACTAAGGGAGAGATAGAGGGCGCAGAAGGCGGATCATCGCTACATGGTTCAACCAACATGAGTGGATCTAGCTACCATGCAATGAAGTTTCCCTTAGCTGTTTATGAGGAGTGTAAACAAAAATTTGACAACTTTGCGAATCGATTCGAGGCTATGGCAGTAGCTATGGGACTGGATAGAAGCCGATGGGCTCTTAAATTATCCCAGGCTTTACGTGGTTCAGGGTACGAGGTCTACACACGCCTACCACCAGGACATGAAAATCAGTACGAGGAATTAAAAGCCGCTTCGATGAAGCATTATGAGGTCTTGGCACAAACGTATCGGAAGAAATTTCGATCGTCTAGACGAGAGACTGGAGAGCTATTTGCCGCCTACAGTCTGAGGCTGAAATCCTATCTCCAGAAATGGATGGACTTGGCAGAATTCCAGAGGGATTATGAGAGTCTCGAAGAGATGATGGTGGTCGACCAGATGCGGAAGCAAATGTCGAAACCTCTCAGAACCTTCTTGGGAGAACAAGGGGCGGAACGGATTGATGTTGTGAATAAGCTGGCGGAACGATTCGTAGAGGTACATGGGGAGACTGAGGAACTAAGTACACAAACCAAAAGTCAGGAGAAACAAGAGAAAAAGAAACCTAACAACTGGGAAGGAGAAAAGGGGGAACCTTATATAAAGGCGTCAATGGAGAGTTCAGAGAAGGTGAAGGAATGAAACCAGAACACCTCGAATTCTTCAGCGAAACGACAGTGGTCTGAGAAGTGGTGTTCATTCTGCAAGGTGCCATCTCATAACGCGAAGGACTGCAGATCGAAACCTAAAAGTTCTTACTTCGCAGCATGCAAAGCGATTCCTACGACGGTGATCACAGACAAGGCTGAGGTCGGCGAAGGAGCTAGGAACAAAAAGGACACACGGAAACTTAGGAAGGGAACATGGTGTACACACTGCCAGTCGACAACACATAATACTGTGGACTGCAGATGCAAGGCAGAAGACGCCAATTGCATAACCAACCTCGAGGAATCCAAAGAGGAAGGCAAGGAACCGGTCAAGGAGATGGAAGACACTCTGGACCAAGAGAGGCCACCTGTGGTCGAACTGATTGAAGTCAACGGCCAGCAGGTTGTTTGTCTCTACGATACCGGTTTGGATGATGAAGCTGTGATAGACGCCAGCTTGGTACGCCCAGACCAACTTACAGGGGAGACCATAGAAATACAGCTGGCAATGAGGAGTGCTGTTACCATGACGCTGCCAATCGCCAAGGTGGAGATTAAATCCAGGTGTCACGGGCATTATTCCTGCGGCTGTATTAGCTGACTCCCTATTCCCAATGATCATTGGGGCGAAATATGTCTTTTTGGGGATGCCCAAACAGCCAGCCCACAAGGGAGCAGTTGCCAGTGGATTTCAAGGAAGGAAAAAGAGGCAGAGACACTATGCGACAACTCAGAGATAGGAGAATTGCATACTGCCCAGAGGAAGGATACTACGTTGCGTCCTTGCTACAGGAAGCTGCAAAGAAGTGCTGAGCCACCAGAACGGGGACAGTACTTTCTGAAGAATCGACTACTCTATCATAGAGCTGGGAGGGGAGATAACCTGCACGAGCAGTGGGTGGTTCCAGAGACCCACCGTCCTCACATTCTTCAGAGGGGACACATCATAGGCGAGAACCGACATATGGGTGTCAGAGAGACCTTGCAGCAAATTTCCGGCCATTATTGCTGGCCAGGAATGACCGGAGATGTACGCCGGTGGTTGAAGTCTTGTTCGGAGTGCCAGAACGCACCACCCAACAAGCGGACTAAGAGTAACCTAGCTCTTAAAGTGGAAGACAAAGTGGAAGTGTGGAGTCTAGCAGAGACCAATATACTTCAAGTAGGATGGAAAGGACCTTATCCTGTGGAAAAGGTGGTGTCCAAGAACATCTACAAAATACGGATCGGGGAAGAGCAGAAAAATCTCCCTAGACATCTCATTAGGAAATATGAGGAGAGATCCGGGAGCAAAGCTTCGCACTTTATGGTGATGGCAGCCATTGGGACAAAGGTTACCAGTCCAGACGAAGACCAGAGATCGCCAGTACAACATAGGAGGGCCTATGGGACAGTACGTGATAGGTCAGATTTACCCAACGACAGGAGGAGGGAAATCGCACGTCAGGGAAAAGACAAGAGGGAAACCTGCAATAGTAAACAAGTTCAAAAGGGGTGGGTAACGTCGGGAAAGGCGAGAAATACCCAGGACTCCAACCGAAGATTGGCTGACCAGATACAATATCGCCCAAGATGGTCCTGGAAGCAAAAGTCCAGGAGATTTGTTAAAGACGACTCTGTCCAACGGGGACGAGGCGGAACATCCCCAGAGGAAAATCCTGGGGAAACCAAGAGAATATGGAAACAGTGTTACAGTCAGGATGGGACGATCCGTCTGTATTGTGAGCCATCGCTTACGCCAGTTCAAAGGAGGTCGACTGAACGTACAGGAGCGATGAGCCAACACTAGTTTCAGTCATGAGTAGTATGGTAGGGTGCATATGAGGTCGTCTACTGGATGAGGTGTTGATCCATGTGAGGATCCAATCATATCATCAACACGTGATGTTAATAGCTACTTCGCAGAAGCTCAACGCACGGTGGATGTGATGGACGTTGTTGCTGCAACAGGACTTCACAGTGGAATACATCCTTGGTAAGGAGAATGTAGGAGCAGATTTCTTATCTAGACATCCAACTCCAGAGGAAGAGGAATAAGTTGGAGGATCATAGGAATCAAAACTACATTAATGAAGAGTCGACGCGGTCAACTCTCTTAAGAGGGGGCCTTTGTCACAGAATGATGATAGTTTAGTGATTCCCAGATAAAATTAAATATAACATTAATGGCAATATCGGAGAAGGGTTAACAATCGTGTACTTCATTCTGAGATGCGGACGAATAAAAGATCATTGACCGACAATTATGAAAATAGGAAACAGGTGTTCGCAAAGTTCATTGCTTGACGATCTGACCGGACACGGGAAACGGTATGATCGCGCTGGGGGAAACTTCGACACCGGACAAACACAGCGGGAGACGGTGATCAAAGCATAGATTTCTTTGAAGTACGACCAGCGATGAAGGGAAGAACAGCGTAACAACGGAGAGAAACGAACAACTAACCACTACGTGATTTCACCGCTTTTGATGGACAGGGTACGTCACAAGACGAGTGTTGAGGATGGTAGATCAAACAATCAACGAAGGATTGGACACTGAGTATAAAATAGCAGAACATGGGGTTTCTGGTTAGTGTGTGTTCCAAACTGGGCTGAATGATCTATGCCTCCTGAGTGGGGAAAGAAATACACGTCCCTAATGATTGAAAGAATATGGGATTTTAGTGTGTTATTCGCTAGTGTATTTCGATTCAAGGAGGATAAGTGCATATATAAGGCATTAATATCTTAGTGTAATAGTAGCATAGGGATATAGGTGTTTGTTCTTAACGTGTGGAATTGCATTCGTTTATCTAGTCGTGTAAACTGTAGTGCACTCATAAATCGTATGTCCGTATGTTTTTCGGAGGCTCTTCAGTATGGCTAGAGAAGGACTCTCACATAAGAAAATTATATGACGCAGACTCATATCACCAGATTACCTATCTTCTCCACAGGTTCCAATTTCCCTATTGAAATCAGAGAAGAGATGAAGGGTACTACACTTGAGCAAATAAAGTACCTACTTAGAACCAACAAGAACATAAACATGTTTTAATATGAAGAAGTGATAACTTAACGTCAAATACAGAACACTGTATGCTCAAACGATTATACAACTAAAACCCTTAAAAGGAAAAGACGTTAATCTGTGGCAAGCAGGGATACTTAAAACTGCATGCAATTGCACTGTGCCGAAACATTAAACTTTATTAACAATAGACATGGTGTAGAACATTCATAGTAACTCTAGCCAATGTTGGATAGTGGCGGTGTGTATTCAGAGGTGGATTATAATACCTTCCAAAACGGGAAATATATGAATTTCAGTGACTTACCAAATCGGATTATTTTCTGGTGATAAGACATTGAACAGTTGTTTTCTTCAAGAATTGGATTAAGTCCAGACTCAAGCAGGAGGAGATCATTCAGGGTGAGATCACTCCTTTTCTGTGTGTGCTGTCCTGTGTTTTGGCCGACAGAAGAGGCGAGAAAAACTACGGCACATCCGAAGTCAACCGTCCTATCTTGCATTCACAATAATAGACAATACCAACTACATATATACAGTCCATGCATACACCAGACATAGTTTTTATTAATAAATCTTTTATTTATCGTTGAAAGGAACTGTTGTCGGAGTATGTGTTGAGGGAATAACAGAGAGAGTGAAAGAAATAGATATATGGAAGGGAAGACAGAAGGGAGGAGTGTAGACAGAAGTCAGTCAATAATCCCAACAGATAATAAGTTTGAAGATGTGCTTGTTGATTCCACATTCCTCCCGGAAAAACAAGTGACATAATTGGTGGAGTGAGCGGGGTACAACATAATACCCATATGACCTGGAGGCATAACATGGCATATACA
Source organism: Cepaea hortensis (assembly GCA_963921405.1). NCBI lineage: Eukaryota > Metazoa > Mollusca > Gastropoda > Stylommatophora > Helicidae > Cepaea > Cepaea hortensis. Next base: position 16,661,706 of record OY992883.1, read on the forward strand.
TAGAGGGGTACCTGCATATTGGCACAGGCATAGCGGAGTACCTGCATGTTGGGAAATACTGATTGGAATAAATATAAGTATACATTGATGACTTTTAATGGAAGGACGTCCATTAGATATATGGTGCCATTACATTTATGGTAGAAACATTTCATTAATGCTGGTGACTTTACAGTGAGAAAGTTCCAGACAGGGTGAATGTGGATAGGTGGTAAGACACATTACATACCTAGTCACACGGTCACACGTCTACATAAGTCTTTATCCTATATCTCCTCTTGTGGATGAGAGAGTGGTTGTGATGTACTGTGTGGTGTTGTAGATTAATAATATTAAATAGACATAGATAAATGATATAGGTTCTAGGTAGATTATCTGTTTATAGGGAGTACTTCTTACTGCTTTAAGGTGTCTTTACTCAGCCGGCTGACTTACATTCTTAACTATGGCAACTCCTAAAGTAACGACAGCAGAACTAAAGGCCAACGGGGAGGCGATTGGTTTAGCTGGTTCGGAACTAACTGATTACATACAGGAAAGAGAGAGGGAAATTCGTCAAGCGGAACGAGAAGATCGAAAGGAGGCCAAGAGACTAGAATTGGAAATGGAAGAGGCTGAAAAGATTAGACAACATGAAAAGCGCATGAAAGAGCTAGAACTCAAAACACAAACTAAGGGAGAGATAGAGGGCGCGGAAGGCGGATCATCGTTACATGGTTCAACCAACATGAGTGGATCTAGCTACCATGCAATGAAGTTTCCCTTAGCTGTTTATGAGGAGTCTAAAGAAAAATTTGACAACTTTGCGAATCGATTCGAGGCTATGGCAGTCGCTATGGGACTGGATAGAAGCCGATGGGCTCTTAAATTATCCCAGGCTTTACGTGGTTCAGGGTACGAGGTCTACACACGCCTACCACCAGGACATGAAAATCAGTACGAGGAATTAAAAGCCGCTTTGGTGAAGCATTATGAGGTCACAGCACAAACGTATCGGAAGAAATTTCGATCGTCTAGACGAGAGCCGGGAGAGCTATTCGCCGCCCACAGTCTGATACTGAAATCCTGTCTCCAGAAATGGATGGACTTGGCAGAATTCCAGAGGGATTATGAGAGTCTCAAAGAGATGATGGTGGTCGACCAGATGCGGAAGCAAATGTCGATACCTCTCAGAACCTTCTTGGGAGAACAAGGGGCGGAACGGATTGAGGTTGTGAATAAGCTGGCGGAACGATTCGTAGAGGTACATGGGGAGACTGAGGAACTAAGTACACAAACCAAAGGTCAGGAGAAACAAGAGAAAAAGAAACCTAACAACTTTGAAGGAGAAAAAGGGGAACCTTATATAAAGGCGTCAATGGAGAGTTCAGAGAAGGTGAAGGAAGGAAACCAGAACACCTCGAATTCTTCAGCGAAACGACAGTGGTCTGAGAAGTGGTGTTCATTCTGCAAGGTGCCATCTCATAACACGAAGGACTGCAGATCGAAACCTAAAAGTTCTTACTTCGCAGCATGCAAAGTGATTCCTACGACGTTGATCACAGACAAGGCTGAGGTCGGCGAAGGAGCTAGGAACAAAAAGGACACACGGAAACTTAGGAAGGGAACATGGTGTACACACTGCCAGTCGACAACACATAATACTGTGGACTGCAGATGCAAGGCAGAAGACGCCAATTGCATAACCAACCTCGAGGAATCCAAAGAGGAAGGCAAGGAAACGGTCAAGGAGACGGAAGACACTCCGGACCAAGAGAGGCCACCTGTGGTCGAACTGATTGAAGTCAATGGCCAGCAAGTTGTTTGTCTCTACGATACCGGTTTGGATGGGGAAGCTGTGATAGACGCCAGCTTGGTACGCCCAGACCAACTTACAAGGGAGACCATAGAAATACAGCCGGCAATGAGGAGTGCTGTTACCATGACGCTGCCAATCGCCAAGGTGGAGATTAAATCCAGGTACGTCATGGGCATTATTCCTGCCGCTGTATTAGCTGACTCCCTATTCCCAATGATCATTGGCACGATATATGTCTTTTTGGGGATGCCCAAACAGCCAGCCCACAATGGAGCAGTTGCCAGTGGATTTCAAGGGAAGGAAAAAGAGGCAGAGACACTATGCGACAACTCAGAGATAGGAGAATTGCATACTGCCCAGAGGAAGGATACTACGTTGCGTCCTTGCTACAGGAAGCTGCAAAGAAGTGCTGAGCCACCAGAACGGGGACAGTACTTTCTGAAGAATCGACTACTCTATCGGAGAGCTGGGAGGGGAGATAACCTGCACGAGCAGTGGGTGGTTCCAGAGACCCACCGTCCTCACATTCTTGTTAGGGGACACATCATAGGCGAGAACCGACATATGGGTGTCAGAGAGACCTTGCAGCAAATTTCCGGCCATTATTGCTGGCCAGGAATGACCGGAGATGTACGCCGGTGGTTGAAGTCTTGTTCGGAGTGCCAGAACGCACCACCCAACAAGCGGACTAAGAGTAACCTAGCTCTTAATGTGGACGACAAAGTGGAAGTGTGGAGTCCAGCAGAGACCAATATACTTCAAGTAGGATGGAAAGGACCTTATCCTGTGGAAAAGGTGGTGTCCAAGAACATCTACAAAATACGGATCGGGGAAGAGCAGAAAAATCTCCCTAGACATCTCATTAGGAAATATGAGGAGAGATCCGGGAGCAAAGCTTCGCACTTTATGGTGATGGCAGCCATTGGGACAAAGGTTACCAGTCCATACGAAGACCAGAGATCGCCAGTACAACATAGGAGGGCCTATGGGACAGTACGTGATAGGTCAGATTTACCCAACGACAGGAGGAGGGAAATCGCAAGTCAGGGAAAAGACAAGAGGGAAACCTGCAATAGTAAACAAGTTCAAAAGGGGTGGGTAACGTCGGGAAAGGCGAGAAATACCCAGGACTCCAACCGAAGATTGGCTGACCAGATACAATATCGCCCAAGATGGTCCTGGAAGCAAAAGTCCATGAGATTTGGGAAAGACGACTCGGTCCAACGAGGACGAGGCGGAACATCCCCAGAGGAAAAGCCGGGGGATACCAAGAGAATACGGAAACAGTGTTACAGTCAGGATGGGACGATCCGTCTGTATTGTGAGCCATCGCTTACGCCAGTGGAAAGGAGGTCGACTGAACGTACAGGAGCGATGAGCCAACACTAGTTTCAGTCATGAGTAGTATGGTAGGGTGCATATGAGGTCGTCTACTGGATGAGGTGTTGATCCATGTGAGGATCCAATCATATCATCAACACGTGATGTTAATAGCTACTTCGCAGAAGCTCGACGCACGGTGGATGTGATGGACGTTGTTGCTGCAACAGGACTTCACAGTGGAATACATCCTTGGTAAGGAGAATGTAGGAGCAGATTTCTTATCTAGACATCCAACTCCAGAGGAAGAGGAATAAGTTGGAGGATCATAGGAATCAAAACTACATTAATGAAGAGTCGACGCGGTCAACTCTCTTAAGAGGGGGCCTTTGTCACAGAATGATGATAGTTTAGTGATTCCCAGATAAAATTAAATATAACATTAATGGCAATATCGGAGAAGGGTTAACAATCGTGTACTTCATTCTGAGATGAGGACGAATAAAAGATCATTGACCGACAAATATGAAAATAGGAAACAGGTGTTCGCAAAGTTCATTGCTTGACGATCTGATCGGACACGGGAAACGGTATGATCGCGCTGGGGGAAACTTCGACACCGGACAAACACAGCGGGAGACGGTGATCAAAGCATAGATTTCTTTGAAGTACGACCAGCGATGAACGGAAGAACAGCGTAACAACGGAGAGAAACGAACAACTAACCACTACGTGATTTCACCGCTTTTGATGGGCAGGATACGTTAAAAGACGAGGGTTGAGGATGGTAGATCAAACAATCAACGAAGGATTGGACACTGAGTATAAAATAGCAGAACATGGGGTTTCTGGTTAGTGTGTGTTCCAAACTGGGCTGAATGATCTATGCCCCCTGAGTGGGGAAAGAAATACACGTCCCTAATGATTGAAAGAATATGGGATTTTGTGTGTTATTCGCTAGTGTATTTCGATTCAAGGAGGATAAGTGCATATATAAGGTATTAATATCTTAGTGTAATAGTAGCATAGGGATATAGGTGTTTGTTCTTAACGTGTGGAATTGCATTCGTTTATCTAGTCGTGTAAACTGTAGTGCACTCATAAATCGTATGTCCGTATGTTTTTCGGAGGCTCTTCAGTATGGCTAGAGAAGGACTCTCACATAAGAAAATTATATGAAGCAGACTCATATCACCAGATTACCTATCTTCTCCACAGGTTCCAATTCCCCTATTGAAATCAGAGAAGAGATGAAGGGTACTACACTTGAGTAAATAAAGTCCTTACTTAGAACCAACAAGAACATAAACATGTTTTAATATGAAGAAGTGATAACTTAACGTCAAATACAGAACACTGTATGCTCAAACGATTATACAACTAAAACCCTTAAAAGGAAAAGACGTTAATCTGTGGCAAGCAGGGATACTTAAAACTGCATGCAATTGCACTGTGCCGAAACATTAAACTTTATTAACAATAGACATGGTGTAGAACATTCATAGTAACTCTAGCCAATGTTGGATAGTGGCGGTGTGTATTCAGAGGTGGATTATAATACCTTCCGAAACGGGAAATATATGAATTTCAGTGACTTACCAAATCGGATTATTTTCTGGTGATAAGACATTGAACAGTTGTTTTCTTCAAGAACTGGATTAAGTCCAGACTCAAGCAGGAGGAGATCATTCAGGGTGAGATCACTCCATTTCTGTGTGTGCTGTCCGTCCTGTGTTTTGGCCGACAGAAGAGGCGAGAAAAACTACGGCACATCCGAAGTCAACCGTCCTATCTTGCATTCACAATAATAGACAATACCAACTACATATACACAGTCCATACATACACCAGACATAGTTTTTATTAATAAATCTTTTATTTATCGTTGAAAGGAACTGTTGTCGGAGTATGTGTTGAGGGAATAACAGAGAGAGTGAAAGAAATAGATATATGGAAGGGAAGACAGAAGGGAGGAGTGTAGACAGAAGTCAGTCAATAATCCCAACAGATAATAAGTTTGAAGATGTGCTTGTTGATTCCACATTCCTCCCGGGAAAACAAGTGACATAATTGGTGGAGCGAGCGGGGTACAACATAATACCCATATGACCTGGAGGCATAACAGGGCATATACATAGAGGGGTACCTGCATATTGGCACAGGCATAGCGGAGTACCTGCATGTTGGGAAATACTGATTGAAATAAATATAAGTATACATTGATGACTTTTAATGGAAGGACGTCCATTGGATATATGGTGCCATTACATTTATGGTAGAAACATTTCATTAATGCTGGTGACTTTACAGTGAGAAAGTTCCAGACAGGGTGAATGTGAATAGGTGGTAAGACACATTACATACCTAGTCACACGGTCACACGTCTACATAAGTCTTTATCCTATATCTCCTCTTGTGGATGAGAGAGTGGTTGTGATGTACTGTGTGGTGTTGTAGATTAATAATATTAAATAGACATAGATAAATGATATAGGTTCTAGGTAAATTATCTGTTTATAGGGAGTACTTCTTACTGCTTTAAGGTGTCTTTACTCAGCCGGCTGACTTACATTCTTAACTATGGCAACTCCTAAAGTAACGACAGCAGAACTAAAGGCCAACGGGGAGGCGATTGGTTTAGCTGGTTCGGAACTAACTGATTACATACAGAAAAGAGAGAGGGAAATTCGTCAAGCGGAACGAGAAGATCGAAAGGAGGCCAAGAGACTAGAATTGGAAATGGAAGAGGCTGAAAAGATTAGACAACATGAATATCGCATGAAAGAGCTAGAACTCAAAACACAAACTAAGGGAGAGATAGAGAGCGCGGAAGGCGGATCATCGTTACATGGTTAAACCAACATGAGTGGATCTAGCTACCATGCAATGAAGTTTCCCTTAGCTGTTTATGAGGGGTCTAAAGAAAAATTTGACAACTTTGCGAATCGATTCGAGGCTATGGCAGTCGCTATGGGACTGGATAGAAGCCGATGGGCTCTTAAATTATCCCAGGCTTTATGTGATTCAGGGTACGAGGTCTACACACGCCTACCACCAGGACATGAAAATCAGTACGAGGAATTAAAAGCCGCTTTGGTGAAGCATTATGAGGTCACAGCACAAACGTATCGGAAGAAATTTCGATCGTCTAGACGAGAGCCGGGAGAGCTATTCGCCGCCTACAGTCTGAGGCTGAAATCCTATCTCCAGAAATGGATGGACTTGGCAGAATTCCAGAGGGATTATGAGAGTCTCGAAGAGATGATGGTGGTTGACCAGATGCGGAAGCAAATGTCGAAACCTCTCAGAACCTTCTTGGGAGAACAAGGGGCGGAACGGATTGATGTTGTGAATAAGCTGGCGGAACGATTCGTAGAGGTACATGGGGAGACTGAGGAACTAAGTACACAAACCAAAGGTCAGGAGAAACAAGAGAAAAAGAAACCTAAAAACTGGGAAGGAGAAAAAGGGGAACCTTATATAAAGGCGTCAATGGAGAGTTCAGAGAAGGTGAAGGAAGGAAACCAGAACACCTCGATATCTTCAGCGAAACGACAGTGGTCTGAGAAGTGGTGTTCATTCTGCAAGGTGCCATCTCATAACACGAAGGACTGCAGATCGAAACCTAAAAGTTCTTACTTCGCAGCATGCAAAGTGATTCCTACGACGGTGATCACAGACAAGGCTGAGGTCGGCGAAGGAGCTAGGAACAAAAAGGACACACGGAAACTTAGGAAGGGAACATGGTGTACAGACTGCCAGTCGACAACACATAATACTGTGGACTGCAGATGCAAGGTAGAAGACGCCAATTGCATAACCAACCTCGAGGAATCCAAAGAGGAAGGCAAGGAAACGGTCATAGAGACGGAAGACACTCCGGACCAAGAGAGGCCACCTGTGGTCGAACTGATTGAAGTCAATGGCCAGCAGGTTGTTTGTCTCTACGATACCGGTTTGGATGGGGAAACTGTGATAGACGCCAGCTTGGTACGCCCAGACCAACTTACAGGGGAGACCATAGAAATACAGGCGGCAATGAGGAGTGCTGTTACCATGACGCTGCCAATCGCCAAGGTGGAGATTAAATCCAGGTACGTCATGGGCATTATTCCTGCCGCTGTATTAGCTGACTCCCTATTCCCAATGATCATTGGCACGAAATATGTCTTTTTGGGGATGCCCAAACAGCCAGCCCACAATGGAGCAGTTGCCAGTGGATTTCAAGGGAAGGAAAAAGAGGCAGAGACACTATGCGACAACTCAGAGATAGGAGAATTGCATACTGCCCAGAGGAAGGATACTACGTTGCGTCCTTGCTACAGGAAGCTGCAAAGAAGTGCTGAGCCACCAGAAAGGGGACAGTACTTTCTGAAGAATCGACTACTCTATCGGAGAGCTGGGAGGGGAGATAACCTGCACGAGCAGTGGGTGGTTCCAGAGACCCACCGTCCTCACATTCTTTTTAGGGGACACATCATAGGCGAGAACCGACATATGGGTGTCAGAGAGACCTTGCAGCAAATTTCCGGCCATTATTGCTGGCCAGGAATGACCGGAGATGTACGCCGGTGGTTGAAGTCTTGTTCGGAGTGCCAGAACGCACCACCCAACAAGCGGACTAAGAGTAACCTAGCTCTTAAAGTGGAAGACAAAGTGGAAGTGTGGAGTCCAGCAGAGACCAATATACTTCAAGTAGGATGGAAAGGACCTTATCCTGTGGAAAAGGTGGTGTCCAAGAACATCTACAAAATACGGATCGGGGAAGAGCAGAAAAATCTCCCTAGACATCTCATTAGGAAATATGAGGAGAGATCCGGGAGCAAAGCTTCGCACTTTATGGTGATGGCAGCCATTGGGACAAAGGTTACCAGTCCAGACCAGAGATCGCCAGTACAACATAGGAGGGCCTATGGGACAGTACGTGATAGGTCAGATCTACCCAACGACAGGAGTAGGGAAATCGCACGTCAAGGAAAGGACAAGAGGGAAACCTGCAATGGTAAACAAGTTCAAAAGGGGTGGGTAACGTCGGGAAAGGCGAGAAATACCCAGGACTCCAACCGAAGATTGGCTGACCAGATACAATATCGCCCAAGATGGTCCTGGAAGCAAAAGTCCAGGGGATTTGGGAAAGACGACTCGGTCCAACGAGGACGAGGCGGAACATCCCCAGAGGAAAAGCCTTGGGAAACCAAGAGAATATGGAAACAGTGTTATAGTCAGTATGGGACGATCCGTCTGTATTGTGAGCCATCACTTACGCCAGTGGTAAGGAGGTCGACTGAACGTACAGGAGCGATGAGCCAACACTAGTTTAAGTCATGAGTAGTATGGTAGGGTGCATATGAGGTCGCCTACTAGATGAGGTGTTGATCCATGTGAGGATCCAATCATATCATCAACACGTGATGTTAATAGCTACTTCGCAGAAGCTCAACGCACGGTGGATGTGATGGACGTTGTTGCTGCAACAGGACTTCACAGTGGAATACATCCTTGGTAAGGAGAATGTAGGAGCAGATTTCTTATCTAGACATCCATCTCCAGAGGAAGAGGAATAAGTTGGAGGATCATAGGAATCAAAACTACATTATTGAAGAGTCGACGCGGTCAACTCTCTTAAGAGGGGGTCTTTGTCACAGAATGATGATAGTTTAGTGATTCCCAGATAAAATTAAATATAACATTAATGGCAATATCGGAGAAGGGTTAACAATCGTGTACTTCATTCTGAGATGAGGACGAATAAAAGATCATTGACCGACAAATATGAAAATAGGAAACAGGTGTTCGCAAAGTTCATTGCTTGACGATCTGACCGGACACGGGAAACGGTATGCTCGCGCTGGGGGAAACTTCGACACCGGACAAACACAGCTGGAGACGGTGATCAAAGCATAGATTTCTTTGAAGTACGACCAGCGATGAAGGAAGAACAGCGTAACAACTGAGAGAAACGAACAACTAACCACTACGTGATTTCACCGCTTTTGATGGGCAGGATACGTTAAAAGACGAGTGTTGAGGATGGTAGATCAAACAATCAACGAAGGATTGGACACTGAGTATAAAATAGCAGAACATGGGGTTTCTGGTTATTGTGTGTTCCAAACTGGGCTGAATGATCTATGCCTCCTGAGTGTTGAAAGAAATACACGTCCCTAATGATTGAAAGAATATGGGATATTAGTGTGTTATTCGCTAGTGTATTTCGATTCCAGGAGGATAGTGCATATATAAGGTATTAATATCTTAGTGTAATAGTAGCATAGGGATATAGGTGTTTGTTCTTAACGTGTGGAATTGCATTCGTTTATCTAGTCGTGTAAACTGTAGTGCACTCATAAATCGTATGTCCGTATGTTTTTCGGAGGCTCTTCAGTATGGCTAGAGAAGGACTCTCACATAAGAAAATTATATGAAGCAGACTCATCTCACCAGATTACCTATCTTATCCACAGGTTCCAATTCCCCTATTGAAATCAGAGAAGAGATGAAGGGTACTACACTTGAGCAAATAAAGTACCTACTTAGAACCAACAAGAACATAGACATGTTTTAATATGAAGAAGTGATAACTTAACGTCAAATACAGAACACTGTATGCTCAAACGAATATACAACTAAAACCCTTAAAAGGAAAAGACGTTAATCTGTGGCAAGCAGGGATACTTAAAACTGCATGCAATTGCACTGTGCCGAAACATTAAACTTTATTAACAATAGACATGGTGTAGAACATTCATAGTAACTCTAGCCAATGTTGGATAGTGGCGGTGTGTATTCGGAGGTGGATTATAATACCTTCCAAAACGGGAAATATATGAATTTCAGTGACTTACCAAATCGGATTATTTTCTGGTGATAAGACATTGATCAGTTGTTTTCTTCAAGAATTGGATTAAGTCCAGACTCAAGCAGGAGGAGATCATTCAGGGTGAGATCACTCCATTTCTGTGTGTGCTGTCCTGTGTTTTGGCCGACAGAAGAGGCGAGAAAAACTACGGCACATCCGAAGTCAACCGTCCTATCTTGCATTCACAATAATAGACAATACCAACTACATATACACAGTCCATACATACACCAGACATAGTTTTGATTAATAAATCTTTTATTTATCGTTGAAAGGAACTGTTGTCGGAGTATGTGTTGAGGGAATAACAGAGAGAGTGAAAGAAATAGATATATGGAAGGGAAGACAGAAGGGAGGAGTGTAGACAGAAGTCATTCAATAATCCCAACAGATAATAAGTTTGAAGATGTGCTTGTTGATTCCACATTCCTCCCGGGAAAACAAGTGACATAATTGGTGGAGCGAGCGGGATACAACATAATACCCATATGACCTGGAGGCATAACAGGGCATATACATAGAGGGGTACCTGCATATTGGCACAGGCATAGCGGAGTACCTGCATGTTGGGACATACTGATTGGAATAAATATAAGTATACATTGATGACTTTTAATGGAAGGACGTCCATTTGATATATGGCGCCATTACATTTATGGTAGAAACATTTCATTAATGCTGGTGACTTTACAGTGAGAAAGTTCCAGACAGGGTGAATGTGGATAGGTGGTAAGACACATTACATACCTAGTGACACGGTCACACGTCTACATAAGTCTTTATCCTATATCTCCTCTTGTGGATGAGAGAGTGGTTGTGATGTACTGTGTGGTGTTGTAGATTAATAATATTAAATAGACATAGATAAATGATATAGGTTCTAGGTAGATTATCTGTTTATAGGGAGTACTTCTTACTGCTTTAAGGTTTCTTTACTCAGCCGGCTGACTTACATTCTTAACTATGGCAACTCCTAAAGTAACGACAGCAGAACTAAAGGCCAACGGGGAAGCGATTGGTTTAGCTGGTTCGGAACTAACTGATTACATACAGGAAAGAGAGAGGGAAATTCGTCAAGCGGAACGAGAAGATCGAAAGGAGGCCAAGAGACTAGAATTGGAAATGGAAGAGGCTGAAAAGATTAGACAACATGAATATCGCATGAAAGAGCTAGAACTCAAAACACAAACTAAGAGAGAGATAGAGGGCGCAGAAGGCGGATCATCGTTACATGGTTCAACCAACATGAGTGGATCTAGCTACCATGCAATGAAGTTTCCCTTAGCTGTTTATGAGGAGTGTAAAGAAAAATTTGACAACATTGCGAATCGATTCGAGGCTATGGCAGTAGCTATGGGACTGGATAGAAGCCGATGGGCTCTTAAATTATCCCAGGCTTTACGTGGTTCAGGGTACGAGGTCTACACACGCCTACCACCAGGACATGAAAATCAGTACGAGGAATTAAAAGCCGCTTTGATGAAGCATTATGAGGTCTTGGCACAAACGTATCGGAAGAAATTTCGATCGTCTAGACGAGAGACTGGAGAGCTATTCGCCGCCTACAGTCTGAGGCTGAAATCCTATCTCCAGAAATGGATGGACTTGGCAGAATTCCAGAGGGATTATGAGAGTCTCGAAGAGATGATGGTGGTCGACCAGATGCGGAAGCAAATGTCGAAACCTCTCAGAACCTTCTTGGGAGAACAAGGGGCGGAACGGATTGATGTTGTGAATAAGCTGGCGGAACGATTCGTAGAGGTACATGGGGAGACTGAGGAACTAAGTACACAAACCAAAAGTCAGGAGAAACAAGAGAAAAAGAAACCTAACAACTGGGAAGGAGAAAAGGGGGAACCTTATATAAAGGCGTCAATGGAGAGTTCAGAGAAGGTGAAGGAAGGAAACCAGAACACCTCGAATTCTTCAGCGAAACGACAGTGGTCTGAGAAGTGGTGTTCATTCTGCAAGGTGCCATCTCATAACGCGAAGGACTGCAGATCGAAACCTAAAAGTTCTTACTTCGCAGCATGCAAAGCGATTCCTACGACGGTGATCACAGACAAGGCTGAGGTCGGCGAAGGAGCTAGGAACAAAAAGGACACACGGAAACTTAGGAAGGGAACATGGTGTACACACTGCCAGTCGACAACACATAATACTGTGGACTGCAGATGCAAGGCAGAAGACGCCAATTGCATAACCAACCTCGAGGAATCCAAAGAGGAAGGCAAGGAAACGGTCAAGGAGACGGAAGACACTCCGAACCAAGAGAGGCCACCTGTGGTCAAACTGATTGAAGTCAATGGCCAGCAGGTTGTTTGTCTCTACGATACCGGTTTGGATGGGGAAGCTGTGATAGACGCCAGCTTGGTACGCCCAGACCAACTTACAAGGGAGACCATAGAAATACAGCCGGCAATGAGGAGTGCTGTTACCATGACGCTGCCAATCGCCAAGGTGGAGATTAAATCCAGGTACGTCACGGGCATTATTCCTGCGGCTGTATTAGCTGACTCCCTATTCCCAATGATCATTGGGGCGAAATATGTCTTTTTGGGGATGCCCAAACAGCCAGCCCACAATGGAGCAGTTGCCAGTGGATTTCAAGGGAAGGAAAAAGAGGCAGAGACACTATGCGACAACTCAGAGATAGGAGAATTGCATACTGCCCAGAGGAAGGATACTACGTTGCGTCCTTGCTACAGGAAGCTGCAAAGAAGTGCTGAGCCACCAGAAAGGGGACAGTACTTTCTGAAGAATCGACTACTCTATCGGAGAGCTGGGAGGGGAGATAACCTGCACGAGCAGTGGGTGGTTCCAGAGACCCACCGTCCTCACATTCTTCAGAGGGGACACATCATAGGCGAGAACCGACATATGGGTGTCAGAGAGACCTTGCAGCAAATTTCCGGCCATTATTGCTGGCCAGGAATGACCGGAGATGTACGCCGGTGGTTGAAGTCTTGTTCGGAGTGCCAGAACGCACCACCCAACAAGCGGACTAAGAGTAACCTAGCTCTTAAAGTGGAAGACAAAGTGAAAGTGTGTAGTCCAGCAGAGACCAATATACTTCAAGTAGGATGGAAAGGACCTTATCCTGTGGAAAAGGTGGTGTCCAAGAACATCTACAAAATACGGATCGGGGAAGAGCAGAAAAATCTCCCTAGACATCTCATTAGGAAATATGAGGAGAGATCCGGGAGCAAAGCTTCGCACTTTATGGTGATGGCAGCCATTGGGACAAAGGTTACCAGTCCAGACGAAGACCAGAGATCGCCAGTACAACATAGGAGGGCCTATGGGACAGTACGTGATAGGTCAGATTTACTCAACGACAGGAGGAGGGAAATCGCACGTCAGGGAAAAGACAAGAGGGAAACCTGCAATAGTAAACAAGTTCAAAAGGGGTGGGTAACGTCGGGAAAGGCGAGAAATACCCAGGACTCCAACCGAAGATTGGCTGACCAGATACAATATCGCCCAAGATGGTCCTGGAAGCAAAAGTCCAGGAGATTTGGGAAAGACGTCTCGGTCCAACGGGGACGAGGCGGAACATCCCCAGAGGAAAAGCCGGGGGAAACCAAGAGAATATGGAAACAGTGTTACAGTCAGGATGGGACGATCCGTCTGTATTGTCGCTTACGCCAGTGGAAAGGAGGTCGACTGAACGTACAGGAGCGATGAGCCAACACTAGTTTCAGTCATGAGTAGTATGGTAGGGTGCATATGAGGTCGTCTACTGGATGAGGTGTTGATCCATGTGAGGATCCAATCATATCATCAACACGTGATGTTAATAGCTACTTCGCAGAAGCTCAACGCACGGTGGATGTGATGGACGTTGTTGCTGCAACAGGACTTCACAGTGGAATACATCCTTGGTAAGGAGAATGTAGGAGCAGATTTCTTATCTAGACATCCAACTCCAGAGGAAGAGGAATAAGTTGGAGGATCATAGGAATCAAAACTACATTAATGAAGAGTCGACGCGGTCAACTCTCTTAAGAGGGGGCCTTTGTCACAGAATGATGATAGTTTAGTGATTCCCAGATAAAATTAAATATAACATTAATGGCAATATCGGAGAAGGGTTAACAATCGTGTACTTCATTCTGAGATGAGGACAAATAAAAGATCATTGACCGACAAATATGAAAATAGGAAACAGGTGTTCGCAAAGTTCATTGCTTGACGATCTGACCGGACACGGGAAACGGTATGATCGCGCTGGGGGAAACTTCGACACCGGACAAACACAGCGGGAGACGGTGATCAAAGCATAGATTTCTTTGAAGTACGACCAGCGATGAACGGAAGAACAGCGTAACAACGGAGAGAAACGAACAACTAACCACTACGTGATTTCACCGCTTTTGATGGACAGGATACGTCAAAAGACGAGGGTTGAGGATGGTAGATCAAACAATCAACGAAGGATTGGACACTGAGTATAAAATAGCAGAACATGGGGTTTCTGGTTAGTGTGTGTTCCAAACTGGGCTGAATGATCTATGCCTCCTGAGTGGGGAAAGAAATACACGTCCCTAATGATTGAAAGAATATGGGATATTAGTGTGTTATTCGCTAGTGTATTTCGATTCAAGGAGGATAAGGGCATATATAAGGTATTAATATCTTAGTGTAATAGTAGCATAGGGATATAGGTGTTTGTTCTTAACGTGTGGAATTGCATTCGTTTATCTAGTCGTGTAAACTGTAGTGCACTCATAAATCGTATGTCCGTATGTTTTTCGGAGGCTCTTCAGTATGGCTAGAGAAGGACTCTCACATAAGAAAATTATATGAAGCAGACTCATATCACCAGATTACCTATCTTCTCCACAGATTCCAATTCCCCTATTGAAATCAGAGAAGAGATGAAGGGTACTACACTTGAGCAAATAAAGTACCTACTTAGAACCAACAAGAACATAAACATGTTTTAATATGAAGAAGTGATAACTTAACGTCAAATACAGAACACTGTATGCTCAAACGATTATACAACTAAAACCCTTAAAAGGAAAAGACGTTAATCTGTGGCAAGCAGGGATACTTAAAACTGCATGCAATTGCACTGTGCCGAAACATTAAACTTTATTAACAATAGACATGGTGTAGAACATTCATAGTAACTCTAGCCAATGTTGGATAGTGGCGGTGTGTATTCAGAGGTGGATTATAATACCTTCCAAAACGGGAAATATATGAATTTCAGTGACTTACCAAATCGGATTATTTTCTGGTGATAAGACATTGAACAGTTGTTTTCTTCAAGAACTGGATTAAGTCCAGACTCAAGCAGTAGGAGATCATTCAGGGTGAGATCACTCCATTTCTGTGTGTGCTGTCCGTCCTGTGTTTTGGCCGACAGAAGAGGCGAGAAAAACTACGGCACATCCGAAGTCAACCGTCCTATCTTGCATTCACAATAATAGACAATACCAACTACATATACACAGTCTATACATACACCAGACATAGTTTTTATTAATAAATCTTTTATTTATCGTTGAAAGGAACTGTTGTCGGAGTATGTGTTGAGGGAATAACAGAGAGAGTGAAAGAAATAGATATATGGAAGGGAAGACAGAAGGGAGGAGTGTAGACAGAAGTCAGTCAATAATCCCAACAGATAATAAGTTTGAAGATGTGCTTGTTGATTCCACATTCCTCCCGGGAAAACAAGTGACATAATTGGTGGAGCGAGCGGGGTACAACATAATACCCATATGACCTGGAGGCATAACAGGGCATATACATAGAGGGGTACCTGCATATTGGCACAGGCATAGCGGAGTACCTGCATGTTGGGAAATACTGATTGGAATAAATATAAGTATACATTGATGACTTTTAATGGAAGGACGTCCATTGGATATATGGTGCCATTACATTTATGGTAGAAACATTTCATTAATGCTGGTGACTTTACAGTGAGAAAGTTCCAGACAGGGTGAATGTGAATAGGTGGTAAGACACATTACATACCTAGTCACACGGTCACACGTCTACATAAGTCTTTATCCTATATCTCCTCTTGTGGATGAGAGAGTGGTTGTGATGTACTGTGTGGTGTTGTAGATTAATAATATTAAATAGACATAGATAAATGATATAGGTTCTAGGTAAATTATCTGTTGATAGGGAGTACTTCTTACTGCTTTAAGGTGTCTTTACTCAGCCGGCTGACTTACATTCTTAACTATGGCAACTCCTAAAGTAACGACAGCAGAACTAAAGGCCAACGGGGAGGCGATTGGTTTAGCTGGTTCGGAACTAACTGATTACATACAGAAAAGAGAGAGGGAAATTCGTCAAGCGGAACGAGAAGATCGAAAGGAGGCCAAGAGACTAGAATTGGAAATGGAAGAGGCTGAAAAGATTAGACAACATGAATATCGCATGAAAGAGCTAGAACTCAAAACACAAACTAAGGGAGAGATAGAGGGCGCGGAAGGCGGATCATCGTTACATGGTTAAACCAACATGAGTGGATCTAGCTACCATGCAATGAAGTTTCCCTTAGCTGTTTATGAGGAGTCTAAAGAAAAATTTGACAACTTTGCGAATCGATTCGAGGCTATGGCAGTCGCTATGGGACTGGATAGAAGCCGATGGGCTCTTAAATTATCCCAGGCTTTATGTGGTTCAGGGTACGAGGTATACACACGCCTACCACCAGGACATGAAAATCAGTACGAGGAATTAAAAGCCGCTTTGGTGAAGCATTATAAGGTCACAGCACAAACGTATCGGAAGAAATTTCGATCGTCTAGACGAGAGCCGGGAGAGCTATTCGCCGCCTACAGTCTGAGGCTGAAATCCTATCTCCAGAAATGGATGGACTTGGCAGAATTCCAGAGGGATTATGAGAGTCTCGAAGAGATGATGGTGGTCGACCAGATGCGGAAGCAAATGTCGAAACCTCTCAGAACATTCTTGGGAGAACAAGGGGCGGAACGGATTGAGGTTGTGAATAAGCTGGCGGAACGATTCGTAGAGGTACATGGGGAGACTGAGGAACTAAGTACACAAACCAAAGGTCAGGAGAAACAAGAGAAAAAGAAACCTAAATACTGGTAAGGAAAAAAGGGGAACCTTATATAAAGGCGTCAATGGAGAGTTCAGAGAAGGTGAAGGAAGGAAACCAGAACACCTCGAATTCTTCAGCGAAACGACAGTGGTCTGAGAAGTGGTGTTCATTCTGCAAGGTGCCATCTCATAACACGAAGGACTGCAGATCGAAACCTAAAAGTTCTTACTTCGCAGCATGCAAAGTGATTCCTACGACGGTGATCACAGACAAGGCTGAGGTCGGCGAAGGAGCTAGGAATAAAAAGAACACACGGAAACTTAGGAAGGGAACATGGTGTACACACTGCCAGTCGACAACACATAATACTGTGGACTGCAGATGCAAGGCAGAAGACGCCAATTGCATAACCAACCTCGAGGAATCCAAAGAGGAAGGCAAGGAAACGGTCAAGGAGACGGAAGACACTCCGGACCAAGAGAGGACACCTGTGGTCGAACTGATTGAAGTCAATGGCCAGCAGGTTGTTTGTCTCTACGATACCGGTTTGGATGGGGAAGCTGTGATAGACGCCAGCTTGGTACGCCCAGACCAACTTACAAGGGAGACCATAGAAATACAGCCGGCAATGAGGAGTGCTGTTACCATGACGCTGCCAATCGCCAAGGTGGAGATTAAATCCAGGTACGTCACGGGCATTATTCCTCCGGCTGTATTAGCTGACTCCCTATTCCCAATGATCATTGGCACGAAATATGTCTTTTTGGGGATGCCCAAACAGCCAGCCCACAATGGAGCAGTTGCCAGTGGATTTCAAAGGAAGGAAAAAGAGGCAGAGACACTATGCGACAACTCAGAGATAGGAGAATTGCATACTGCCCAGAGGAAGGATACTACGTTGCGTCCTTGCTACAGGAAGCTGTAAAGAAGTGCTGAGCCACCAGACGGGGATAGTACTTTCTGAAGAATCGACTACTCTATCGGAGAGCTGGGAGGGGAGATAACCTGCACGAGCAGTGGGTGGTTCCAGAGACCCACCGTCCTCACATTCTTCAGAGGGGACACATCATAGGCGAGAACCGACATATGGGTGTCAGAGAGACCTTGCAGCAAATTTCCGGCCATTATTGCTGGCCAGGAATGACCGGAGATGTACGCCGGTGGTTGAAGTCTTGTTCGGAGTGCCAGAACGCACCACCCAACAAGCGGACTAAGAGTAACCTAGCTCTTAAAGTGGAAGACAAAGTGGAAGTGTGGAGTCCAGCAGAGACCAATATACTTCAAGTAGGATGGAAAGGACCTTATCCTGTGGAAAAGGTGGTGTCCAAGAACATCTACAAAATAAACATCGGGGAAGAGCAGAAAAATCTCCCTAAACATCTCATTAGGAAATATGAGGAGAGATCCGGGAGCAAAGCTTCGCACTTTATGGTGATGGCAGCCATTGGGACAAAGGTTACCAGTCCAGACGAAGACCAGAGATCGCCAGTACAACATAGGAGGGCCTATGGGACAGTACGTGATAGGTCAGATTTACCCAACGACAGGAGGAGGGAAATCGCACGTCAGGGAAAAGACAAGAGGGAAACCTGCAATAGTAAACAAGTTCAAAAGGGGTGGGTAACGTCGGGAAAGGCGAGAAATACCCAGGACTCCAACCGAAGATTGGCTGACCAGATACAATATCGCCCAAGATGGTCCTGGAAGCAAAAGTCCAGGAGATTTGGGAAAGACGACTCGGTCCAACGGGGACGAGGCGGAACATCCCCAGAGGAAAAGCAGGGGGAAACCAAGAGAATATGGAAACAGTGTTACAGTCAGGATGGGACGATCCGTCTGTATTGTGAGCCATCGCTTACGCCAGTGGAAAGGAGGTCGACTGAACGTACAGGAGCGATGAGCCAACACTAGTTTCAGTCATGAGTAGTATGGTAGGGTGCATATGAGGTCGTCTACTGGATGAGGTGTTGAACCATGTGAGGATCCAATCATATCATCAACACGTGATGTTAATAGCTACTTCGCAGAAGCTCAACGCACGGTGGATGTGATGGACGTTGTTGCTGCAACAAGACTTCACAGTGGGATACATCCTTGGTAAGGAGAATGTAGGAGCAGATTTCTTATCTAGACATCCAACTCCAGAGGAAGAGGAATAAGTTGGAGGATCATAGATAGGAATCAAAACTACATTAATGAAGAGTCGACGCGGTCAACTCTCTTAAGAGGGGGCCTTTGTCACAGAATGATGATAGTTTAGTGATTCCCAGATAAAATTAAATATAACATTAATGGCAATATCGGAGAAGGGTTAACAATCGTGTACTTCATTCTGAGATGAGGACGAATAAAAGATCATTGACCGACAAATATGAAAATAGGAAACAGGTGTTCGCAAAGTTCATTGCTTGACGATCTGACCGGACACGGGAAACGGTATGATCGCGCTGGGGGAAACTTCGACACCGGACAAACACAGCGGGAGACGGTGATCAAAGCATAGATTTCTTTGAAGTACGACCAGCGATGAACGGAAGAACAGCGTAACAACGGAGAGAAACGAACAACTAACCACTACGTGATTTCACCGCTTTTGATGGACAGGATACGTCAAAAGACGAGGGTTGAGGATGGTAGATCAAACAATCAACGAAGGATTGGACACTGAGTATAAAATAGCAGAACGTGGGGTTTCTGGTTAGTGTGTGTTCCAAACTGGGCTGAATGATCTATGCCTCCAGAGTGGGGAAAGAAATACACGTCCCTAATGATTGAAATAATATGGGATGTTAGTGTGTTATTCGCTAGTGTATTTCGATTCCAGGAGGATAAGTGCATATATAAGGTATTAATATATTAGTGTAATAGTAGCATAGGGATATAGGTGTTTGTTCTTAACGTGTGGAATTGCATTCGTTTATCTAGTCGTGTAAACTGTAGTGCACTCATAAATCGTATGTCCGTATGTATTTCGGAGGCTTTTCAGTATGGCTAGAGAAGGACTCTCACATAAGAAAATTATATGAAGCAGACTCATATCACCAGATTACCTATCTTCTCCACGGGTTCCAATTCCCCTATTGAAATCAGAGAAGAGATGAAGGGTACTACACTTGAGCAAATAAAGTACCTACTTAGAACCAACAAGAACATAGACATGTTTTAATATGAAGAAGTGATAACTTAACGTCAAATACAGAACACTGTATACTCAAACGATTATACAACTAAAACCCTTAAAATGAAAAGACGTTAATCTGTGGCAAGCAGGGATACTTAAAACTGCATGCAATTGCACTGTGCCGAAACATTAAACTTTATTAACAATAGACATGGTGTAGAACATTCATAGTAACTCTAGCCAATGTTGGATAGTGGCGGTGTGTATTCAGAGGTGGATTATAATACCTTCCAAAACGGGAAATATATTAATTTCATTGACTTACCAAATCGGATTATTTTCTGGTGATAAGACATTGAACAGTTGTTTTCTTCAAGAATTGGATTACGTCCAGACTCAAGCAGTAGGAGATCATTCAGGGTGAGATCACTCCATTTCTGTGTGTGCTGTCCTGTGTTTTGGTCGACAGAAGAGGCGAGAAAAACTACGGCACATCCGAAGTCAACCGTCCTATCTTGCATTCACAATAATAGACAATACCAACTACATATACACAGTCCATACATACACCAGACATAGTTTTGATTAATAAATCTTTTATTTATCGTTGAAAGGAACTGTTGTCGGAGTATGTGTTGAGGGAATAACAGAGAGAGTGAAAGAAATAGATATATGGAAGGGAAGACAGAAGGGAGGAGTGTAGACAGAAGTCAGTCAATAATCCCAACAGATAATAAGTTTGAAGATGTGCTTGTTGATTCCACATTCCTCCCGGGAAAACAAGTGACATAATAGGTGGAGCGAGCGGGGCACAACATAATACCCATATGACCTGGAGGCATAACAGGGCATATACATAGAGAGGTACCTGCATATTGGCACAGGCATAGCGGAGTACCTGCATGTTGGGAAATACTGATTGGAATAAATATAAGTATACATTCATGACTTTTAATGGAAGGACGTCCATTGGATATATGGTGCCATTACATTTATGGTAGAAACATTTCATTAATGCTGGTGACTTTACAGTGAGAAAGTTCCAGACAGGGTGAATGTGGATAGGTGGTAAGACACATTACATACCTAGTCACACGGTCACACGTCTACATATGTCTTTATCCTATATCTCATCTTGTGGATGAGAGAATGGTTGTGATGTACTGTGTGGTGTTGTAGATTAATAATATTAAATAGACATAGATAAATGATATAGGTTCTAGGTAGATTATCTGTTTATAGGGAGTACTTCTTACTGCTTTAAGGTGTCTTTACTCAGCCGGCTGACTTACATTCTTAACTATGGCAACTCCTAAAGTAACGACAGCAGAACTAAAGGCCAACGGGGAGGCGATTGGTTTAGCTGGTTCGGAACTAACTGATTACATACAGGAAAGAGAGAGGGAAATTCGTCAAGCGGAACGAGAAGATCGAAAGGAGGCCAAGAGACTAGAATTGGAAATGGAAGAGGCTGAAAAGATTAGACAACATGAATATCGCATGAAAGAGCTAGAACTCAAAACACAAACTAAGGGAGAGATAGAGGGCGCGGAAGGCGGATCATCGTTACATGGTTCAACCAACATGAATGGATCTAGCTACCATGCAATGAAGTTTCCCTTAGCTGTTTATGAGGAGTCTAAAGAAAAATTTGACAACTTTGCGAATCGATTCGAGGCTATGGCAGTCGCTATGGGACTGGATAGAAGCCGATGGGCTCTTAAATTATCCCAGGCTTTATGTGGTTCAGGGTACGAGGTCTACACACGCCTACCACCAGGACATGAAAATCAGTACGAGGAATTAAAAGCCGCTTTGGTGAAGCATTATGAGGTCACAGCACAAACGTATCGGAAGAAATTTCGATCGTCTAGAAGAGAGCCGGGAAAGCTATTCGCCGCCTACAGTCTGAGGCTGAAATCCTATCTCCAGAAATGGATGGACTTGGCAGAATTCCAGAGGGATTATGAGAGTCTCGAAGAGATGATGGTGGTTGACCAGATGCGGAAGCAAATGTCGAAACCTCTCAGAACCTTCTTGGGAGAACAAGGGGCGGAACGGATTGATGTTGTGAATAAGCTGGCGGAACGATTCGTAGAGGTACATGGGGAGACTGAGGAACTAAGTACACAAACCAAAGGTCAGGAGAAACAAGAGAAAAAGAAACCTAAAAACTGGGAAGGAGAAAAAGGGGAACCTTATATAAAGGCGTCAATGGAGAGTTCAGAGAAGGTGAAGGAAGGAAACCAGAACACCTCGATATCTTCAGCGAAACGACAGTGGTCTGAGAAGTGGTGTTCATTCTGCAAGGTGTCATCTCATAACACGAAGGATTGCATATCGAAACCTAAAAGTTCTTACTTCGCAGCATGCAAAGTGATTCCTACGACGGTGATCACAGACAAGGCTGAGGTCGGCGAAGGAGCTAGGAACAAAAAGGCCACACGGAAACTTAGGAAGGGAACATGGTGTACACACTGCCAGTCGACAACACATAATACTGTGGACTGCAGATGCAAGGCAGAAGACGCCAATTGCATAACCAACCTCGAGGAATCCAAAGAGGAAGGCAAGGAAACGGTCATAGAGACGGAAGACACTCCGGACCAAGAGAGGCCACCTGTGGTCGAACTGATTGAAGTCAATGGCCAGCAGGTTGTTTGTCTCTACGATACCGGTTTGGATGGGGAAACTGTGATAGACGCCAGCTTGGTACGCCCAGACCAACTTACAGGGGAGACCATAGAAATACAGCCGGCAATGAGGAGTGCTGTTACCATGACGCTGCCAATCGCCAAGGTGGAGATTAAATCCAGGTACGTCACGGGCATTATTCCTCCTGCTGTATTAGCTGACTCCCTATTCCCAATGATCATTGGCACGAAATATGTCTTTTTGGGGATGCCCAAACAGCCAGCCCACAAGGGAGCAGTTGCCAGTGGATTTCAAGGGAAGGAAAAAGAGGCAGAGACACTATGCGACAACTCAGAGATAGGAGAATTGCATACTGCCCAGAGGAAGGATACTACGTTGCGTCCTTGCTACAGGAAGCTGCAAAGAAGTGCTGAGCCACCAGAACGGGGACAGTACTTTCTGAAGAATCGACTACTCTATCGGAGAGCGGGTAGGGGAGATAACCTGCACGAGCAGTGGGTGGTTCCAGAGACCCACCGTCCTCACATTCTTGTGAGGGGACACATCATAGGCGGGAACCGACATATGGGTGTCAGAGAGACCTTGCAGCAAATTTCCGGCCATTATTGCTGGCCAGGAATGACCGGAGATGTACGCCGGTGGTTGAAGTCTTGTTCGGAGTGCCAGAACGCACCACCCAACAAGCGGACTAAGAGTAACCTAGCTCTTAAAGTGGAAGATAAAGTGGAAGTGTGGAGTCCAGCAGAGACCAATATACTTCAAGTAGGATGGAAAAGGACCTTATCCTGTGGAAAAGGTGGTGTCCAAGAACATCTACAAAATAAACATCGGGGAAGAGCAGAAAAATCTCCCTAAACATCTCATTAGGAAATATGAGGAGAGATCCGGGAGCAAAGCTTCGCACTTTATGGTGATGGCAGCCATTGGGACAAAGGTTACCAGTCCAGACGAAGACCAGAGATCGCCAGTACAACATAGGAGGGCCTATGGGACAGTACGTGATAGGTCAGATTTACCCAACGACAGGAGTAGGGAAATCGCACGTCAGGGAAAGGACAAGAGGGAACCTGCAATAGTAAACAAGTTCAAAAGGGGTGGGTAACGTCGGGAAAGGCGAGAAATACCCAGGACTCCAACCGAAGATTGGCTGACCAGATACAATATCTCCCAAGATGGTCCTGGAAGCAAAAGTCCTGGAGATTTGGGAAAGACGACTCGGTCCAACGAGGACGAGGCGGAACATCCCCAGAGGAAAAGCCGGGGGAAACAAAGAGAATATGGAAACAGTGTTACAGTCAGGATTGGACGATCCGTCTGTATTGTGAGCCATCGCTTACGCCAGTGGAAAGGAGGTCGACTGAACGTACAGGAGCGATGAGCCAACACTAGTTTAAGTCATGAGTAGTATGGTAGGGTGCATATGAGGTCGCCTACTGGATGAGGTGTTGATCCATGTGAGGATCCAATCATATCATCAACACGTGATGTTAATAGCTACTTCGCAGAAGCTCAACGCACGGTGGATGTGATGGACGTTGTTGCTGCAACAGGACTTCACAGTGGAATACATCCTTGGTAAGGAGAATGTAGGAGCAGATTTCTTATCTAGACATCCAACTCCAGAGGAAGAGGAATAAGTTGGAGGATCATAGGAATCAAAACTACATTAATGAAGAGTCGACGCGGTCAACTCTCTTAAGAGGGGGCCTTTGTCACAGAATGATGATAGTTTAGTGATTCCCAGATAAAATTAAATATAACATTAATGGCAATATCGGAGAAGGGTTAACAATCGTGTACTTCATTCAGAGATGAGGACGAATAAAAGATCATTGACCAACAAATATGAAAATAGGAAACAGGTGTTCGCAAAGTTCATTGCTTGACGATCTGACCGGACACGGGAAACGGTATGATCGCGCTGGGGGAAACTTCGACACCGGACAAACACAGCGGGAGTCGGTGATCAGAGCATAGATTTCTTTGAAGTACAACCAGCGATGAATGGAAGAACAGCGTAACAACGGAGAGAAACGAACAACTAACCACTACGTGATTTCACCACTTTTGATGGGCAGGATACGTCAAAAGACGAGGGTTGAGGATGGCAGATCAAACAATCAACGAAGGATTGGACACTGAGTATAAAATAGCAGAACGTGGGGTTTCTGGTTAGTGTGTGTTCCAAACTGGGCTGAATGATCTATGCCTCCTGAGTGGGGAAAGAAATACACGTCCCTAATGATTGAAATAATATGGGATGTTAGTGTGTTATTCGCTAGTGTATTTCGATTCCAGGAGGATAAGTGCATATATAAGGTATTAATATATTAGTGTAATAGTAGCATAGGGATATAGGTGTTTGTTCTTATCGTGTGGAATTGCATTCGTTTATCTAGTCGTGTAAACTGTAGTGCACTCATAAATCGTATGTCCGTATGTATTTCGGAGGCTTTTCAGTATGGCTAGAGAAGGACTCTCACATAAGAAAATTATATGAAGCAGACTCATAACACCAGATTACCTATCTTCTCCACGGGTTCCAATTCCCCTATTGAAATCAGAGAAGAGATGAAGGGTACTACACTTGAGCAAATAAAGTACCTACTTAGAACCAACAAGAACATAGACATGTTTTAATATGAAGAAGTGATAACTTAACGTCAAATACAGAACACTGTATGCTCAAACGATTATACAACTAAAACCCTTAAAATGAAAAGACGTTAATCTGTGGCAAGCAGGGATACTTAAAACTGCATGCAATTGCACTGTGCCGAAACATTAAACTTTATTAACAATAGACATGGTGTAGAACATTCATAGTAACTCTAGCCAATGTTGGATAGTGGCGGTGTGTATTCAGAGGTGGATTATAATACCTTCCAAAACGGGAAATATATGAATTTCATTGACTTACCAAATCGGATTATTTTCTGGTGATAAGACATTGAACAGTTGTTTTCTTCAAGAATTGGATTACGTCCAGACTCAAGCAGGAGGAGATCATTCAGGGTGAGATCACTCCATTTCTGTGTGTGCTGTCCTGTGTTTTGGTCGACAGAAGAGGCGAGAAAAACTACGGCACATCCGAAGTCAACCGTCCTATCTTGCATTCACAATAATAGACAATACCAACTACATATACACAGTCCATACATACACCAGACATAGTTTTGATTAATAAATCTTTTATTTATCGTTGAAAGGAACTGTTGTCGGAGTATGTGTTGAGGGAATAACAGAGAGAGTGTAAGAAATAGATATATGGAAGGGAAGACAGTAGGGAGGAGTGTAGACAGAAGTCAGTCAATAATCCCAACAGATAATAAGTTTGAAGATGTGCTTGTTGATTCCACATTCCTCCCGGGAAAACAAGTGACATAATTGGTGGAGCGAGCGGGGCACAACATAATACCCATATGACCTGGAGGCATAACAGGGCATATACATAGAGAGGTACCTGCATATTGGCACAGGCATAGCGGAGTACCTGCATGTTGGGAAATACTGATTGGAATAAATATAAGTATACATTGATGACTTTTAATGGAAGGACGTCCATTGGATATATGGTGCCATTACATTTATGGTAGAAACATTTCATTAATGCTGGTGACTTTACAGTGAGAAAGTTCCAGACAGGGTGAATGTGGATAGGTGGTAAGACACATTACATACCTAGTCACACGGTCACACGTCTACATATGTCTTTATCCTATATCTCATCTTGTGGATGAGAGAATGGTTGTGATGTACTGTGTGGTGTTGTAGATTAATAATATTAAATAGACATAGATAAATGATATAGGTTCTAGGTAGATTATCTGTTTATAGGGAGTACTTCTTACTGCTTTAAGGTGTCTTTACTCAGCCGGCGGACTTACATTCTTAACTATGGCAACTCCTAAAGTAACGACAGCAGAACTAAAGGCCAACGGGGAGGCGATTGGTTTAGCTGGTTCGGAACTAACTGATTACATACAGGAAAGAGAGAGGGAAATTCGTCAAGCGGAACGAGAAGATCGAAAGGAGGCCAAGAGACTAGAATTGGAAATGGAAGAGGCTGAAAAGATTAGACAACATGAATATCGCATGAAAGAGCTAGAACTCAAAACACAAACTAAGGGAGAGATAGAGGGCGCGGAAGGCGGATCATCGTTACATGGTTCAACCAACATGAATGGATCTAGCTACCATGCAATGAAGTTTCCCTTAGCTGTTTATGAGGAGTCTAAAGAAAAATTTGACAACTTTGCGAATCGATTCGAGGCTATGGCAGTCGCTATGGGACTGGATAGAAGCCGATGGGCTCTTAAATTATCCCAGGCTTTATGTGGTTCAGGGTACGAGGTCTACACACGCCTACCACTAGGACATGAAAATCAGTACGAGGAATTAAAAGCCGCTTTGGTGAAGCATTATAAGGTCACAGCACAAACGTATCGGAAGAAATTTCGATCGTCTAGACGAGAGCCGGGAGAGCTATTCGCCGCCTACAGTCTGAGGCTGAAATCCTATCTCCAGAAATGGATGGACTTGGCAGAATTCCAGAGGGATTATGAGAGTCTCGAAGAGATGATGGTGGTTGACCAGATGCGGAAGCAAATGTCGAAACCTCTCAGAACCTTCTTGGGAGAACAAGGGGCGGAACGGATTGATGTTGTGAATAAGCTGGCGGAACGATTCGTAGAGGTACATGGGGAGACTGAGGAACTAAGTACACAAACCAAAGGTCAGGAGAAACAAGAGAAAAAGAAACCTAAAAACTGGGAAGGAGAAAAAGGGGAACCTTATATAAAGGCGTCAATGGAGAGTTCAGAGAAGGTGAAGGAAGGAAACCAGAACACCTCGATATCTTCAGCGAAACGACAGTGGTCTGAGAAGTGGTGTTCATTCTGCAAGGTGCCATCTCATAACACGAAGGACTGCAGATCGAAACCCAAAAGTTCTTACTTCGCAGCATGCAAAGTGATTCCTACGACGGTGATCACAGACAAGGCTGAGGTCGGCGAAGGAGCTAGGAACAAAAAGGACACACGGAAACTTAGGAAGGGAACATGGTGTACACACTGCCAGTCGACAACACATAATACTGTGGACTGCAGATGCAAGGCAGAAGACGCCAATTGCATAACCAACCTCGAGGAATCCAAAGAGGAAGGCAAGGAAACGGTCATAGAGACGAAAGACACTCCGGACCAAGAGAGGCCACCTGTGGTCGAACTGATTGAAGTCAATGGCCAGCAGGTTGTTTGTCTCTACGATACCGGTTTGGATGGGGAAACTGTGATAGACGCCAGCTTTTTACGCCCAGATCAACTTACAGGGGAGACCATAGAAATACAGCCGGCAATGAGGAGTGCTGTTACCATGACGCTGCCAATCGCCAAGGTGGAGATTAAATCCAGGTACGTCACGGGCATTATTCCTCCTGCTGTATTAGCTGACTCCCTATTCCCAATGATCATTGGCACGAAATATGTCTTTTTGGGGATGCCCAAACAGCCAGCCCACAAGGGAGCAGTTGCCAGTGGATTTCAAGGGAAGGAAAAAGAGGCAGAGACACTATGCGACAACTCAGAGATAGGAGAATTGCATACTGCCCAGAGGAAGGATACTACGTTGCGTCCTTGCTACAGGAAGCTGCAAAGAAGTGCTGAGCCACCAGAACGGGGACAGTACTTTCTGAAGAATCGACTACTCTATCGGAGAGCGGGTAGGGGAGATAACCTGCACGAGCAGTGGGTGGTTCCAGAGACCCACCGTCCTCACATTCTTGTGAGGGGACACATCATAGGCGGGAACCGACATATGGGTGTCAGAGAGACCTTGCAGCAAATTTCCGGCCATTATTGCTGGCCAGGAATGACCGGAGATGTACGCCGGTGGTTGAAGTCTTGTTCGGAGTGCCAGAACGCACCACCCAACAAGCGGACTAAGAGTAACCTAGCTCTTAAAGTGGAAGATAAAGTGGAAGTGTGGAGTCCAGCAGAGACCAATATACTTCAAGTAGGATGGAAAAGGACCTTATCCTGTGGAAAAGGTGGTGTCCAAGAACATCTACAAAATAAACATCGGGGAAGAGCAGAAAAATCTCCCTAAACATCTCATTAGGAAATATGAGGAGAGATCCGGGAGCAAAGCTTCGCACTTTATGGTGATGGATGCCATTGGGACAAAGGTTACCAGTCCAGACGAAGACCAGAGATCGCCAGTACAACATAGGAGGGCCTATGGGACAGTACGTGATAGGTCAGATTTACCCAACGGCAGGAGTAGGGAAATCGCACGTCAGGGAAAGGGCAAGAGGGAAACCTGCAATAGTAAACAAGTTCAAAAGGGGTGGGTAACGTCGGGAAAGGCGAGAAATACCCAGGACTCCAACCGAAGATTGGCTGACCAGATACAATATCTCCCAAGATGGTCCTGGAAGCAAAAGTCCTGGAGATTTGGGAAAGACGACTCGGTCCAACGAGGACGAGGCGGAACATCCCCAGAGGAAAAGCCGGGGGAAACAAAGAGAATATGGAAACAGTGTTACAGTCAGGATTGGACGATCCGTCTGTATTGTGAGCCATCGCTTACGCCAGTGGAAAGGAGGTCGACTGAACGTACAGGAGCGATGAGCCAACACTAGTTTAAGTCATGAGTAGTATGGTAGGGTGCATATGAGGTCGCCTACTGGATGAGGTGTTGATCCATGTGAGGATCCAATCATATCATCAACACGTGATGTTAATAGCTACTTCGCAGAAGCTCAACGCACGGTGGATGTGATGGACGTTGTTGCTGCAACAGGACTTCACAGTGGAATACATCCTTGGTAAGGAGAATGTAGGAGCAGATTTCTTATCTAGACATCCAACTCCAGAGGAAGAGGAATAAGTTGGAGGATCATAGGAATCAAAACTACATTAATGAAGAGTCGACGCGGTCAACTCTCTTAAGAGGGGGCCTTTGTCACAGAATGATGATAGTTTAGTGATTCCCAGATAAAATTAAATATAACATTAATGGCAATATCGGAGAAGGGTTAACAATCGTGTACTTCATTCAGAGATGAGGACGAATAAAAGATCATTGACCAACAAATATGAAAATAGGAAACAGGTGTTCGCAAAGTTCATTGTTTGACGATCTGACCGGACACGGGAAACGGTATGATCGCGCTGGGGGAAACTTCGACACCGGACAAACACAGCGGGAGTCGGTGATCAGAGCATAGATTTCTTTGAAGTACAACCAGCGATGAATGGAAGAACAGCGTAACAACGGAGAGAAACGAACAACTAACCACTACGTGATTTCACCACTTTTGATGGGCAGGATACGTCAAAAGACGAGGGTTGAGGATGGCAGATCAAACAATCAACGAAGGATTGGACACTGAGTATAAAATAGCAGAACGTGGGGTTTCTGGTTAGTGTGTGTTCCAAACTGGGCTGAATGATCTATGCCTCCTGAGTGGGGAAAGAAATACACGTCCCTAATGATTGAAATAATATGGGATGTTAGTGTGTTATTCGCTAGTGTATTTCGATTCCAGGAGGATAAGTGCATATATAAGGTATTAATATATTAGTGTAATAGTAGCATAGGGATATAGGTGTTTGTTCTTATCGTGTGGAATTGCATTCGTTTATCTAGTCGTGTAAACTGTAGTGCACTCATAAATCGTATGTCCGTATGTATTTCGGAGGCTTTTCAGTATGGCTAGAGAAGGACTCTCACATAAGAAAATTATATGAAGCAGACTCATAACACCAGATTACCTATCTTCTCCACGGGTTCCAATTCCCCTATTGAAATCAGAGAAGAGATGAAGGGTACTACACTTGAGCAAATAAAGTACCTACTTAGAACCAACAAGAACATAGACATGTTTTAATATGAAGAAGTGATAACTTAACGTCAAATACAGAACACTGTATGCTCAAACGATTATACAACTAAAACCCTTAAAATGAAAAGACGTTAATCTGTGGCAAGCAGGGATACTTAAAACTGCATGCAATTGCACTGTGCCGAAACATTAAACTTTATTAACAATAGACATGGTGTAGAACATTCATAGTAACTCTAGCCAATGTTGGATAGTGGCGGTGTGTATTCAGAGGTGGATTATAATACCTTCCAAAACGGGAAATATATGAATTTCATTGACTTACCAAATCGGATTATTTTCTGGTGATAAGACATTGAACAGTTGTTTTCTTCAAGAATTGGATTACGTCCAGACTCAAGCAGGAGGAGATCATTCAGGGTGAGATCACTCCATTTCTGTGTGTGCTGTCCTGTGTTTTGGTCGACAGAAGAGGCGAGAAAAACTACGGCACATCCGAAGTCAACCGTCCTATCTTGCATTCACAATAATAGACAATACCAACTACATATACACAGTCCATACATACACCAGACATAGTTTTGATTAATAAATCTTTTATTTATCGTTGAAAGGAACTGTTGTCGGAGTATGTGTTGAGGGAATAACAGAGAGAGTGTAAGAAATAGATATATGGAAGGGAAGACAGAAGGGAGGAGTGTAGACAGAAGTCAGTCAATAATCCCAACAGATAATAAGTTTGAAGATGTGCTTGTTGATTCCACATTCCTCCCGGGAAAACAAGTGACATAATTGGTGGAGCGAGCGGGGCACAACATAATACCCATATGACCTGGAGGCATAACAGGGCATATACATAGAGAGGTACCTGCATATTGGCACAGGCATAGCGGAGTACCTGCATGTTGGGAAATACTGATTGGAATAAATATAAGTATACATTGATGACTTTTAATGGAAGGACGTCCATTGGATATATGGTGCCATTACATTTATGGTAGAAACATTTCATTAATGCTGGTGACTTTACAGTGAGAAAGTTCCAGACAGGGTGAATGTGGATAGGTGGTAAGACACATTACATACCTAGTCACACGGTCACACGTCTACATATGTCTTTATCCTATATCTCATCTTGTGGATGAGAGAATGGTTGTGATGTACTGTGTGGTGTTGTAGATTAATAATATTAAATAGACATAGATAAATGATATAGGTTCTAGGTAGATTATCTGTTTATAGGGAGTACTTCTTACTGCTTTAAGGTGTCTTTACTCAGCCGGCTGACTTACATTCTTAACTATGGCAACTCCTAAAGTAACGACAGCAGAACTAAAGGCCAACGGGGAGGCGATTGGTTTAGCTGGTTCGGAACTAACTGATTACATACAGGAAAGAGAGAGGGAAATTCGTCAAGCGGAACGAGAAGATCGAAAGGAGGCCAAGAGACTAGAATTGGAAATGGAAGAGGCTGAAAAGATTAGACAACATGAATATCGCATGAAAGAGCTAGAACTCAAAACACAAACTAAGGGAGAGATAGAGGGCGCGGAAGGCGGATCATCGTTACATGGTTCAACCAACATGAATGGATCTAGCTACCATGCAATGAAGTTTCCCTTAGCTGTTTATGAGGAGTCTAAAGAAAAATTTGACAACTTTGCGAATCGATTCGAGGCTATGGCAGTCGCTATGGGACTGGATAGAAGCCGATGGGCTCTTAAATTATCCCAGGCTTTATGTGGTTCAGGGTACGAGGTCTACACACGCCTACCACTAGGACATGAAAATCAGTACGAGGAATTAAAAGCCGCTTTGGTGAAGCATTATAAGGTCACAGCACAAACGTATCGGAAGAAATTTCGATCGTCTAGACGAGAGCCGGGAGAGCTATTCGCCGCCTACAGTCTGAGGCTGAAATCCTATCTCCAGAAATGGATGGACTTGGCAGAATTCCAGAGGGATTATGAGAGTCTCGAAGAGATGATGGTGGTTGACCAGATGCGGAAGCAAATGTCGAAACCTCTCAGAACCTTCTTGGGAGAACAAGGGGCGGAACGGATTGATGTTGTGAATAAGCTGGCGGAACGATTCGTAGAGGTACATGGGGAGACTGAGGAACTAAGTACACAAACCAAAGGTCAGGAGAAACAAGAGAAAAAGAAACCTAAAAACTGGGAAGGAGAAAAAGGGGAACCTTATATAAAGGCGTCAATGGAGAGTTCAGAGAAGGTGAAGGAAGGAAACCAGAACACCTCGATATCTTCAGCGAAACGACAGTGGTCTGAGAAGTGGTGTTCATTCTGCAAGGTGCCATCTCATAACACGAAGGACTGCAGATCGAAACCCAAAAGTTCTTACTTCGCAGCATGCAAAGTGATTCCTACGACGGTGATCACAGACAAGGCTGAGGTCGGCGAAGGAGCTAGGAACAAAAAGGACACACGGAAACTTAGGAAGGGAACATGGTGTACACACTGCCAGTCGACAACACATAATACTGTGGACTGCAGATGCAAGGCAGAAGACGCCAATTGCATAACCAACCTCGAGGAATCCAAAGAGGAAGGCAAGGAAACGGTCATAGAGACGAAAGACACTCCGGACCAAGAGAGGCCACCTGTGGTCGAACTGATTGAAGTCAATGGCCAGCAGGTTGTTTGTCTCTACGATACCGGTTTGGATGGGGAAACTGTGATAGACGCCAGCTTTTTACGCCCAGATCAACTTACAGGGGAGACCATAGAAATACAGCCGGCAATGAGGAGTGCTGTTACCATGACGCTGCCAATCGCCAAGGTGGAGATTAAATCCAGGTACGTCACGGGCATTATTCCTCCTGCTGTATTAGCTGACTCCCTATTCCCAATGATCATTGGCACGAAATATGTCTTTTTGGGGATGCCCAAACAGCCAGCCCACAAGGGAGCAGTTGCCAGTGGATTTCAAGGGAAGGAAAAAGAGGCAGAGACACTATGCGACAACTCAGAGATAGGAGAATTGCATACTGCCCAGAGGAAGGATACTACGTTGCGTCCTTGCTACAGGAAGCTGCAAAGAAGTGCTGAGCCACCAGAACGGGGACAGTACTTTCTGAAGAATCGACTACTCTATCGGAGAGCGGGTAGGGGAGATAACCTGCACGAGCAGTGGGTGGTTCCAGAGACCCACCGTCCTCACATTCTTGTGAGGGGACACATCATAGGCGGGAACCGACATATGGGTGTCAGAGAGACCTTGCAGCAAATTTCCGGCCATTATTGCTGGCCAGGAATGACCGGAGATGTACGCCGGTGGTTGAAGTCTTGTTCGGAGTGCCAGAACGCACCACCCAACAAGCGGACTAAGAGTAACCTAGCTCTTAAAGTGGAAGATAAAGTGGAAGTGTGGAGTCCAGCAGAGACCAATATACTTCAAGTAGGATGGAAAAGGACCTTATCCTGTGGAAAAGGTGGTGTCCAAGAACATCTACAAAATAAACATCGGGGAAGAGCAGAAAAATCTCCCTAAACATCTCATTAGGAAATATGAGGAGAGATCCGGGAGCAAAGCTTCGCACTTTATGGTGATGGAT
Organism: Cepaea hortensis; assembly: GCA_963921405.1. Taxonomy (NCBI): domain Eukaryota; kingdom Metazoa; phylum Mollusca; class Gastropoda; order Stylommatophora; family Helicidae; genus Cepaea; species Cepaea hortensis. The sequence goes on from OY992883.1 coordinate 16,695,918, forward strand.
GCCATTGGGACAAAGGTTACCAGTCCAGACGAAGACCAGAGATCGCCAGTACAACATAGGAGGGCCTATGGGACAGTACGTGATAGGTCAGATTTACCCAACGGCAGGAGTAGGGAAATCGCACGTCAGGGAAAGGGCAAGAGGGAAACCTGCAATAGTAAACAAGTTCAAAAGGGGTGGGTAACGTCGGGAAAGGCGAGAAATACCCAGGACTCCAACCGAAGATTGGCTGACCAGATACAATATCTCCCAAGATGGTCCTGGAAGCAAAAGTCCTGGAGATTTGGGAAAGACGACTCGGTCCAACGAGGACGAGGCGGAACATCCCCAGAGGAAAAGCCGGGGGAAACAAAGAGAATATGGAAACAGTGTTACAGTCAGGATTGGACGATCCGTCTGTATTGTGAGCCATCGCTTACGCCAGTGGAAAGGAGGTCGACTGAACGTACAGGAGCGATGAGCCAACACTAGTTTAAGTCATGAGTTGTATGGTAGGGTGCATATGAGGTCGCCTACTGGATGAGGTGTTGATCCATGTGAGGATCCAATCATATCATCAACACGTGATGTTAATAGCTACTTCGCAGAAGCTCAACGCACGGTGGATGTGATGGACGTTGTTGCTGCAACAGGACTTCACAGTGGAATACATCCTTGGTAAGGAGAATGTAGGAGCAGATTTCTTATCTAGACATCCAACTCCAGAGGAAGAGGAATAAGTTGGAGGATCATAGGAATCAAAACTACATTAATGAAGAGTCGACGCGGTCAACTCTCTTAAGAGGGGGCCTTTGTCACAGAATGATGATAGTTTAGTGATTCCCAGATAAAATTAAATATAACATTAATGGCAATATCGGAGAAGGGTTAACAATCGTGTACTTCATTCAGAGATGAGGACGAATAAAAGATCATTGACCGACAAATATGAAAATAGGAAACAGGTGTTCGCAAAGTTCATTGCTTGACGATCTGACCGGACACGGGAAACGGTATGATCGCGCTGGGGGAAACTTCGACACCGGACAAACACAGCGGGAGTCGGTGATCAGAGCATAGATTTCTTTTAAGTACAACCAGCGATGAATGGAAGAACAGCGTAACAACGGAGAGAAACGAACAACTAACCACTACGTGATTTCACCACTTTTGATGGGCAGGATACGTCAAAAGACGAGGGTTGAGGATGGTAGATCAAACAATCAACGAAGGATTGGACACTGAGTATAAAATAGCAGAACGTGGGGTTTCTGGTTAGTGTGTGTTCCAAACTGGGCTGAATGATCTATGCCTCCTGAGTGGGGAAAGAAATACACGTCCCTAATGATTGAAATAATATGGGATGTTAGTGTGTTATTCGCTAGTGTATTTCGATTCCAGGAGGATAAGTGCATAGTGAGGATGCCAATAAATCGGTGGTCAACATTGTCCACATCAATTAACATTGAGTAATAGAGAAGGAACACTCCTTCATTGAAAACTATTTCAGTGGTTTGCGTGTCAGATGAGGTGGACACTGTTGACAACCTTTTTATGGGCATCAATCAGTTCAACAATCTTCCTGAATGCACAAGAGACCGCTGTGTCTTGTCTATCTTTGCGTCAGACTGAGCATTTGTGGGTAGGTCCGGAGGACTCTCTCTCTCTCTCTCTCTCTCTCTCTCTCTCTCTCTCTCTCTCTCTCTCTCAGAAACTGAGAGCCTTAAAAGAAACGTGTACAGGGCTGGAGAGACTGAACACGTGAGGGATTGTCCGAAAGGCTATGGTTCTCAGAAACTAAAGGAAACGCTGAACAGAACGCTTAGCGCCTCCTTTGCCGAGTCTCATGTCGCCTTTACCTCTACCAGACATGTTAGCAGTGCTAAATGCAGTGTTATGAATGAAAAATAGCGATGTCGACAAGGCTATTTAAGCCTTTCCAGTGGGGGTCATGTTGTTGCTTTCAAGAGGGGTTCATGTTGTTGACGCAATATGGCGAACATCCGAAAGACCATTGGTTGGCGGGAAGCAGTGTGCGCCCAACACAATTGTAGTTATGGTGTGCGCTGCATGAGGGTTATGCGTGATCGCCACTCCCAACAGACAGAAGGGAGCTCGTCAACCTTCGGATCTGGGCATTTCGGAGGCAGGAGAAGCTTCTGAGAGTACAAATATTTTTTTTGAGAATCCCTTTATAAATTAAAGTAGGTCGTGGCCTTCGGATTTAACAAAAAAAAAAAAAAACACAAATAACTGGGGTACTTGCCCATGTGTGGGGCCTGTGTGGGTTGGGTTGATAGGTCTTGGGGAGGGTGTGAGTTGAGTTCTGGGACTGGACTACAGAAGGAGAGCTATCGACCTGTGAGACGCGCAACATATACCCAAAACACCTATTCAGTAACCCGGAGACGGCCCAATTGGCGGCGAAATGAGGAGGAAAAGAACCGGTACCTAAAACCTGCATGTTCTGTGTCTGGGCGCGACTGGAGGTATGATGGCAGTGGCCAGTCTGCAACGAAAGTACGACAGAGGGGGGGAGGGGGATTGTTAGGTACGCAATTTTCCCATCGAGAGACCCAGTAAAACAAGCCCAGTTGAAAAAGCCCATTAAAGCCAGCCCAGTTTGTCTAGCCAGCCCATGTCCCCGACTTGTAATAGTTGTAATAGGAGAGTGTGAGTGCTGTTTGTGCGTGTAGAGACAAAAACTCGGGCGTGCAACCATCATCAGATGCTAACCGGCGTTGGTTGGGGTGGTCCTCTTGATGCACAAGAGTTCGCTATCAGTCTTGTCTGTCTTTGTGTGCGTGAGACTGAGAACTTGCGGGTTTGTCCGGGGGGCTACGGTTCTTAGAAACCCAGGGTCTCACTTTAAACACAAAATTTCAAGGGGGTGATAATTAAAACATAAGAAGGCCAGCAACACGTGTTGTGTTGTTGTGGCCAGTTTCACTGGGAGACTAATCACCTGTAGATTTGTTCGGAGGGCTACAATGCTAGTTGCCTCACTTTGGTGATAGGACGAAGACCGGTATTTTCAACGTGGTATGGCCGTAGTCGATGACTGGTGCCGCTTTGTTGTTTATATATACCTGAGGAGGGGAGAAGGGTCTGAACGACTACTTGGACACTTCTATCTGAGGTCCGCGCAATAATTTGAAAGCATAGTGAGGATGCCAATAAATCGGTGGTCAACATTGTCCACATCAATTGACATTGAGTAATAGAGAAGGAACACTCCTTCATTGAAAACTAGTTCAGTGGTATGTGTGTCAGTTGAGGTGGACACTGTTGACAACCTATTTATGGGCATCAATCAGTTCAACAATCTTCCTGAATGCACGAGAGACCGCTGTGTCTTGTCTATCTTTGCGTCAGACTGAGCACTTGTAGGTAGGTCCAGAGGATTCTCTCTCTCTCTCTCTCTCTCTCTCTCTCTCTCTCTCTCTCTCTCTCTCTCTCTCTCTCTCTCTCTCTCTCTCTCTCTCTCTCTCTTTCAGAAACTGAGAGCCTTAAAAGAAACGTGTACAGGGCTGGAGAGACTGAACACGTGACGGATTGTCCGAAAGGCTATGGTTCTCAGAAACTAAGGAAAACGCTGAACAGAACGCTTAGCGCCTCCTTTGCCGAGTCTCATGTCGCCTTTACCTCTACCAGACATGTTAGCAGTGCTAAATGCAGTGTTATGAATGAAAAATAGCGATGTCGACAAGGCTATTTAAGCCTTTCCAGTGGGGTTCATGTTGTTGCTTTCAAGAGGGGGTCATGTTGTTGACGCAATATGGCGGACATCCGAAAGACCGTTGGTTGGCGGGAAGCAGTGAGCGCCCAACCCAATTCTAGTTATGGTGTGCGCTGCATGGGGGTTATGCGTGATCGCCACTCCCAACAGACAGAAGGGAGCGCATCAAACTTCGGATCTGGGCATTTCGGAGGCAGGGGAAGCTTCTGAGAGTACAAATATTTTTTTGAGAATCCTTTTATAAATGAAAGTAGGTCGTGGCCTTCGGACTTTAAAAAAAAAATAAAAAAAAATAACCGGGGTACATGCCCATGTGTGGGGCCTGTGTGGGTTGGGTTGATAGGTCTTGAGGAGGGTGTGAGTTGAGTTCTGGGACTGGACTACAGAATGAGAGCTATCGACCTGTGAGTCGCGCAACATATACCCAAAACACCGATTCCGTAACCCGGAGACGGCCCAATTGGCGGCGAAATGAGGAGGAAAAGAACCGGTACCTAACACCTGCATGTTCTGTGTCTGAACGCGACTGGAGGTATGATGGCAGTGGCCAGTCTGCAACGAAAGTACGACAGAGGGGGGAGGAATTGTTAGGTACGCAATTTCCCATCCAGAGACCCAGTAAAACAAGCCCAGTTGAAAAAGCCCATTAAAGCCAGCCCAGTTTGTCTAGCCAGCCCATGAGTAGTATATTGAGGTTTCCAGACACATATTATGCCTCCAAACCTGGCGGCTGATGGTCTTATGAAAGAAATTATGGGGAAAATTGTCGACTCGGTAAAAAAAATTTTTGGCGGCGTGTGGGAACGGGTCTATTTTTTTTTTTTTTTGACGGGTGTCTGTGAAAGTAATTAAGCTAAAAGTAGTTGGTGGGAATAGAAAGCGAGGGTGTGAGTACGGATGAGTGAGGGGTGTTATATATTTTAGAAAGGAGTATATGAATGTGTTAGTATGCGTGGTGTAGTATTGTATAAATAAGGGTGTGATGGGTCGTGGTTTCTACTCATGGGTTGGATATATGGTGGTTACGTATATGAATGTGTTAGTATGCGTGGTGTAATGATGTATAAACAAGGGTGTGATGGGTCGTGGTTTCTACTCATGGGTTGGATATATGGTGGTTACGTATATGAATGTATTAGTATGCGTGGTGTAGTGATGTATAAACAAGAGTGTGATGGGTCGTGGTTATACTCGACGAAGTAAGAGGTGTAGATAGTTACTATCATCTGAACAGTGTGATAGTAGTGTCTGAGTGAAAGTAAAGGGTGGTATGTAGCTTATTCACTACCATCATTACAAAGGAAATCTTATAAAGTTATAATGGGTATGGTGGTAAGGGATATTAGTGATCAAGTAGGAGTGGTCGATATAGGGGTGGTCATAAATGTAATAAGAGGTGTTATGTTCGCAGTTACACACTGGTCAACCAGTGGTCAAGCAATAGTCAAGTAAGGGTCAAGTAGTCAAGTAAGGAAATTTTAGGGGAAAGTGATTGTAATGATATGGTGATGATTAAAGAGTGGTAAATTAGTGGTCAAGCAGTGGTCAAGCAGTGGTCAAGTGGTCAAGTAAGGAAAATTTTAGGGGGAAATTGGTCGTAACGACATGGTGATGCTTAAAGGGTGGTAAATTAGTGGTCAAGTAGTGGTCAAGTAATGGTCAAGCAGTGGTCAAGCGGTGGTTAAGTGAGGAAAATTTTAGGGAAAAGTGATTGTAATGATGTGGTGGTGATTAAAGAGTGGTAAATTAGTGGTCAATCAGTGGTCAATCAGTGGTCAAGTGAATAAATTTTAGGGAAAATTGGTCGTAGTGACATGGTGATGCTTAATAGGTGGTAAATTAGTGGTCAAGTAGTGGTCAAGTAGTGGTCAAGTGGTCGAGTGATCACTTAAATTGTAGAGGACGATGTGCCTAAGATTATGGTAGTGATTAAAGTGATCGATGACGTGGTCAAGCAGTGGTCAAGCAGTGGTCAAGTAGTCAAGTAAGGAAATTGTAGGGGAAAGTACTATAGTGCAATGGTGATGGGTAAAGTGAAGAAGAATCAATAGTAGTGATAATAGTACTACCAATATTAGCGACAAGAATATTAGCTGGTGCGTTGTTATTATACTATTTTTGTGGGGTGTGTAAAAATCATACAAATAGGGTCATACAAACACAAAGACAGCCAAGTACACACTTGATACATTTGTACATACAGACATACACATAAAGACAGACAAGCACAAAGACACACCCATACCATTACTACTGTCATCACAACTATACACAAGTACAGACACACTCACCTATACACAAGAACACTAAAAGACAAACACAAAGACAACCATACACAGACAACCCATACCATTACTACTGTCACTATCAACAGATATACACATGTGCAGAGACAGCACAGACACACTCACCCATACACAAATACACACCTACAAACACAAAGACAACCAAACAAACACACGTACAGATTCAGAAGTACAGACAATCCATACTATTACTACTGTCATCACAAGTACACACAGACACACCCATACACACTTGTACATACAGACCTACAAGCACACAAAGATACACCCATACCATTACTACTGGTACCACAACCACTACAGATACACTTGTACATACAGACCTACAAGAATATCACAAACCACAAATTTTTGGTAAAGAACGCTGATGTCCGAGACAGCCCCTACGTCATCAACGCCATATGCAAAAGTCATTAATTATGAGTCGTCGGTTTGCGGGTAAGCAGGCGGCGTGAGAATAGCTTGGCTAACTGCCACGTCAGCTATGTCGTGTGCAGACCCAGTGTATAAAATAGACGGCGTCTCTTGTGAGCTCAGTACCAGTTCACGGGCTGACTTGGGTAGCTACAGATGTGCTTCAGGTTGGTGTGAACATTGTGTAGTAACCAGATATTGTTCACGTAGTGACTTGGCTACAGAGGTGCTTCAGGCTGGTGTGAGCATTGTGTAGTAACCAGATATTGTTCACGTAGTGACTTGGCTATAGCAGTGAAACAGGTTGGTTTGAGCCTTATTCGTGTCGTCGGCCTCTGATAAAACAGTGAAACATTGTATACACCAGAACTCTTTGCGATGTAAGAAAAAAAAACCAGTTTATCAATATGGCCACCAGATCTACTTTCACGTGTTCAGTATGCGACAAAGACTTCCGTGATGCGAATAATCTTAATCGCCACATTCATACCATTCACGATACGAAAGATCAACCACACTTATGTCATATCTGTGGACAACGTTTCAAGAGAAAAGACAATCTACAAAAACACATACGAATACGTCATCACCGGCCTATGGATACATCAGAACCAGAGACAACTACCTCTTCACCATCAGAGACAACACCACCAACAACCTCGACGACACCACCAACTGAAACCAATATAACTAACAGTCAGATACAACCAGACGAGAATATTCTTGAACAAATGGTAGAAGACGAAGCTGCCATCTTAGCAGCCGGGGAACCAGAGACACTACACATCCTTCCACCCGATATTCAACAAATACATAGAGAAAATTGGGAAGCTATCAGGACACATCACAAGATTAACAAGTATTTATCGACATACACCTTCTTTATTAGCCCGGAGATACAAAAGCCTATCAAATGGACAGATACGTTGTATAAGCTTTTCAATGCTCAAATTAGTCGCTTTAAGATCAACTTTAGCTTTCATCTAGTGTTACGTCATAGAGGAACACAAGATCTTAGATTCTATCATGCATCATTTAACAATTCTTCTGTTTTAGAATTTCCAGCGCTAATACATAACAGACACGACTTTGACGCCTTCCTTACAACAGTACACGAACATGACATTCATTCATACGCCATGCAACAACGTACAGACACCAAATATACACTAGAGACAGTAGCTGGCATATGTTTTTACCTCTTTCATATGCCCGAGTTCCCGATAGTTTGATGTCTAGGTCATCCCCCAACTACATTGTTTTATATTTTTGTCACTAACCCTGTATGTCATTGATGTTTTCTTATAGCACTAAAGTGTTTTGATGAATAATACATTCTTTGATATATTGAAACCCAAGATTTTTGTTGATTTTCTTTAGTGGCTTTCTTTTTACTTCTTGTTTGAGAGACAGCAACACTGACAGACAATGAAATATAGACACATACTGAGATGTATTATGTATTTATTCAACTGATGTTTGCAACCAAGTATCGAAATTACACCATCCACCTCGCAGTATTCAATGATGTAGTTTATCAGTCATATACGTACCGACAGATGTAGCGAAGCTTTCCTCCAGGTCCTGGACATTCACGTCTGTATTGTAAGAATTATTAACCAGATGCTTACCCAGACGCATACCAAGTGTAAAAACCATCATTATTCTCCCATAGTTGATGACGTTATCGGCAAAGACTTCGTCAGCGATTGAAACAAAGACCGGGAAAACCTGTTCGGGGTTGATACAGACTTCTAGTCTCGTGAATAACACATCATGTTGGTTGGCTATCTGACGTACTAAGCGACACAACCTCGAGTTATTGGTCTTTGTGGGCTTGTAGGAACTAATAATAGTCAACGCCATACTCACCACCTCGGTGTGAACTTGTATCAATTGACTATTGGGTCCATCATTATTATACCAATAGCTACCAGAGATCCACTGGCGTGAAGTTGGTGGTCAAATGGTCTAATAATATCACCCGATACGTTTATAAACACCAATGCGAGTAGGTAGCTGTTTATTAATTCTCATGGATCCTAGGTGGATCCAGATTGAACAAAGACACGACAATTACGGCATATATAACCACCATTTGACACATAAATACAATCTCTGGCCTCGGTACACGTTGTCCAAAGAATGACCAGATCGATGTTCTTTCCCCCTCTGTCAGTTGTGGGCGCACCCCCATAGTTTCCACCCTGTCTTCACTCACACCACTAGTCTCCATAACTAGCTAGTTGCGTGTCAGCTATCCAACTATTGAATGAATGGGGATAACCAAACCACTTCACTAAATACTCTTTCCCACCACCTCGCCTGGGTCTTTCTTGTAAGATTGTTTCGATACGATACACTTGCTTGTCTCCAACTAGTTGTATTTCTTCTCTGTAGAACGAGCCCTGTAGTTCCTCTCCCGAATCATCTTTTACCACATAGGTCACTGGACTGGTCTGGTTTATGCGACTGACGGTAAACAATTCTTCTGTCCACGAGGGCATATACCCTTTTTTAAAAGGTTGTTTGGGTTCAGCCAGTCTGACTCGATCCCCAGGTGTAAAATACAATTTTTTCGATACGTATGGCGCCTTATACAAGTTATCCCACACCTCTTCTTGATTACTATAGTTGACTTGTACAGGGGCCATGCGAATACTTCTGTGATACGAACCATTATAGTTCTGGATCAATTTATCTATCACGTTGACGTAGCGCAGTGTATTGGTCTTGGTGAAATAACGCCACATTTTTTCTTTCAGGGTTCGATTGAATCTTTCCACTATCGCTGCCTTCACATCTTCATTCTCGGTGGTAAAGAAGTGCACACCTCGATCTTTCAGAAATTTTAAGAAGGTCCGATTAATGAATTCCGAACCTTTATCGCTCTGAAAATTTATCGGTTGGCTATCACCAAAGATTTTACTCATAGCCACCACCAGCGCTTTCCCCGTTTTCTTCTGGATCGGGATAGCCCAAGCATATTTACTAAACACATCGATACAAGTCACTAGGTACGACATCCCATCGTTGTATAGTTGTAATAGTCTCATATCTATCAAGTCGGCTTGAAATTGTTGATTTATACCACCGGTTATGGTCTGGCGTCTCTGGAAGCGGCGACGGATCGGTTTATGTAATGTGTAGGTATCCTGATGACGTAACCATTTATCTATTTTCTTCAGGTTAGTATTTCTTTTTAAGGCGGCAGCTCCACCATAGGCTCCGGGTTTCTTTGGGTCATAGTAATACTTTCTTAATTGGGCGGCCATTTTTGCCACTTGGGGGTAGGTATCCTAGTCTTCTTCTTGCTTCGCCTGAGTTTGTAATGTGGTGTGGTCTCGACTGTTTTGGGTTCGACTACTTGAGCCGGTTGAATAGGTTGAAGAGGTGTTGGTTGAAGAGGTGTCTCGGCTACTGATGTCTGTACACTGGTGACTTCAGGTTTTTGTTCCTTGATATCTACTAGTCCCAGAGGCTTGTGTCTGTACTGTTCGAGTAGATTCAGATACCTCTGTAGTGTTTGCTGATAGGCTCTGGTCTTGTCACGAGGTGGTAGTTCTTCTGTTTCCACGACTTGTTGCATCTGACGATCCAAATCCTGTAGACTATCATTTAGTGTGTCGGGTGGTACATAGGGTGTTTCTAGCAACCGGGGATCGATCAAGATCATCTTCTTGGCCATTACAAACCCACCACGCTTTTCAACACATTTAGTATGGGGCCTAGTAAGGCGCCTATGAAACCACCTTGTTGTAGATTCTCTTTCGTTTTCTTGAGCGATAATTTCTTATGAGTGAGTGCTCTCAGACTGTCTTTGTGTCGTTGCAGACGCTTCTTCTGAGCTGGTGTCAGGGGAACATTACCTTTTAAAACGTTGTGACAGCACTCGCAAATTGATTGGACGAGATCCGGGGAAGCTGATTTCATTACTGCCTTCACAGTGGCTAGGTTGGTCTGACCCAAGAACCGTAACATACCCTCGTTACGTTTAAGTTGGTTATACATGTTATTTGGGGACGTAGACGACTTGATGCTGGTCGGGAAATATATGACTTCGTAAGCGGAGCTGATCCGGTGTTTCTTGTCGCAGGTCAAATAACAAATACCCGTGTGGAGCCGATGTCGCGTCTTTAAAACTCTCTTGGACATACGACACACGGCCTGGATACATCTGTTTGGCGAGATTGGTAATCTGAGAACCGTCTCGAGGATTCTTAAACACCACTAGGTAGTGCGAATTCAGACTGATAGTTCTTTGTTCTGTATTCTTACCAAATAGGTTCTGTACTATATACATAACACTGAGGTTGCGATGATGACTGCCTTTAGTAAATAATTTAGTCACTCTGTCATCTGTCTCAGACATTAGATCATCTATGACTACTAACCGACGTCTATCCCCTGTCCATTTTTCCACATCTGGCAGACCTTCATTAAATTGAACACCCTTCATAGTTTCGTAGATGGGTTGCCATTCCCCATAGCACCATATAATTTCCTTTGGAAGGGGGTCTACCATGGATGGTAGATGGACCAAGAACCGTTGGACAAAGACGGTTTACCACTCCCCGTTGGGCCCGCAATCAAAGCCGTAAAAGGATGTTTCCACCTAGGATCCATGAGAATTAATAAACAGCTACCTACTCGCATTGGTGTTTATAAACGTATCGGGTGATATTATTAGACTATTTGACCACCAACTGCACGCCAGTGGATCTCTGGTAGCTATTGGTATAATAATGATGGACCCAATAGTCGACTTGATACAAGTTCACACCGAGGTGGTGAGTATGGCGTTGACTATTATTAGTTCCTACAAGCCCACAAAGACCAATAACTCGAGGTTGTGTCGCTTAGTACGTCATATAGCCAACCAACACGATGTGTTATTCACGAGACTAGAAGTCTGTATCAAGCCCGAACACGTAATCCCGGTCTTTGTTTCAATCGCTGACGAAGTCTTTGCCGATAACGTCATCAACTATGGGAGAATAATGATGGTTTTTACACTTGGTATGCGTCTGGGTAAGCATCTGGTTAATAATTCTTACAATACAGACGTGAATGTCCAGGACCTGGAGGAAAGCTTCGCTACATCTGTCGGTACGTATATGACTGATAAACTACATCGTTGGATACTGGGAGGTGGATGGCGTAATTTCTATACTTTGTTGCAAGCATCAGTTGAATAAATACATAATACATCTCAGTGTGTGTCTTTATTTCATGGTCTGTCAGTGTTGCTGTCTCTCGGAACAAGAAGTAAAAACACAACCATTATAGAAAATCAACAAAAATCTTGGTTTCAATATATCAAAGAATGTATTATTCATCAAAACACTTTAGTGATATAAGAAAAAATCAATGACATACAGGGTTAGTGACAAAAATATAAAACAATGTAGTTGGGGGATGCCTTAGACATCAAACTATCGGGAACTCGGGCATATGAAAGAGGTAAAAACATATGCCAGCTACTGTCTCTTGTGTGTATTTGGTGTCTGTACGTTGTTGCATGGCGTAGGAATGAATGTCATGTTCGTGTACTGTTGTAAGGAAGGCATCAAAGTCATATCTGTTATTTATTAGCGCTGGAAATTCTAAAACAGAAGAATTGTTAAATGAGGCATGATAGAATCTAAGATCTTGTGTTTCTCTATGTCGTAACACTAAATGAAAGCTAAAGTTGATCTTAAAGCGACTAATTTGAGCATTGAAAATCTTATACAACGTATCTGTCCAGTTGATAGGCTTTTGTATCTCCGGGCTAATAAAGAAGGTGTATGTCGATAAATACTTGTTAATCTTGTGATGTGTCCTGATAGCTTCCCAATTTTCTCTATATATTTGTTGAATATCGGGTGGAAGGATGTGTAGTGTCTCTGGTTCCCCGGCTGCTAAGATGGCAGCTTCGTCTTCTACCATTTGTTCAAGAATATTCTCGTCTGGTTGTATCTGACTGTTAGTTATATTGGTTTCAGTTGGTGGTGTCGTCGAGGTTGTTGGTGGTGTTGTCTCTGATGGTGAAGAGGTAGTTGTCTCTGGTTCTGATGTATCCATAGGCCGGTGATGACGTATTCGTATGTGTTTTTGTAGATTGTCTTTTCTGTTGAAACGTTGTCCACAGATATGACATAAGTGTGGTTGATCTTTCGTATCGTGAATGGTACGAATGTGGCGAGTGAGCTTATAGTTATCACGGAAGTCTTTGTCGCACACTGAACACGTGAAAGTAGATCTGGTGGTCATATTGATAAACTGTTTTTTTTTCTTACATCACCAAAATGTTCTGATGTATACAATGTTTCACTATTTTATCAGAGGCCAACGACACGAATAAGGCTCGCACCAAGTTTTACTGCTGTAGCCAAGTCACTACGTGAACAATAGCTGGCTACTACACGAATAAGGCTCAAATCAAGTTTCACCGATGTAGCTAGCCAAGTCACTACGTGAACAATATCTGCTTACTACACAATGCTCACACCAACCTGAAGCACCGATGTAGCCAAGTCAGTACGTGAACAATAGCTGGTTACTACACGAATAAGGCTCAAACCAAGTGTCACCGATTTAGCTAAGTCAGTACGTGAACAATATCTGGTTACTACACGAACACTGCTCACACCAGCCTGAAGCACCGATGTAACTAGCCAAGTCAATACGTGAACAATATCTGGTTACTACACAATGCTCACACCAGCCTGAAGCACCTCTGTAGCTACCCAAGTCAGCCCGTGAACTGGTACTGAGCTCACACGAGACGCCGTCTATTTTATACACTGGTTCTGCACACGACGTAGCTGATGTGGCAGTTAGACAGGCTATTCTCAAGTCCGCCTACTTCCCTACACACCGATGACTCATACTTAATGACTTTTGCATATGGCGTTGATGACGTAGGGGCTGTCTCGGACATCCGCGTTCTTTGCCAAAAATTTATGGTTTGTGATATTCTTGTAGGTCTGTATGTACAAGTGTATCTGTACTGGTTGTGGTACCAGTAATAATGGTATGGGTGTGTCTTTGTGTTTGTAGGTCTGTATGTACAAGTGTATCAAGTGTGTATGGGTGTGTCTGTGTGTACTTGTGATGACAGTAGTAATGGTATGGGTGTGTGTCTTTGAGTTTGTAGTAGGTGTGTATTTGTGTAATTGATTATGGTTGTGTACTTGTGATGACAGTAGTAATAGTATGGATTGTCTGTACTTCTGTGTCTTTATGTACAAGTGTCTCTGTGTCTTTGTGTCTTTGTGTTTGTAGGTGTGTATTTGTGTATGGGTGAGTGTGTCTGTACTTGTGTATAGTTGTGATGATAGTAGTAATCCTAGGCGATGAGTGTGTCTTTGTACTTTGCTGTCTGTGTTTTTGAGTGTTCTTGTGTATGGGTGAGTGTGTCTGTACTTGTGTATAGGTGTGATGACAGTAGTAATGGTATGGGTGTGTCTTTGTGTCTGTACGCTTGTAGGTGTGTACGTACAAGTGTATCAAATGTGTATGTGTGTAGTTGATGTCTGGTTCTATTTGTGTTCATGTGTGTGTATGTCTGTCTGTCTGTGTGTGTGTGTGTGGTTGTTGTGATGACAGCAGTAATGCTAGGAGATGTGTGTGTATTTGAGTTTGTAGTGTGTGTCTGTCTTTGTTTGCTTCTTTGTTTTTCCTGTGTCTGTACTTGAGTGGTTGTTTATGGGTGTGTGTGTGTGGTTGCCTTTGTGGTTGTATGTGTGTACACGTGTCTCTATGTGTGTATAGTTGTGATGACAGTAGTAATGGTATGGGTTGTCTGTGTATGGTTGCCTTTCCGTTTGTATGTGTGTTTATGTGACCCTCTTTGTGTATTTGATTATGGGTGTGTACTTGTGTATAGCTGTTGTTATGACAGTAGTAATGGTATGGTTTGTCTTTACTTCTGTATCTGTATGTGTGTACGTGTGAATGTTTGGTTGTCTTTGTATTTGTGTGTATCAAGTGTGTACTTGGTTGTATTTGTATTTGTATGACCCTCTTTGTATAATTTTTACACTACTCACAAAAATAGTATAATAACAACGCACCAGCTAATATTCTTGTCGCTAATATTGGTAGTACTATTATCACTACTATTGATTCTTCCTCACTATACCCACCACCATTGCACTATACGTATTTTCCCCTACAATTTCCTTACTTGACTACTTGACCACTGCTTGACCACTGCTTGACCACGTCAACGATCACTTTAATCACTACCATAATCTTAGGCACATCGTCCTCTACAATTTAAGTGGTCACTCGACCACTTGACCACTACTTGACCACTACTTGACCACTACTTGATCACTAATTTACCACCCTTTAAGCATCACCATGTCGCTACAACTACTTTCCGCTAAAATTTATTCACTTGACCACTTGACCACTGCTTGACCACTAATTTACCACTCTTTAATCACCACCATATCATTACAATCACTTTTCCCTAAAATTTCCCTAAAATTTTCCTCACTTAACCACCGCTTGACCACTACTTGACCACTACTTGACCACTAATTTACCACCCTTTAAGCATCACCATGTCGCTACGACCAATTTTCCCCTAAAATTTTCCTTACTTGACCACTTGACCACTGCTTGACCACTGCTTGATCACTAATTTACCACTCTATAATCATCACCATATCATTACAACCACTTTTCCCTAAAATGTCCTTACTTGACTACTTGACCCTTACTTGACCATTGCTTGACCACTGGTTGACCAGTGTGTAACTGCGAACATAACACCTCTTATTACATTTATGACCACCCCTATATCACTCCTACTTGACCACTAATATCCCTTACCACCATACCCATTATAACTTTATAAGATTTCCTTTGTAATGATGGTAGTGAATAAGCTACATACCACCCTTTACTTTCACTTAGACACTACTAGCACACTGTTCAGATGATAGTAACCAATTACACCTCTTACTTCGTCAAGTATAACCACGACCCATCACACCCTTGTTTATACATCACTATACCACGCATACTAACACATTCATATACGTAACCACCATATATCCAGCCCATGAGTATAACCACGACCCATCACACCTTTGTTTATACATCACTACACCACGCATACTAACACATTCATATACGTAACCCAAAATATATACAGCCCTCCCTCATCCGCACTCACACCCTCTCTTTCCAATAAGTACTACCACTCATCCGTACTCACAACCTCGCTTTCTATTCCCACCGACTACTTTTACCTTAATTACTTTCACACCCGCCAAAAAACCGTTCCCACACGCCGCCAAAATTTTTTTTTACCGAGTCTACAATTTTCCCCATATTTTCCTTCATAGAACTATTACCCTCCATTACCCTCCAGATTCTGGAGGCATAATATGTGTCTGGAAGCCTCAATATACTACTCCCATGTCCCCGACTTGTAATAGTTGTAATAGAAGAGTGTGAGTGCTGTTTGTGCGTGTAGAGACAAAAACTCGGGCGTGCAACCATCATCAGATGCTAACCGGCGTCTGTTGGGGTGGTCCTCTTGATGCACAAGAGTTCGCTATCAGTCTTGTCTGTCTTTGTGTGCGTGAGACTGAGCACTTGCGGGTTTGTCCGGGGGGCTACGGTTCTTAGAAACACAGGGTCTCACTTTAAACACAAAATTTCAAGGGGGTGATAATTAAAACATAAGAAGGCCAGCAACACGTGTTGTGTTGTTGTGGCCGGTTTCACTGGGAGACTAATCACCTGTAGATTTGTTCGGAGGGCTACAATGCTAGTTGCCTCACTTTGGTGATAGGACGAAGACCGGTATTTTCAACGTAGTATGGCCGTAGTCGATGACTGGTGCCGCTTTGTTGTTTATATTTACCTGAGGAGGGGAGAAGGGTCTGAACGACTACTTGGACACTTCTCTCTGAGGTCCGCGCAATAATTTGAAAGCATAGTGAGGATGCCAATAAATCGGTGGTCAACATTGTCCACATCAATTGACATTGAGTAATAGAGAAGGAACACTCCTTCATTGAAAACTAGTTCAGTGGTATGCGTGTCAGTTGAGGTGAACACTGTTGACAACCTATTTATGGGCATCAATCAGTTCAACAATCTTCCTGAATGCACTTGTTTGTAGGTCCGGAGGACTCTCTCTCTCTCTCTCTCTCTCTCTCTCTCTCTCTCTCTCTCTCTCTCTCTCTCTCTCTCTCTCTCTCAGAAACTGAGAGCCTTAAAAGAAACGTGTACAGGGCTGGAGAGACTGAACACGTGAGGGATTGTCCGAAAGGCTATGGTTCTCAGAAACTAAAGGAAACGCTGAACAGAACGCTTATCGCCTCCTTTGCCGAGTCTCATGTCGCCTTTACCTCTACCAGACATGTTAGCAGTGCTAAATGCAGTGTTATGAATGAAAAATAGCGATGTCGACAAGGCTATTTAAGCCTTTCCAGTGGGGGTCATGTTGTTGCTTTCAAGAGGGGGTCATGTTGTTGACGCAATATGGTGGACATCCGAAAGACCGTTGGTTGGCGGGAAGCAGTGAGCGCCCAACCCAATTCTAGTTATGGTGTGCGCTGCATGAGGGTTATGCGTGATCGCCACTCCCAACAGACAGAAGGGAGCGCGTCAAACTTCGGATCTGGACATTTCGGAGGCAGGGGAAGCTTCTGAGAGTACAAATATTTTTTTTTTTTTAGAATACCTTTATAAATGGGGAGGGTGTGAGTTGAGTTCTGGGGCTGGACTACAGAAGGAGAGCTATCGACCTGTGAGTCGCGCAACATATACCCAAAACACAGATTCCGTAACCCGGAGACGGCCCAATTGGCGGCGAAATGAGGAGGAAAAGAACCGGTACCTAAAACCTGCATGTTCTGTGTCTGGGCGCGACTGAAGGTATGGCCAGTCTGCAACGAAATTACGACAGAGGGGGGGGGGGAATTGTTAGGTACGCAATTTCCCATCGAGAGACCCAGTAAAACAAGCCCAGTTGAAAAAGTCCATTAAAGCCAGCCCAGTTTGTCTAGCCAGCCCATGTCCCCGACTTGTAATAGTTGTAATAGAAGAGTGTGAGTGCTGTTTGTGCGTGTAGAGACAAAAACTCGGGCGTGCAACCATCATCAGATGCTAACCGGCGTCTGTTGGGGTGGTCCTCTTGATGCACAAGAGTTCGCTATCAGTCTTGTCTGTCTTTGTGTGCGTGAGACTGAGCACTTGCGGGTTTGTCCGGGGGGCTACGGTTCTTAGAAACCCAGGGTCTCACTTTAAACACAAAATTTCAAGGGGGTGATAATTAATAATAATAATAATAATAATAATAATAATAATAATAATAATAATAATAATAATAAGTCTTTATTTTCAAAGGGTTAAGAATTGGGCACGCAGGCCCGTCTGACATTCTGCCCTTCTTCTCTATTTCCTCTCATACATTCTTTCATTCAACATCACTTATGAAGCAACTTTTGACAACAAAAGAACATTAAAACGCATGAAAAATAATCAATAACAAATGACTCACTGAGGCAGTGTTTAACATGGGCATTATAAATACCTAAGGAGGGTGTAACGTGCCATACATAAGGGAATGTTTTTTGGCTAGTTGTCGTTTGAGATAAGTTACCATTATTGTCTTTTTTTGTTATTTGTTATGGGGGCATGTAGTCTGTACTAAGGTAGTGTTCAAACAGGTTGCGAATGTATGTATCATGATTGGTGGTGTCTTTGATTTCTTGTGGAAGATTGTTCCACAACTGAGCGGCAGAGTATGCTAAGCTTGTTTTATATAAGTCTATCCTAGGTTTAGGGACATGAAGTATATTTAGTCGTTCGCCATGTCTAGCGTTATATTTAAACAATGGCCAAAGGTAGCTTGTAGCATTTTGAAATAGGATTTTGTGAATTAGTTTGGTCTTATTAAAAAGCAGTCGCTTGTGGAGTGGCAGTAACCGGAGACGTTTATATAGGTTAGAATTGTCGGTAAGCTTTTCACCATTAATTAAATGCACTGCCCTTTTCTGGAGTGAATATAGGCGTTTTGTTAATGATTTGGAGCATCCATCCCAGACTGTGGAGCAGTAATCAATATGTGTTTTTATATGAGAAGTATAGAATATCTTTCTTGTGTTTTCGTCAAGGAAATTTTTAATTTTGGCAAGTTGGTATACTTTTTTGGCTATTTGTTTAACTAGCGCATGAACATGTGAGTTAAAAGTTAGATTTTGATCTATGATAACACCCAGTGTCTTGTGCTCGGTGACACTTTCTACAGGCGTGCTGCCAATGTGCAGCTGAAGAGTTCTCTGCGAGTTTAGAGTGTGAAGTCTTTGCCTGGTTCCTATTAACATAGACTTTGTTTTAGTAATGTTAATTTGCATGCGGTTTGCATGACTCCAGTTAACTACACTATTTATTTCCTGTTGCAAGGATAATTCTAGCACATTACGATCAACAGCGTTTGTATATACTGTGCAGTCATCAGCAAATAGATCGCAGGACGACGACACATTTAATGGAAGATCATTTATATAAATGGCAAATAATAGAGGGCCAAGAATAGACCCCTGAGGTACTCCAATATTAATGGTAATGGCTTGAGATAAAACTTTATTGTGTGATACTACTTGCTTTCTGTCTAATAAGAATGATTTTATTAATGTCACTATATTAAAACTTACTTTCATTGTTTCTAGTTTTTTAATTAGAATAGTATGATCTATCATATCGAATGCTTTCCTAAAGTCTATAAACACCGCTCCACATAGAGTATTGTTGTTAATATTTTGATGCCAGTTTTCTATCATGTTTGTTAGTGCCGTATGGCAAGAATATTTTAACCGAAATCCTGACTGACTGTCAACTATCAGTTTATTACGAACTAAGTGATCTAGTGTTGTTTTGTGGATGTGCTTTTCTAGCGGTTTGGATAATGAGGATAATATGGAAATTGGTCTATAATTACTCATGAGACGATCGTCTAGAGGACCAGCTTTTAAATGAGGATACACTTTAGCGATTTTTAAGGCTGATGGGAAGTGACCTCTGGTTAGACATTGATTATATATAAAAGTTAGTGACTCGCAGATCGCCGGTGCAGCATGGCGTAAGATCCGACTACTAATTCCATCTAGTCCTGATGAGTTATTGTTTTTTAGATTACGGAGATGAGTAAATACTTCAGTTGTCGTCATTAGCGGTATGTTGGAGGAAATGTGTCCATAGCATTTGTTCTCACAGAATGATGATAATAAAGATATGTCATGAGGCGCATCTGGTATTGCAGCCTTCAGTTGGTTTATGTCGGACTGAAAGTATCTACTGAATTGATCACATGTAACCTGATTTGATGGTAATGATTGTGATGATTTGTGTTTGTTTGTCAAGGTATTAATTGCTTTCCATTTATCTTTAGTGTTGGTTTTATCTATTACTATGTTCTTAAAATAATTTTTCTTTTCCTTCCGATAACATATTGACCTTTGTTTCTCAGACTACGGTACATAGTTAGATCTCTATTTGTGTGAGCCCTGTCGCGATCTCTCATAAGTTCAACTACCTCCTGTGTGATCCACGGGGGCTTTGTGTGATGTTTAACACGAACTTCCTTAAATGGAACATGTTTATCAAATATGCGTAGAAAGGTCTTTAGCCAGTGGTCCAGAGCATCGTCTGGGTCAGGAAGCTGGTAAACATAATCTAGAGATGAGTTGACCAAATCTTGTAAGAGGACGTCTCGATTGAAATTTTTGTAATTTCTATATTTTATGCTTATATGTTTGTGTTTGGGAGTTTTGGTGCCCCTTTTCGACCACGTGCAACATACTGGATAGTGATCGCTCATTGCATTGATAGGTACACTACATTCTGTGATGTTATCAGCACACGTAGTATAAATATGATCTATAAGTGTTGCAGATGATTTAGTGATTCTAGTGGCTTGTTTGACTAACTGTTGGAAATTATATGACTCTATTATGTTTTCCCATGTTTTGTTTGATTTGTTAGCGTCTATGTTGAAGTCACCTAGCAATATTATTTCCCTAGCATTACTAAAGACTACATCCATCATAGTGGTGAATTTTTCATACCAGATATTTCCTGCACTGGGGTTTCGATAAAGATAGTCAACTACTAGCGGTATGCAATTTTGAAGTTTAACCTCTATCCATACACACTCAATCTCACAGGTTTCAAAGTCTAGCCTGCGGTGGGCGTTAAGCGAGTTGGAAATATAAACTGCAATACCCGTCTCTTGTTTCTGATAGGGATCTCTTCTAATGGTTTTAAAACCTCTGATAGCGATGTCATCATCTGAGATGTTGCCATTTAATCGACTTTCGCTAACGCCAAACATGTGAAAATTTTGATTAAGTATAAGTGATAGTTCGGGCAGCTTCCCTAATAGATGGCATATGTTTACATGCCCGATTCTGAGCCCATTATTCCTGAGCCAGTGTTCGTACTTATTAGACATTTCAACAATGCGTAATCACAAGTTTAAAAGCAAAACACACACACACAAAGTGAATACAACTTACGTCCCTTATTACAAAACACAATCTAAAGTACAGAGAAACAGTAATATCTCTGTAAATATATAAAAATACGTACACAGATCCGTAAGGAAGAGCAGTGAAGACCCCCTCACTCACAGTGAAAACACAATTAGAATTATTATAAAAGCTATACAGCTAAGTACTATCAATTAATATAAAGTCAAGACCAGTCAATGTTTGTAATAACTTATAACCTAATACGTTACTAGATCAAGTTATAACCAAATATGCAGATAAACGTTTAAGGAGAGGCTCTTTCTTGTACCGAGATCCGGTGTAGCTTTGTGCTAAGTTGCTAGTAAATACCAGGTTGTGTTGGTTTTCAGTATAGCGACATTATAAGTGCTTGACGAAGTGTAGCTGGGCTATACCGTGTGAGGTGCAACCATTCTGGATTACAATTAAATGGGTACTGATGATGTCTCATGGGTATGTAATGACTACCAACTAGAGTCTCTGGTTGGTGGCTAACAGGAGGTTGTGCTGGCACGTCGTTGTTGCTGAGAGTCGGATCCTTTCTGGGGAGAATAGGAATCATATCTTCGTAATTATTACCCTCCTATGTGAAAGACGACGTATTTAACGGACTTGGTGTTGTGGTAGTGTCCCGTCTGGCTTGGATTTCAGGTGCAGTGGTTATGAGTGGTCTGCACACTTCTGTCCTATTGGTACTTGATGTGACAGGAGTATGTCGTCTGGCTTGAGTTTCAGGAGTAGCTAAAAGTGTCCGGCGCGATCCCGTATTGGATGTATGGTATGTCCGTTCTGGATATTTTAAATTCTTGGCGAGAAAACTGGTGCCCAATGTAGATAAATGTATTTGATCCTTGTAAAGAATCTTTTTTGGTGCACCAGCCTGTGAAGTGAATGATGCTTTATTGTTGATGAATTGTATCTTGTTTTGAGAACAGAACTTCTGCAACATGTTGTTATTTATGTCAGCTAGACGGCGCTGGTGTCCATAACTCGGTGATATGATGGAGGAGAAGAAAATGGATGAGTTAGGAAAAGTGTGACGTAATCCGTTCAAGAGTGCCAGCAGTTGAGACCCTGTGATTTGTTGGTTGTTCATGGTGTCGGTGATGCCAATATGCACGCTTGACCTTCTGACGCTATGATTAACAGCCAACCTGCTAATCTTGTCTGTTAGCCGGTCTACACCAGCCTCAGGCAGTGGGATTATTGAAACAATGTCTTTGTCTGATGTGGCCATCCTGTCGCTGTATAAACCTTTCATTAAGGAATCCATCCATCCATCATGTGCCATGCCGGTAAGCGTGGGCGGTCATGTTCTGCCATCTCACTCGATCACCAGAGTCGTGGATCAGTTCCGTGTTTCTGTCTCGACCATGCCACAAAGCCAAGCCATCCAGATACTTGTTTCTAGGTCTTCCCCTTGGTCTGTTTCCCTCGATCTTACCAGTTGTCACCAAGTTCTCCAAACCATTTCTTCTCATAACATGTCCAAAAAATTGTGACTGTCTACGTCTAATGTCTCTGATCAGTTTACGATCTTCATTTGTTTCTTGAAGGACTTCAAGAAACCTAGGCGGTTTAAGGAATCGCCTAGTATAATATGTTATTGGTCAGGTCTTAGTCAGATATGACTGAGCTACCGTATAACAGTAGACGGTACTACCTGGTTTCTGTTAGCGCCGAACGTTGGGCGGCGCTTACCAAACCCGACACCCCACATTGTGCCAACGGCTTCGGGCGGAAGAGCACAATTGGGAGGGTACAAGCCTTATCCTGGTGCGAGGAAATGCAAGCTAAAGACAAAATTGTCATGGCAGGGCAGACCAAGCCCTAAGGCTTGGTTGGCGACTGGTCTAGGATCGAAGCTCCGACAGGCGGACAGTTAGAGCATTGCTTTGCTGATCCGGCAGCTTCTGCAGCTTGTCTTGTTCCAGAAGTAGGGGTGTTACCTTTCCTCTGGAGTGAACTAGGCAGGCCGAGAGAAGGATCATGCTGCATGGGCAACACATGATCTCTATATTTTAGCCCAGGCTTTGTGCTATGGAGAGGCAATAACTCCATCCCTGGTCTTAACTGGTCTCGGAATCAAAGCGAGAGGCAACTGTTACGGGTTATAAGTCCTTGTCAGTTGGCGTAGACATGGGGCGCCACGCGTTGCCTCTGACGGTGGGAGACACCTATAGGTGTCACTGATCAGCTACCGCCCACCTCAAGCTGGGCAGCCCCCAGCCAATTGGGTGCTGATCCGCCACAGCCTGCCTGCTTCAATGGGTGCTTGGGGCTAGGACAAAATCTGAATCGCAGGCTGTAAAACCAATGCACAAGGTACAAACAAAAATAAAATTAGAAACCTCAAGCTACGGCTTGCAACCTGGAACGTGAGAACCATGTGTCCAGGATTTTCCACTGACTTGACCAATATAGACGATGTGAGAAAAACGGCTGTGATTGATGCCGAACTCAATCGTCTTAACATTGATATTGCTGGCCTGCAGGAGACTCGCCTCGCTGAGGAAGGGTCACTCAGGGAAAACAACTACACCTTTTTCTGGAAGGGTAGAGGGCAGGCAGATAAAAGGCAACACGGTGTGGGCTTTGCAGTGAAGAATTCGCTACTAGGATTGATTGAAATTCCAGCAGGAGGAAATGAAAGACTATTATCCCTGCGCTTGGCAACCTCTTGTGGGTTTGCCACCATTATTACTGCATATGCACCGACACTCGATTCCTCTGATGATGTGAAGGATTTGTTCTATGAGGAGTTAGACTCCGTGATCAAGGCAGTTCCAAAATCTGACTACATTTATATGCTCGGTGATTTCAATGCTCGTGTGGGCAAGGACTCGAGTTCATGGCCAGTGTCCCTTGGAAAATACAACATCGGTCGCATGAATGAAAATGGGCAAAGGCTGCTGGAGCATTGCACCAGTAATGACCTATGTATTACAAGCTCCTTTTTTAAAACAAAAGAGATGCATAAGGTCACATGGAAACATCCAAGATCCGGCCATTGGCACCAGCTGGACTTCATCATCACACGGAGACAACATCTGAACCATATATCATTGACTCGTAGTTACCACAGTGCTGACTGTGATACAGATCATTCTTTGGTTGTTGCAAGAGTTAGACTGAGACCAAAGAGAATCTACACAGCTAAACACAAATCTAGCCCCAGGATTAATATTATTAACACTCATGATCCTGAAAAGTGCTTTCAGTTTCAACAGCAACTTGACGACGCTTTCACTGATACACCAGAAAATTGTACAGTAAATGAAAAGTGGGGTCAAATTAACGAAACTCTTTATAAAACTACCGTAGGGGTTTACGGCACTGTGGATCATAAGAGGCAGGACTGGTTCGCGGCCAACAGCGAGACTCTGCAGCCCTTGATTGATAAGAAGAAGAAAGCTCTCTTAAGAAACAAGGAAAGACCAACGCGTAACACTCTGAGTGAGCTAAGGCAAGCTAGGAAGGATGTGCAAAAGGCTGCCAGGCAGTGTGCAAATGATTATTGGATCAAGTTATGTGAGTCCATTCAAATCGCAAGTGATAAGGGAGACATAAGTAGCATGTATGAAGGAATAAAGAAAGCCTGTGGTCCAGTGATCAAAAGAAGTGCACCGCTGAAAACCTTGACTGGAGAAGTCATCACTGATAAGAAACAGCAGATGGACAGATGGGTAGAGCACTATTTGGAGCTTTACTCAAGTGAGACCAAACTAGCGGATGTTGCCCTTAACGCCATAGAGGCTCTACCAACTCTTGACCACCTGGACACACTTCCCACCATAACAGAAGTTAAGTGTGCTATAAATGAACTTGCATCCGGCAAGGCTCCAGGTAAGGATGGTATTCCAATAGAGGTTATCAGGAGTGGGCAAGACACACTCTCTCTACAGATCCACCAGCTAATAGAGCTATGCTGGCGTGAAGGACAAGTCCCACAGGATTTCAAAGATTCAAACATCATAACGCTGTACAAGAACAAGGGTGATCGGAGCGACTGTAACAACTATAGGGGTATCTCACTTCTGTGTATTGTTGGAAAAGTATTTGCCAGAATTGTTCTGCGCAGACTTCAAGTCATAGGAGATCAAGTCTACCCCTAATCACAGTGTGGCTTTCGACAGAACCGGTCTACCACTGATATGATATTCTCATTGCGACAAATGCAAGAAAAATGCCGTGAACAGAATCAACCACTGTTTATTGCTTTCATCGACCTCACAAAGGCATTTGATTTGGTCAGTCGGGAGGGTCTGTTCAAGGCACTAAAGAAGATTGGCTGCCCACCAACTCTTCTGTCCATTGTGGAATCGTTCCACACAGGCATGAAGGGTATAATCAAGTTTGATGGTGCAACTTCTGAAGAATTTGAAATCAAGAGTGGAGTTAAGCAAGGTTGTGTACTAGCTCCCACCCTCTTTGGAATATACTTTTCACTTCTACTGAAATATGCATTTCGTGATCAGGATGGTGGTATATACATTCACTCACGCTCAGATGGCGGCCTCTACAATGCTCAGAGATTGAAGGCTAAGACCAAAATTAGGAGGGTACTGATCAGAGAGTTGCTTTTTGCAGATGATGCTGCAGTTACGACCCACTCTGAGGAAGAATTGCAATGTCTACTATCTGCATTCTCCAATGCTTGTTCTGAATTTGGTTTAACAATTAGCAAAAAGAAGACACAGATTATGTCACAAGGTGCACATGGGGTACCATCAATCTTTATTGACGACGCCGAACTAGAGATAGTAGACCATTTTACATATCTAGGATCAGTGGTAAATAGCAAATTATCCCTAGATCAGGAAATCAACATCCGGATTGGTAAGGCAGCAACAACAATGAACAGGTTAAGAAAAAGAGTCTGGGAGAACAGGAAGCTTACTGCCAAAACAAAAGTCCTTGTCTATCAAGCCTGTGTCCTTAGTACTCTTCTCTATGGCAGTGAAACCTGGACAACTTACTCACACCAAGAGAACAATTTAAACAGCTTTCATATGCGGTGTCTGCGAAGCATTCTTGGTATTAAGTGGCAAGACAAAATCACAAATACTGAAGTATTGGAAAGATCAGGTTGTGTGACAGTTTATTCCATGCTCAGTCTTCGTAGACTTAGATGGATAGGACATCTTAGGAGGATGGATGATGGTAGAATACCAAAGGATATCTTTTTTGGTGAATTACAGATGGGTAAGAGATCTCAGGGTCGGCCTCTACTACGATACAAAGATGTGTGTAAGCGGGACATGATTGATACAGGCATTGATAATGCACATTGGGAGCAAGTCGCCGCTGAACGTGTTACATGGATGGCAAATATCAGAAATGGAATAAAGTCAAAGGAGAAAATTATTGCAGAAAAGTCACACACCAAGCGTTTGAGACGTAAGATGGTGCATGATGGTGGAAATGACCACGTGTTCACATGCACCCACTGTGAACGGACATTTACAGCGCAAATTGGCCTTATCAGTCACACTCGCTACCGCCATAGTTAAAAGTTATTATGCCTTTTTAGAGCACAAACTATCGTCTGTCAAGACGGCAAGGTGCCAATGAATGAGTATAATATGTGTACAGTCAGGTCGTGCTGTCTGTACATGTTGGTTGTCAGCAGTCTCGACCGTTGTTTCATCCATTTCCGATTATCAGCAGTCTTTATGTCTCCATGTGGTTCTCCCGATGTATCTTGTTGGCTTGTCTTGCCCGTTTGCAGCATGTTAAAGCACTGTAAATTATCTGGTGACTTTTCTTGAAGTACTTCAAACCTATTGCTTATTTTGACGTCAATGGGGTAGACTGCTTGTTGTTGTTTATCTTCGTCTGCGCGTTGAGTTGTTTTCATAGTGATTATCTGTTCTGGGTAGCGGGGTAGGGGTATCCCCTATCAAAGGAGAAGTAAGGCGCCTCCTTCCCTCCGCTAGCCTACGGGACACCCTTGGGCAAGGTGGAGTACCCGTTTAGCCCCCCGATCAGGGTTACGTGAAGCCATGGGTGCAGGTGGTGGATGAAGATGGAGAGCAGCCGACAGATAGTTGTAGGTTATGGTCTCCACCTTCACGACGGTAGGCAGAGGATCTCTTTTTTGAGGAGACAATGGCTACGGTCACTGACCAGTATGGTCACTGCTGGGAAGGAAAGCAATGGCAAACTACCTTCTTTACAGATGCCAAGAAAATCATGTTGTGTTCACTTATCGATAATCAGAGAAACGGCGTAAATGGGTGCTCCATAGGAGCAGCCTCGCCCGGTAGGGATAGTCATGCGCACCAGGTGACTCCAGACCGTCAACAGGCTACTAGGTGCAAAAGATTAATACCATTGAAAATAGGTACTTGGAATGTTAGAACAATGAATGCAGATGGAAAGTTAGAAGACATCAAAAAAGAAATGGAGAGAGAGAAGATTAACATATAAGGAATATCGGAAACGAGATGGAGAGGAGCAGGGATAAGGACAGGAGAGGATTGTAAGATTATTTACTCTGGGGGAGAAGAACAGCAAAGAGGTGTAGCCATTATGTTAGATAAGCAAACATCAAATTCTGTCAAAGGATACTGGGCTGTGTCAGACAGAGTTATATTAGTAACATTAAACGGAAGACCTTTTAAGATAAATGTCATTCAAGTATATGCCCCAACAAGTGAAAGCAGTGAAGAAAGCATAGATGAATTTTATAATGACATTGAATCTGCTATGAAGAACTGTAAAAAATCAGAAATAAATATCATTATGGGTGATTTCAACGCAAAAATAGGAAAGCAAAGCGATGGATACAGTGTAGGCAACCATGGTTTGGGAGAGAGAAATGAAAGAGGTTACAGACTTGTAGAATGGGCAAAAGAACAAGAAATGGTGGTAGGAAACACCTGGTTTAAACAACATCCTAGAAGATTATGGACATGGAGGAGTCCAGACAGCAGGATTAAAAACCAGATAGATTACATCCTGATTAGCAAAAGGTTTAGAAATGCGTTAACAGTTGTAAAAGCAGTTCCAAATGCAGACTGTTACAGTGATCACAGATTAATTACTGGCACATTGAGGGTTAAGTTAAAGAAAGTCAAGTATACAGCAGGAAACCCTAAATATGACTTGTGCAAATTGAAAACTGACAAAGAAATACAAGATAATTTTAACATAGAAGTAAAGAACAAATTTGATTTATTGTCTGATCTAGAGATCCTATTTCAAGATGTAGATGATCAATGAGAAATGCTGAAGAATTCAGTCAGTTGTGCAGCAGAAAAAACTATTCCGAAAGTAAAGAAAGTGGGCCGTAATACATGGATGACTGAAGAAATGTTGCAACTAATGGAAACAAGAAGACAGAACAAAAATAATCCTGCCAAATATGAAGAAATTCACAGAAAAGTCAGAACCTTATGTAAGGAGGCAAAAGAAACATGGCTTGAGAAAAATTGCAGAGAAATTGAAAAACAACACAACAGTAAAAATGCGAAACTAATGCACAAAAGAATTCAAGAGCTTACCAATCAAAGAACACGTAAATCAGCAGGCTGCCTAAAGACAAAAGATGGAAGAGTCATAATAGAAAACGAACAGATTTTACATGTATGGTCAGATTACGTGAAAAACCTTTATGACGATAACAGAGACGAACAGTATGATGTTCAGAATAATAATGAAGGGCCAACAATTTTGAAGATGGAGGTTCAGAATGCTCTTAATCATATGAAATCTGGCAAGACCCCCGGTCCAGACAGCGTCACAACAGAAATGATTAATGCTTTAGAAGAATATGGAATAGATAAAGTTACCAGTCTGCTTAATACAATATATGATACTGGAAATATACCTCAGGAGTTATGTAATTCTGTATTTATTGCAATCCCAAAGAAATCAGGAGCCTTGGAATGTGATCAACATCGAACAATTAGTATAATGAGTCACATCACGAAGATTTTGCTAAGAATTATCATGCAAAGAGTGAGGAGGAAAATACAACCTGAAATAGGAGAAGAACAATGTGGGTTTGTAGAAGGCAAGGGTACAGTAAATGCTGTGTATATACTGAGAACCGTAATCGAACGTTCTATAGAAGTAAACAAAGATCTACACCTTTGCTTTATTGACTACACAAAGGCTTTTGATAAAGTGAGATATGTCAACATGATAAGGATGCTTGAAGATCTACAAATTGATGGGAAAGACCTTAGACTTGTAAAAAACATATATTGGAAACAACAAGCTGCCATAAGAGTTGATAATGAAGTAAGCCAATATCAGCCTATTAAGAGAGGTGTGAGACAAGGATGTGTAATGTCTCCAGATCTGTTTTCCCTGTACAGTGAAAATATTTTCAGAAATATTGAAGATATGGAAGGAATCAACATTGGGGGTCGATGCATCAATAACATTAGATATGCAGATGATACAGTATTAATTGCAGACAATGAACAGGACCTGCAAAATTTAGTAGATGCGGTTGTTACACACAGTGAACAACAAGGGTTAGAATTAAATTGTAAAAAGACACAGATTATGGTCGTCACTAGGAAGAACGAAATACCACAGTGTAATATACAAGTAAATGGGAATATTCTTCAACAAGTGAATAGGTACAATTATCTCGGAACAGTGATAACATCTGATGGGAGATGCCTGGAAGAGATTAGAACAAGAATCGCCATGGCAAAAGTAGCCTTTAGCAAGATGAAAAACATACTGACCAATAAAAAGATGTCAATTGAAACGAGAAAAAGAGTGTTGAGGTGCTACATAGAACCTGTACTTTTATATGGATGTGAAGCTTGGACAATGAGCAGCCAGGCTGAAAAACATCTGATGGCTGTAGAAATGTGGTTTCTGAGGAAAATGCAAAGAATACCATGGACAGCCAGAAAGACCAATGAACAAGTCCTTCAAGAAACAAGTGAAGATCGTAAACTGATCAGAGACATTAGACGTAGACAGTCACAATTTTTTGGACATGTTATGAGAAGAATTGATTTGGAGAACTTGGTGACAACTGGTAAGATCGAGGGAAACAGACCAAGGGGAAGACCTAGAAACAAGTATCTGGATGGCTTGGCCTTGTTGCATGGTCGAGACAGAAACACGGACCTGATCCACGACTCTGGTGATCGAGTGAGATGGCAGAACATGACCGCCCACGCTTACCGGCATGGCACATGATGGATGGATGGATGGGTGGGATTGAGCTTCCCCAAGATTTCTCAAGGATGAAGCGGTTTCTTGAGAATTACATGCTTCTTCGGTTTGGTTTGTAGAGGACGCATTCTGTAAGATTTGAACTGTATTTCTCAGCAGCAAATTTTCGTCTCGCAGGAGTGCGACTTCTGTCTTGAGAGCATTGTAATCACTGCTTATCTTGTTGTTTGCTTCAATGTTGGTTGAAACAGTGACAATGAGCGTCTTTAGTGATTGTTCTAGTTCCTCAATGCGCTGTTTACAGTCGCACAAATGTCCATTGATAGTTAAGATGCTATTGTTATCTGAGGCAGGTACTTCTTCAACAATGTCAACATTGGGTTCTATGTTGTTTTGGATACGCTCCATTGGGTATTCAATAGCCAAGAGCGCTGGTGGGTTGGCAGGCCTCGTGTTGATGTTGTCATGTACACTCATCGTATGAGTAGATTCGGTGAATGTCTGTGTCGAGTTTTCAAGTTCAACAAAATCTACTTTTAGCCAGGAATTAATGTTTTCATTACTGCCCTGTGTCATGAGTTTATTTTTACTGCGGTACAAATGTATCGTAATCACTGGCGTCGTAATCAGATCCTCAACGTGGGCCCCGTGCTTATCTTGCCTGTGTTCAATTAGTTCAAGCCTGTAGTAGTTGAGTAGGCAAGTTCGGAATGCCTCATAATAGAGTGTGTTGTTGAAGGAAATAGTAACACACTGTCCTGAGTTGGTGTGTTTGACGACTAGGTCGTTGGGATTTATGCACTTGGATAGCTTATTCTTCACGGCCCTCTCTTTGTTTAGTGTGTAAGTTTTATTGACAGCCGATCGTAAACCTGAGCGAGTCCTTTCACCATTCACTTCCAATACGGAGCACTCTCCTTCCCCTGACATTATTGCATAATATTACGACTAACTAAACTTGAAGAACGCAGTAATCGCATTGTTATCTAGCCACGCCGCGGGCAATTTGAGGTCCCGTGGTTGTATCTGACACGCCTCGTGCACTTGATTGGTTAAAATTTAATAGTGTTCAACTATCACTCGAAATGAATATTAGATATAACCCACATTTTTGCGATAATAAACACTTGTATTAATCTAAAAACTATTTCACCACATCCTCAGAATCACAACGAGCACATTGATGTAAAAATCCATGATAGGTGATTCAGCTTGCAGTAATAATAATCCGAGAAGTAAGAGATACAAAAACACGTCTTCACTCTCCGGCCTGCTCAGCGAGGAAGCACGGCCAGCAACACGTGTTGTGGCCGGTTTCACTGGGAGACTAATCACCTGTAGATTTGTTCGGAGGGCTACAATGCTAGTTGCCTCACTTTGGTGATAGGACGAAGACCGGTATTTTCAACGTGGTATGGCCGTAGTCGATGACTGGTGCCGCTTTGTTGTTTATATATACCTGAGGAGGGGAGAAGGGTCTGAACGACTACTTGGACACTTCTCTCTGAGGTCCGCGCAATAATTTAAAAGCATAGTGAGGATGCCAATAAA
This sequence comes from Cepaea hortensis, assembly GCA_963921405.1. NCBI lineage: Eukaryota > Metazoa > Mollusca > Gastropoda > Stylommatophora > Helicidae > Cepaea > Cepaea hortensis. The sequence goes on from OY992883.1 coordinate 16,727,582, forward strand.
TCAGTGGTCAACATTGTCCACATTAATTGACATTGAGTAATAGAGAAGGAACACTCCTTCATTGAAAACTAATTCAGTGGTATGCGTGTCAGTTGAGGTGGACACTGTTGACAACCTATTTATGGGCATCAATCAGTTCAACAATCTTCCTGAATGCACAAGAGACCGCTGTGTCTTGTCTAACTTTGCGTCAGACTGATCACTTGTTTGTAGGTCCGGAGGACTCTCTCTCTCTCTCTCTCTCTCTCTCTCTCTCTCTCTCTCTCTCTCTCTCTCTCTCTCTCTCTCTCAGAAACTGAGAGCCTTAAAAGAAACGTGTACAGGGCTGGAGAGACTGAACACGTGAGGGATTGTCCGAAAGGCTATGGTTCTCAGAAACGAAGGGAAACGCTGAACAGAACGCTTAGCGCCTCCTTTGCCGAGTCTCATGTCGCCTTTACCTCTACCAGACATGTTAGCAGTGCTAAATGCAGTGTTATGAATGAAAAATAGCGATGTCGACAAGGCTATTTAAGCCTTTCCAGTGGGGGTCATGTTGTTGCTTTCAAGTGGGGGTCATGTTGTTGACGCAATATGGCGGACATCCGAAAGACCATTGGTTGGCGGGAAGCAGTGAGCGCCCAACCCAATTCTAGTTATGGTGTTCGATGCATGAGGGTTATGCGTGATCGCCACTCCCAACAGACAGAAGAGAGCGCGTCAAAGTTCGGATCTGGAAATTTCGGAGGCAGGGGAAGCTTCTGAGAGTACAAATATTTTTTTCAGAATCCCTTTATAAATGAAAGTAGGTCGTGGCCTTCGGACTTAAAAAAAAAAAAAAAAAAAAAAAAAAAAAAAAAAAAAAACTGGGGTACATGCCCATGTGTGGGGCCTGTGTGGGTTGGGTTGATGGGTCTTGGGGTGGGTGTGAGTTGAGTTCTGGGACTGGACTACAGAAGAAGATCTATCGACCTGTGAGTCGCGCAACATATTCCCAAATCACCGAATCCGTAACCCGGAGACGGCCCAATTGGCGGCGAAATAAGGAGGAAAAGAACCGGTACCTAACACCTGCATGTTCTGTGTCTGGGCGCAACTGGAGGTATGATGGCAGTGGCCAGTCTGCAACGAATGTACGACAGAGGGTGGGGGGAGGGGTTGTTAGGTACGCAATTTCCTATTGATAGACCCAGTAAAACAAGCCCAGTTGAAAAAGCCCATTAAAGCCAGCCCAGTTTGTCTAGCCAGCCCATGTCCCCGACTTGTAATAGTTGTAATAGAAGAGTGTGAGTGCTGTTTGTGCGTGTAGAGACAAAAACTCGGGCGTGCAACCATCATCAGATGCTAACCGGCGTCTGTTTGGGTGGTCCTCTTGATGCACAAGAGTTCGCTATCAGTCTTGTCTGTCTTTGTGTGCGTGAGACTGAGCACTTGCGGGTTTGTCCGGGGGGCTACGGTTCTTAGAAACCCAGGGTCTCACTTTACACACAAAATTTCAAGGGGGTGATAATTAAAACATAAGAAGGCCAGCAACACGTGTTGTGTTGTTGTGGCCGGTTTCACTGGGAGACTAATCACCTGTAGATTTGTTCGGAGGGCTACAATGCTAGTTGCCTCACTTTGGTGATAGGACGAAGACCGGTATTTTCAAAGTGGTATGGCCGTAGTCGATGACTGGTGCCGCTTTGTTGTTTATATATACCCGAGGAGGGGAAAAGGGTCTGAACGACTACTTGGACACTTCTCTCTGAGGTCCGCGCAATAATTTGAAAGCATAGTGAGGATGCCAATAAATCGGTGGTCAACATTGTCCACATCAATTGACATTGAGTAATAGAGAAGGAACACTCCTTCATTGAAAACTAGTTCAGTGGTATGCGTGTCAGTTGAGGTGGACACTGTTGACAACCTATTTATGGGCATCAATCAGTTCAACAATCTTCCTGAATGCACAAGAGACCGCTGTGTCTTGTCTATCTTTGCGTCAGACTGTGCACTTGTGGGTAGATCAGGAGGACTCTCTCTCTCTCTCTCTCTCTCTCTCTCTCTCTCTCTCTCTCTCTCTCTCTCTCAAAAACTGAGAGCCTTAAAAGAAACGTGTACAGGGCTGGAGAGACTGAACACGTGAGGGATTGTCCGAACGAAAGGCTATGGTTCTCAGAAATTAAGGGAAACGCTGAACAGAACGCTTAGCGCCTCCTTTGCCGAGTCTCATGTCGCCTTTACCTCTACCAGACATGTTAGCAGTGCTAAATGCAGTGTTATGAATGAAAAATAGCGATGTCGACAAGGCTATTTAAGCCTTTCCAGTGGGGTTCATGTTGGTGCTTTCAAGAGGGGGTCATGTTGTTGACGCAATATGGCGGACATCCGAAAGACCGTTGGTTGGCGGGAAGCAGTGAGCGCCCAACCCAATTCTAGTTATGGTGTGCGCTGCATGAGGGTTATGCGTGATCGCCACTCCCAACAGACAGAAGGGAGCGCGTCAAACTTCGGATCTGGGCATTTCGGAGGCAGGGGAAGCTTCTGAGAGTACAAATATTTTTTTGAGAATCCCTTTATAAATGAAAGTAGGTCGTGGCCTTCGGACTTAAAAAAAAAAAAAAATTAACTGGGGTACATGCCCATGTGTGGGGCCTGTGTGGGTTGGGTTGATAGGTCTTGGGGAGGGTATGAGTTGAGTTCTGGGACTGGACTACAGAAGGAGAGCTATCGAACTGTGAGTCGCGCAACATATACCCAAAACACCGATTCCGTAACCGGAGACGGCCCAATTGGCGGCGAAATGAGGAGGAAAAGAACCGGTACCTAAAACCTGCATTTTCTGTGTCTGGGCGCGACTGGAGGTATGATAGCAGTGGCCAGTCTGCAACGAAAGTACGACAGGGGGGGGGGAATTGTTAGGTACGCAATTTCCCATCGAGAGACCCAGTAAAACAAGCCCAGTTGAAAAAGCCCATTAAAGCCAGCCCAGTTTGTCTAGCCAGCCCATGTCCCCGACTTGTAATAGTTGTAATAGAAGAGTGTGAGTTCTGTTTGTGCGTGTAGAGACAAAAACTCGGGCGTGCAACCATCATCAGATGCTAACCGGCGTCTGTTGGGGTGGTCCTTTTGATGCACAAGAGTTCGCTATCAGTCTTGTCTGTCTTTGTGTGCGTGAGACTGAGCACTTGCGGGTTTGTCCGGGGGGCTACGGTTCTTAGAAACCCAGGGTCTCACTTTACACACAAAATTTCAAGGGGGTGATAATTAAAACATAAGAAGGCCAGCAACACGTGTTGTGTTGTTGTGGCCGGTTTCACTGGGAGACTAATCACCTGTAGATTTGTTCGGAGGGCTACAATGCTAGTTGCCTCACTTTGGTGATAGGACGAAGACCGGTATTTTCAACGTGGTATGGCCGTAGTCGATGACTGGTGCCGCTTTGTTGTTTATATATACCCGAGGAGGGGAAAAGGGTCTGAACGACTACTTGGACACTTCTCTCTGAGGTCCGCGCAATAATTTGAAAGCATAGTGAGGATGCCAATAAATCGGTGGTCAACATTGTCCACATCAATTGACATTGAGTAATAGAGAAGGAACACTCCTTCATTGAAAACTAGTTCAGTGGTATGCGTGTCAGTTGAGGTGGACACTGTTGACAACCTATTTATGGGCATCAATCAGTTCAACAATCTTCCTGAATGCACAAGAGACCGCTGTGTCTTGTCTATCTTTGCGTCAGACTGTGCACTTGTGGGTAGATCAGGAGGACTCTCTCTCTCTCTCTCTCTCTCTCTCTCTCTCTCTCTCTCTCTCTCTCTCTCTCTCTCTCTCTCAAAAACTGAGAGCCTTAAAAGAAACGTGTACAGGGCTGGAGAGACTGAACACGTGAGGGATTGTCCGAAAGGCTATGGTTCTCAGAAATTAAGGGAAACGCTGAACAGAACGCTTAGCGCCTCCTTTGCCGAGTCTCATGTCGCCTTTACCTCTACCAGACATGTTAGCAGTGCTAAATGCAGTGTTATGAATGAAAAATAGCGATGTCGACAAGGCTATTTAAGCCTTTCCAGTGGGGTTCATGTTGGTGCTTTCAAGAGGGGGTCATGTTGTTGACGCAATATGGCGGACATCCGAAAGACCGTTGGTTGGCGGGAAGCAGTGAGCGCCCAACCCAATTCTAGTTATGGTGTGCGCTGCATGAGGGTTATGCGTGATCGCCACTCCCAACAGACAGAAGGGAGCGCGTCAAACTTCGGATCTGGGCATTTCGGAGGCAGGGGAAGCTTCTGAGAGTACAAATATTTTTTTGAGAATCCCTTTATAAATGAAAGTAGGTCGTGGCCTTCGGACTTAAAAAAAAAAAAAATTTAACTGGGGTACATGCCCATGTGTGGGGCCTGTGTGGGTTGGGTTGATAGGTCTTGGGGAGGGTATGAGTTGAGTTCTGGGACTGGACTACAGAAGGAGAGCTATCGAACTGTGAGTCGCGCAACATATACCCAAAACACCGATTCCGTAACCGGAGACGGCCCAATTGGCGGCGAAATGAGGAGGAAAAGAACCGGTACCTAAAACCTGCATTTTCTGTGTCTGGGCGCGACTGGAGGTATGATAGCAGTGGCCAGTCTGCAACGAAAGTACGACAGGGGGGGGGGGAATTGTTAGGTACGCAATTTCCCATCGAGAGACCCAGTAAAACAAGCCCAGTTGAAAAAGCCCATTAAAGCCAGCCCAGTTTGTCTAGCCAGCCCATGTCCCCGACTTGTAATAGTTGTAATAGAAGAGTGTGAGCTCTGTTTGTGCGTGTAGAGACAAAAACTCGGGCGTGCAACCATCATCAGATGCTAACCGGCGTCTGTTGGGGTGGTCCTTTTGATGCACAAGAGTTCGCTATCAGTCTTGTCTGTCTTTGTGTGCGTGAGACTGAGCACTTGCGGGTTTGTCCGGGGGGCTACGGTTCTTAGAAACCCAGGGTCTCACTTTACACACAAAATTTCAAGGGGGTGATAATTAAAACATAAGAAGGCCAGCAACACGTGTTGTGTTGTTGTGGCCGGTTTCACTGGGAGACTAATCACCTGTAGATTTGTTCGGAGGGCTACAATGCTAGTTGCCTCACTTTGGTGATAGGACGAAGACCGGTATTTTCAACGTGGTATGGCCGTAGTCGATGACTGGTGCCGCTTTGTTGTTTATATATACCCGAGGAGGGGAAAAGGGTCTGAACGACTACTTGGACACTTCTCTCTGAGGTCCGCGCAATAATTTGAAAGCATAGTGAGGATGCCAATAAATCGGTGGTCAACATTGTCCACATCAATTGACATTGAGTAATAGAGAAGGAACACTCCTTCATTGAAAACTAGTTCAGTGGTATGCGTGTCAGTTGAGGTGGACACTGTTGACAACCTATTTATGGGCATCAATCAGTTCAACAATCTTCCTGAATGCACAAGAGACCGCTGTGTCTTGTCTATCTTTGCGTCAGACTGTGCACTTGTGGGTAGATCAGGAGGACTCTCTCTCTCTCTCTCTCTCTCTCTCTCTCTCTCTCTCTCTCTCTCTCTCTCTCAAAAACTGAGAGCCTTAAAAGAAACGTGTACAGGGCTGGAGAGACTGAACACGTGAGGGATTGTCCGAAAGGCTATGGTTCTCAGAAATTAAGGGAAACGCTGAACAGAACGCTTAGCGCCTCCTTTGCCGAGTCTCATGTCGCCTTTACCTCTACCAGACATGTTAGCAGTGCTAAATGCAGTGTTATGAATGAAAAATAGCGATGTCGACAAGGCTATTTAAGCCTTTCCAGTGGGGTTCATGTTGGTGCTTTCAAGAGGGGGTCATGTTGTTGACGCAATATGGCGGACATCCGAAAGACCGTTGGTTGGCGGGAAGCAGTGAGCGCCCAACCCAATTCTAGTTATGGTGTGCGCTGCATGAGGGTTATGCGTGATCGCCACTCCCAACAGACAGAAGGGAGCGCGTCAAACTTCGGATCTGGGCATTTCGGAGGCAGGGGAAGCTTCTGAGAGTACAAATATTTTTTTGAGAATCCCTTTATAAATGAAAGTAGGTCGTGGCCTTCGGACTTAAAAAAAAAAAAAAATTAACTGGGGTACATGCCCATGTGTGGGGCCTGTGTGGGTTGGGTTGATAGGTCTTGGGGAGGGTATGAGTTGAGTTCTGGGACTGGACTACAGAAGGAGAGCTATCGAACTGTGAGTCGCGCAACATATACCCAAAACACCGATTCCGTAACCGGAGACGGCCCAATTGGCGGCGAAATGAGGAGGAAAAGAACCGGTACCTAAAACCTGCATTTTCTGTGTCTGGGCGCGACTGGAGGTATGATAGCAGTGGCCAGTCTGCAACGAAAGTACGACAGGGGGGGGGGGAATTGTTAGGTACGCAATTTCCCATCGAGAGACCCAGTAAAACAAGCCCAGTTGAAAAAGCCCATTAAAGCCAGCCCAGTTTGTCTAGCCAGCCCATGTCCCCGACTTGTAATAGTTGTAATAGAAGAGTGTGAGTTCTGTTTGTGCGTGTAGAGACAAAAACTCGGGCGTGCAACCATCATCAGATGCTAACCGGCGTCTGTTGGGGTGGTCCTTTTGATGCACAAGAGTTCGCTATCAGTCTTGTCTGTCTTTGTGTGCGTGAGACTGAGCACTTGCGGGTTTGTCCGGGGGGCTACGGTTCTTAGAAACCCAGGGTCTCACTTTACACACAAAATTTCAAGGGGGTGATAATTAAAACATAAGAAGGCCAGCAACACGTGTTGTGTTGTTGTGGCCGGTTTCACTGGGAGACTAATCACCTGTAGATTTGTTCGGAGGGCTACAATGCTAGTTGCCTCACTTTGGTGATAGGACGAAGACCGGTATTTTCAAAGTGGTATGGCCGTAGTCGATGACTGGTGCCGCTTTGTTGTTTATATATACCCGAGGAGGGGAAAAGGGTCTGAACGACTACTTGGACACTTCTCTCTGAGGTCCGCGCAATAATTTGAAAGCATAGTGAGGATGCCAATAAATCGGTGGTCAACATTGTCCACATCAATTGACATTGAGTAATAGAGAAGGAACACTCCTTCATTGAAAACTAGTTCAGTGGTATGCGTGTCAGTTGAGGTGGACACTGTTGACAACCTATTTATGGGCATCAATCAGTTCAACAATCTTCCTGAATGCACAAGAGACCGCTGTGTCTTGTCTATCTTTGCGTCAGACTGTGCACTTGTGGGTAGATCAGGAGGACTCTCTCTCTCTCTCTCTCTCTCTCTCTCTCTCTCTCTCTCTCTCTCTCTCTCTCAAAAACTGAGAGCCTTAAAAGAAACGTGTACAGGGCTGGAGAGACTGAACACGTGAGGGATTGTCCGAAAGGCTATGGTTCTCAGAAATTAAGGGAAACGCTGAACAGAACGCTTAGCGCCTCCTTTGCCGAGTCTCATGTCGCCTTTACCGCTACCAGACATGTTAGCAGTGCTAAATGCAGTGTTATGAATGAAAAATAGCGATGTCGACAAGGCTATTTAAGCCTTTCCAGTGGGGTTCATGTTGGTGCTTTCAAGAGGGGGTCATGTTGTTGACGCAATATGGCGGACATCCGAAAGACCGTTGGTTGGCGGGAAGCAGTGAGCGCCCAACCCAATTCTAGTTATGGTGTGCGCTGCATGAGGGTTATGCGTGATCGCCACTCCCAACAGACAGAAGGGAGCGCGTCAAACTTCGGATCTGGGCATTTCGGAGGCAGGGGAAGCTTCTGAGAGTACAAATATTTTTTTGAGAATCCCTTTATAAATGAAAGTAGGTCGTGGCCTTCGGACTTAAAAAAAAAAAAAAATTAACTGGGGTACATGCCCATGTGTGGGGCCTGTGTGGGTTGGGTTGATAGGTCTTGGGGAGGGTATGAGTTGAGTTCTGGGACTGGACTACAGAAGGAGAGCTATCGAACTGTGAGTCGCGCAACATATACCCAAAACACCGATTCCGTAACCGGAGACGGCCCAATTGGCGGCGAAATGAGGAGGAAAAGAACCGGTACCTAAAACCTGCATTTTCTGTGTCTGGGCGCGACTGGAGGTATGATAGCAGTGGCCAGTCTGCAACGAAAGTACGACAGGGGAAGGGGGGAATTGTTAGATACGCAATTTCCCATCGAGAGACCCAGTAAAACAAGCCCAGTTGAAAAAGCCCATTAAAGCCAGCCCAGTTTGTCTAGCCAGCCCATGTCCCCGACTTGTAATAGTTGTAATAGAAGAGTGTGAGTGCTGTTTGTGCGTGTAGAGACAAAAACTCGGGCGTGCAACCATCATCAGATGCTAACCGGCGTCTGTTGGGGTGGTCCTCTTGATGCACAAGAGTTCGCTATCAGTCTTGTCTGTCTTTGTGTGCGTGAGACTGAGCACTTGCGGGTTTGTCCGGGGGGCTACGGTTCTTAGAAACCCAGGGTCTCACTTTACACACAAAATTTCAAGGGGGTGATAATTAAAACATAAGAAGGCCAGCAACACGTGTTGTGTTGTTGTGGCCGGTTTCACTGGGAGACTAATCACCTGTAGATTTGTTCGGAGGGCTACAATGCTAGTTGCCTCACTTTGGTGATAGGACGAAGACCGGTATTTTCAACGTGGTATGGCCGTAGTCGATGACTGGTGCCGCTTTGTTGTTTATATATACCCGAGGAGGGGAAAAGGGTCTGAACGACTACTTGGACACTTCTCTCTGAGGTCCGCGCAATAATTTGAAAGCATAGTGAGGATGCTAATAAATCGGTGGTCAACATTGTCCACATCAATTGACATTGAGTAATAGAGAAGGAACACTCCTTCATTGAAAACTAGTTCAGTGGTATGCGTGTCAGTTGAGGTGGACACTGTTGACAACCTATTTATGGGCATCAATCAGTTCAACAATCTTCCTGAATGCACAAGAGACCGCTGTGTCTTGTCTATCTTTGCGTCAGACTGTGCACTTGTGGGTAGGTCAGGAGGACTCTCTCTCTCTCTCTCTCTCTCTCTCTCTCTCTCTCTCTCCTCTCTCTCAAAAACTGAGAGCCTTAAAAGAAACGTGTACAGGGCTGGAGAGACTGAACACGTGAGGGATTGTCCGAAAGGCTATGGTTCTCAGAAATTAAGGGAAACGCTGAACAGAACGCTTAGCGCCTCCTTTGCCGAGTCTCATGTCGCCTTTACCTCTACCAGACATGTTAGCAGTGCTAAATGCAGTGTTATGAATGAAAAATAGCGATGTCGACAAGGCTATTTAAGTCTTTCCAGTGGGGTTCATGTTGGTGCTTTCAAGAGGGGGTCATGTTGTTGACGCAATATGGCGGACATCCGAAAGACCGTTAGTTGGCGGGAAGCATTGAGCGCCCAACCCAATTCTAGTTATGGTGTGCGCTGCATGAGGGTTATGCGTGATCGCCACTCCCAACAGACAGAAGGGAGCGCGTCAAACTTCGGATCTGGGCATTTCGGAGGCAGGGGAAGCTTCTGAGAGTACAAATATTTTTTTGAGAATCCCTTTATAAATGAAAGTAGGTCGTGGCCTTCGGACTTAAAAAAAAAAAAAAAAAAAAATTAACTGGGGTACATGCCCATGTGTGGGGCCTGTGTGGGTTGGGTTGATAGGTCTTGGGGAGGGTATGAGTTGAGTTCTGGGACTGGACTACAGAAGGAGAGCTATCGAACTGTGAGTCGCGCAACATATACCCAAAACACTGATTCCGTAACCGGAGACGGCCCAATTGGCGGCGAAATGAGGAGGAAAAGAACCGGTACCTAAAACCTGCATTTTCTGTGTCTGGGCGCGACTGGAGGTATGATAGCAGTGGCCAGTCTGCAACAAAAGTACGACAGGGGTGGGGAATTGTTAGATACGCAATTTCCCATCGAGAGACCCAGTAAAACAAGCCCAGTTGAAAAAGCCCATTAAAGCCAGCCCAGTTTGTCTAGCCAGCCCATGTCCCCGACTTGTAATAGTTGTAATAGAAGAGTGTGAGTGCTGTTTGTGCGTGTAGAGACAAAAACTCGGGCGTGCAACCATCATCAGATGCTAACCGGCGTCTGTTGGGGTGGTCCTCTTGATGCACAAGAGTTCGCTATCAGTCTTGTCTGTCTTTGTGTGCGTGAGACTGAGCACTTGCGGGTTTGTCCGGGGGGCTACGGTTCTTAGAAACCCAGGGTCTCACTTTACACACAAAATTTCAAGGGGGTGATAATTAAAACATAAGAAGGCCAGCAACACGTGTTGTGTTGTTGTGGCCGGTTTCACTGGGAGACTAATCACCTGTAGATTTGTTCGAAGGGCTACAATGCTAGTTGCCTCACTTTGGTGATAGGACGAAGACCGGTATTTTCAACGTGGTATGGCCGTAGTCGATGCCTGGTGCCGCTTTGTTGTTTATATATACCCGAGGAGGGGAAAAGGGTCTGAACGCTACTTGGACACTTCTCTCTGAGGTCCGCGCAATAATTTGAAAGCATAGTGAGGATGCCAATAAATCGGTGGTCAACATTGTCCACATCAATTGACATTGAGTAATAGAGAAGGAACACTCCTTCATTGAAAACTAGTTCAGTGGTATGCGTGTCAGTTGAGGTGGACACTGTTGACAACCTATTTATGGGCATCAATCAGTTCAACAATCTTCCTGAATGCACAAGAGACCGCTGTGTCTTGTCTATCTTTGCGTCAGACTGTGCACTTGTGGGTAGGTCAGGAGGACTCTCTCTCTCTCTCTCTCTCTCTCTCTCTCTCTCTCTCTCTCTCTCTCTCTCTCTCTCAAAACTTGAGAGCCTTAAAAGAAACGTGTACAGGGCTGGAGAGACTGAACACGTGAGGGATTGTCCGAAAGGCTATGGTTCTCAGAAATTAAGGGAAACGCTGAACAGAACGCTTAGCGCCTCCTTTGCCGAGTCTCATGTCGCCTTTACCTCTACCAGACATGTTAGCAGTGCTAAATGCAGTGTTATGAATGAAAAATAGCGATGTCGACAAGGCTATTTAAGCCTTTCCAGTGGGGTTCATGTTGGTGCTTTCAAGAGGGGATCATGTTGTTGACGCAATATGGCGGACATCCGAAAGACCGTTGGTTGGCGGGAAGCAGTGAGCGCCCAACCCAATTCTAGTTATGGTGTGCGCTGCATGAGGGTTATGCGTGATCGCCACTCCCAACAGACAGAAGGGAGCGCGTCAAACTTCGGATCTGGGCATTTCGGAGGCAGGGGAAGCTTCTGAGAGTACAAATATTTTTTTGAGAATCCCTTTATAAATGAAAGTAGGTCGTGGCCTTCGGACTTAAAAAAAAAAAAAAAAAAAAAAAAATTAACTGGGGTACATGCCCATGTGTGGGGCCTGTGTGGGTTGGGTTGATAGGTCTTGGGGAGGGTATGAGTTGAGTTCTGGGACTGGACTACAGAAGGAGAGCTATCGAACTGTGAGTCGCGCAACATATACCCAAAACACCGATTCCGTAACCGGAGACGGCCCAATTGGCGGCGAAATGAGGAGGAAAAGAACCGGTACCTAAAACCTGCATTTTCTGTGTCTGGGCGCGACTGGAGGTATGATAGCAGTGGCCAGTCTGCAACGAAAGTACGACAGAGGGGGGGGGGGGAATTGTTAGGTACGCAATTTCCCATCGAGAGACCCAGTAAAACAAGCCCAGTTGAAAAAGCCCATTAAAGCCAGCCCAGTTTGTCTAGCCAGCCCATGTCCCCGACTTGTAATAGTTGTAATAGAAGAGTGTGAGTGCTGTTTGTGCGTGTAGAGACAAAAACTCGGGCGTGCAACCATCATCAGATGCTAACCGGCGTCTGTTGGGGTGGTCCTCTTGATGCACAAGAGTTCGCTATCAGTCTTGTCTGTCTTTGTGTGCGTGAGACTGAGCACTTGCGGGTTTGTCCGGGGGGCTACTGTTCTTAGAAACCCAGGGTCTCACTTTACACACAAAATTTCAAGGGGGTGATAATTAAAACATAAGAAGGCCAGCAACACGTGTTGTGTTGTTGTGGCCGGTTTCACTGGGAGACTAATCACCTGTAGATTTGTTCGGAGGGCTACAATGCTAGTTGCCTCACTTTGGTGATAGGACGAAGACCGGTATTTTCAACGTGGTATGGCCGTAGTCGATGACTGGTGCCGTTTTGTTGTTTATATATACCCGAGGAGGGGAAAAGGGTCTGAACGACTACTTGGACACTTCTCTCTTAGGTCCGCGCAATAATTTGAAAGCATAGTGAGGATGCCAATAAATCGGTGGTCAACATTGTCCACATCAATTGACATTGAGTAATAGAGAAGGAACACTCCTTCATTGAAAACTAGTTCAGTGGTATGCGTGTCAGTTGAGGTGGACACTGTTGACAACCTATTTATGGGCATCAATCAGTTCAACAATCTTCCTGAATGCACAAGAGACCGCTGTGTCTTGTCTATCTTTGCGTCAGACTGTGCACTTGTGGGTAGGTCAGGAGGACTCTCACTCTCTCTCTCTCTCTCTCTCTCTCTCTCTCTCTCTCTCTCTCTCTCTCTCTCTCTCTCTCTCAGAAACTGAGAGCCTTAAAAGAAACGTGTACAGGGCTGGAGAGACTGAACACGTGAGGGATTGTCCGAAAGGCTATGGTTCTCAGAAATTAAGGGAAACGCTGAACAGAACGCTTAGCGCCTCCTTTGCCGAATCTCATGTCGCCTTTACCTCTACCAGACATGTTAGCAGTGCTAAATGCAGTGTTATGAATGAAAAATAGCGATGTCGACAAGGCTATTTAAGCCTTTCCAGTGGGGTTCATGTTGTTGCTTTCAAGAGGGGGTCATGTTGTTGACGCAATATGGCGGACATCCGAAAGACCGTTGGTTGGCGGGAAGCAGTGAGCGCCCAACCCAATTCTAGTTATGGTGTGCGCTGCATGAGGGTTATGCGTGATCGCCACTCCCAACAGACAGAAGGGAGCGCGTCAAACTTCGGATCTGGGCATTTCGGAGGCAGGGGAAGCTTCTGAGAGTACAAATATTTTTTTGAGAATCCCTTTATAAATGAAAGTAGGTCGTGGCCTTCGGACTTTAAAAAAAAAAAAAAAAAAAAAATTAACTGGGGTACATGCCCATGTGTGGGGCCTGTGTGGGTTGGGTTGATAGGTCTTGGGGAGGGTGTGAGTTGAGTTCTGGGACTGGACTACAGAAGGAGAGCTATCGAACTGTGAGTCGCGCAACATATACCCAAAACACCGATTCCGTAACCGGAGACGGCCCAATTGGCGGCGAAATGAGGAGGAAAAGAACCGGTACCTAAAACCTGCATGTTCTGTGTCTGGGCGCGACTGGAGGTATGATAGCAGTGGCCAGTCTGCAACGAAAGTACGACAGAGGGGGGGGGGGAATTGTTAGGTACGCAATTTCCCATCGAGAGACCCAGTAAAACAAGCCCAGTTGAAAAAGCCCATTAAAGCCAGCCCAGTTTGTCTAGCCAGCCCATGTCCCCGACTTGTAATAGTTGTAATAGAAGAGTGTGAGTGCTGTTTGTGCGTGTAGAGACAAAAACTCGGGCGTGCAACCATCATCAGATGCTAACCGGCGTCTGTTGGGGTGGTCCTCTTGATGCACAAGAGTTCGCTATCAGTTTTGTCTGTCTTTGTGTGCGTGAGACTGAGCACTTGCGGGTTTGTCCGGGGGGCTACGGTTCTTAGACACCCAGGGTCTCACTTTACACACAAAATTTCAAGGGGGTGATAATTAAAACATAAGAAAGCCAGCAACACGTGTTGTGTTGTTGTGGCCGGTTTCACTGGGAGACTAATCACCTGTAGATTTGTTCGGAGGGCTACAATGATAGTTGCCTCACTTTGGTGATACGACGAAGACCGGTATTTTCAACGTGGTATGGCCGTAGTCGATGACTGGTGCCGCTTTGTTGTTTATATATACCCGAGGAGGGGAAAAGGGTCTGAACGACTACTTGGACACTTCTCTCTTAGGTCTGCGCAATAATTTGAAAGCATAGTGAGGATGCCAATAAATCGGTGGTCAACATTGTCCACATCAATTGACATTGAGTAATAGAGAAGGAACACTCCTTCATTGAAAACTAGTTCAGTGGTATGCGTGTCAGTTGAGGTGGACACTGTTGACAACCTATTTATGGGCATCAATCAGTTCAACAATCTTCCTGAATGCACAAGAGACCGCTGTGTCTTGTCTATCTTTGCGTCAGACTGTGCACTTGTGGGTAGGTCAGGAGGACTCTCACTCTCTCTCTCTCTCTCTCTCTCTCTCTCTCTCTCTCTCTCTCTCTCTCTCTCTCTCTCTCTCAGAAACTGAGAGCCTTAAAAGAAACGTGTACAGGGCTGGAGAGACTGAACACGTGAGGGATTGTCCGAAAGGCTATGGTTCTCAGAAATTAAGGGAAACGCTGAACAGAACGCTTAGCGCCTCCTTTGCCGAATCTCATGTCGCCTTTACCTCTACCAGACATGTTAGCAGTGCTAAATGCAGTGTTATGAATGAAAAATAGCGATGTCGACAAGGCTATTTAAGCCTTTCCAGTGGGGTTCATGTTGTTGCTTTCAAGAGGGGGTCATGTTGTTGACGCAATATGGCGGACATCCGAAAGACCGTTGGTTGGCGGGAAGCAGTGAGCGCCCAACCCAATTCTAGTTATGGTGTGCGCTGCATGAGGGTTATGCGTGATCGCCACTCCCAACAGACAGAAGGGAGCGCGTCAAACTTCGGATCTGGGCATTTCGGAGGCAGGGGAAGCTTCTGAGAGTACAAATATTTTTTTGAGAATCCCTTTATAAATGAAAGTAGGTCGTGGCCTTCGGACTTTAAAAAAAAAAAAAAAAAAAAAATTAACTGGGGTACATGCCCATGTGTGGGGCCTGTGTGGGTTGGGTTGATAGGTCTTGGGGAGGGTGTGAGTTGAGTTCTGGGACTGGACTACAGAAGGAGAGCTATCGAACTGTGAGTCGCGCAACATATACCCAAAACACCGATTCCGTAACCGGAGACGGCCCAATTGGCGGCGAAATGAGGAGGAAAAGAACCGGTACCTAAAACCTGCATGTTCTGTGTCTGGGCGCGACTGGAGGTATGATAGCAGTGGCCAGTCTGCAACGAAAGTACGACAGAGGGGGGGGGGGGAATTGTTAGGTACGCAATTTCCCATCGAGAGACCCAGTAAAACAAGCCCAGTTGAAAAAGCCCATTAAAGCCAGCCCAGTTTGTCTAGCCAGCCCATGTCCCCGACTTGAAATAGTTGTAATAGAAGAGTGTGAGTGCTGTTTGTGCGTGTAGAGACAAAAACTCGGGCGTGCAACCATCATCAGATGCTAACCGGCGTCTGTTGGGGTGGTCCTCTTGATGCACAAGAGTTCGCTATCAGTCTTGTCTGTCTTTGTGTGCGTGAGACTGAGCACTTGCGGGTTTGTCCGGGGGGCTACGGTTCTTAGACACCCAGGGTCTCACTTTACACACAAAATTTCAAGGGGGTGATAATTAAAACATAAGAAGGCCAGCAACACGTGTTGTGTTGTTGTGGCCGGTTTCACTGGGAGACTAATCACCTGTAGATTTGTTCGGAGGGCTACAATGCTAGTTGCCTCACTTTGGTGATAGGACGAAGACCGGTATTTTCAACGTGGTATGGCCGTAGTCGATGACTGGTGCCGCTTTGTTGTTTATATATACCCGAGGAGGGGAAAAGGGTCTGAACGACTACTTGGACACTTCTCTCTGAGGTCCGCGCAATAATTTGAAAGCATAGTGTGGATGCCAATAAATCGGTGGTCAACATTGTCCACCTCAATTGACATTGAGTAATAGAGAAGGAACACTCCTTCATTGAAAACTAGTTCAGTGGTATGCGTGTCAGTTGAAGTGGACACTGTTGACAACCTATTTATGGGCATCAATCAGTTCAACAATCTTCCTGAATGCACAAGAGACCGCTGTGTCTTGTCTATCTTTGCGTCAGACTGTGCACTTGTGGGTAGGTCAGGAGGACTCTCTCTCTCTCTCTCTCTCTCTCTCTCTCTCTCTCTCTCTCTCTCTCAAAACTTGAGAGCCTTAAAAGAAACGTGTACAGGGCTGGAGAGACTGAACACGTGAGGGATTTTCCGAAAGGCTATGGTTCTCAGAAATTAAGGGAAACGCTGAACAGAACGCTTAGTGCCTCCTTTGCCGAGTCTCATGTCGCCTTTACCTCTACCAGACATGTTAGCAGTGCTAAATTCAGTGTTATGAATGAAAAATAGCGATGTCGACAAGGCTATTTAAGCCTTTCCAGTGGGGTTCATGTTGGTGCTTTCAAGAGGGGATCATGTTGTTGACGCAATATGGCGGACATCCGAAAGACCGTTGGTTGGCGGGAAGCAGTGAGCGCCCAACCCAATTCTAGTTATGGTGTGCGCTGCATGAGGGTTATGCGTGATCGCCACTCCCAACTGACAGAAGGGAGCGCGTCAAACTTCGGATCTGGGCATTTCGGAGGCAGGGGAAGCTTCTGAGAGTACAAATATTTTTTTGAGAATCCCTTTATAAATGAAAGTAGGTCGTGGCCTTCGGACTTAAAAAAAAAAAAAAAAAAAAAAATTAACTGGGGTACATGCCCATGTGTGGGTTGGGTTGATAGGTCTTGGGGAGGGTATGAGTTGAGTTCTGGGACTGGACTACAGAAGGAGAGCTATCGAACTGTGAGTCGCGCAACATATACCCAAAACACCGATTCCGTAACCGGAGACGGCCCAATTGGCGGCGAAATGAGGAGGAAAAGAACCGGTACCTAAAACCTGCATTTTCTGTGTCTGGGCGCGACTGGAGGTATGATAGCAGTGGCCAGTCTGCAACGAAAGTACGACAGAGGGGGGGGGGAATTGTTAGGTACGCAATTTCCCATCGAGAGACCCAGTAAAACAAGCCCAGTTGAAAAAGCCCATTAAAGCCAGCCCAGTTTGTCTAGCCAGCCCATGTCCCCGACTTGTAATAGTTGTAATAGAAGAGTGTGAGTGCTGTTTGTGCGTGTAGAGACAAAAACTCGGGCGTGCAACCATCATCAGATGCTAACCGGCGTCTGTTGGGGTGGTCCTCTTGATGCACAAGAGTTCGCTATCAGTCTTGTCTGTCTTTGTGTGCGTGAGACTGAGCACTTGCGGGTTTGTCCGGGGGGCTACTGTTCTTAGAAACCCAGGGTCTCACTTTACACACAAAATTTCAAGGGGGTGATAATTAAAACATAAGAAGGCCAGCAACACGTGTTGTGTTGTTGTGGCCGGTTTCACTGGGAGACTAATCACCTGTAGATTTGTTCGGAGGGCTACAATGCTAGTTGCCTCACTTTGGTGATAGGACGAAGACCGGTATTTTCAACGTGGTATGGCCGTAGTCGATGACTGGTGCCGTTTTGTTTATATATACCCGAGGAGGGGAAAAGGGTCTGAACGACTACTTGGACACTTCTCTCTTAGGTCCGCGCAATAATTTGAAAGCATAGTGAGGATGCCAATAAATCGGTGGTCAACATTGTCCACATCAATTGACATTGAGTAATAGAGAAGGAACACTCCTTCATTGAAAACTAGTTCAGTGGTATGCGTGTCAGTTGAGGTGGACACTGTTGACAACCTATTTATGGGCATCAATCAGTTCAACAATCTTCCTGAATGCACAAGAGACCGCTGTGTCTTGTCTATCTTTGCGTCAGACTGTGCACTTGTGGGTAGGTCAGGAGGACTCTCACTCTCTCTCTCTCTCTCTCTCTCTCTCTCTCTCTCTCTCTCTCTCTCTCTCTCTCTCTCTCTCTCAGAAACTGAGAGCCTTAAAAGAAACGTGTACAGGGCTGGAGAGACTGAACACGTGAGGGATTGTCCGAAAGGCTATGGTTCTCAGAAATTAAGGGAAACGCTGAACAGAACGCTTAGCGCCTCCTTTGCCGAGTCTCATGTCGCCTTTACCTCTACCAGACATGTTAGCAGTGCTAAATGCAGTGTTATGAATGAAAAATAGCGATGTCGACAAGGCTATTTAAGCCTTTCCAGTGGGGTTCATGTTGGTGCTTTCAAGAGGGGGTCATGTTGTTGACGCAAAATGTCGGACATCCGAAAGACCGTTTGGTTGGCGGGAAGCAGGGAGCGCCCAACCCAATTCTAGTTATGGTGTGCGCTGCATGAGGGTTATGCGTGATCGCCACTCCCAACAGACAGAAGGGAGCGCGTCAAACTTCGGATCTGGGCATTTCGGAGGCAGGGGAAGCTTCTGAGAGTACAAATATTTTTTTGAGAATCCCTTTATAAATGAAAGTAGGTCGTGGCCTTCGGACTTAAACAAAAAACAAAACAAAAAAAAAACAAAAAAAAAAAAAAAAAAAAAATTAACTGGGGTACATGCCCATGTGTGGGGCCTGTGTGGGTTGGGTTGATAGGTCTTGGGGAGGGTATGAGTTGAGTTCTGGGACTGGACTACAGAAGGAGAGCTATCGAACTTTGAGTCGCGCAACATATACCCAAAACACCGATTCCGTAACCGGAGACGGCCCAATTGGCGGCGAAATGAGGAGGAAAAGAACCGGTACCTAAAACCTGCATTTTCTGTGTCTGGGCGCGACTGGAGGTATGATAGCAGTGGCCAGTCTGCAACGAAAGTACGACAGAGGGGGGGGGGGGAATTGTTAGGTACGCAATTTCCCATCGAGAGACCCAGTAAAACAAGCCCAGTTGAAAAAGCCCATTAAAGCCAGCCCAGTTTGTCTAGCCAGCCCATGTCCCCGACTTGTAATAGTTGTAATAGAAGAGTGTGAGTGCTGTTTGTGCGTGTAGAGACAAAAACTCGGGCGTGCAACCATCATCAGATGCTAACCGGCGTCTGTTGGGGTGGTCCTCTTGATGCACAAGAGTTCGCTATCAGTCTTGTCTGTCTTTGTGTGCGTGAGACTGAGCACTTGCGGGTTTGTCCGGGGGGCTACGGTTCTTAGACACCCAGGGTCTCACTTTACACACAAAATTTCAAGGGGGTGATAATTAAAACATAAGAAGGCCAGCAACACGTGTTGTGTTGTTGTGGCCGGTTTCACTGGGAGACTAATCACCTGTAGATTTGTTCGGAGGGCTACAATGCTAGTTGCCTCACTTTGGTGATAGGACGAAGACCGGTATTTTCAACGTGGTATGGCCGTAGTCGATGACTGGTGCCGCTTTGTTGTTTATATATACCCGAGGAGGGGAAAAGGGTCTGAACGACTACTTGGACACTTCTCTCTGAGGTCCGCGCAATAATTTGAAAGCATAGTGTGGATGCCAATAAATCGGTGGTCAACATTGTCCACATCAATTGACATTGAGTAATAGAGAAGGAACACTCCTTCATTGAAAACTAGTTCAGTGGTATGCGTGTCAGTTGAAGTGGACACTGTTGACAACCTATTTATGGGCATCAATCAGTTCAACAATCTTCCTGAATGCACAAGAGACCGCTGTGTCTTGTCTATCTTTGCGACAGACTGTGCACTTGTGGGTAGGTCAGGAGGACTCTCT
The DNA here is from genome assembly GCA_963921405.1 of Cepaea hortensis. Classification (NCBI taxonomy): domain Eukaryota; kingdom Metazoa; phylum Mollusca; class Gastropoda; order Stylommatophora; family Helicidae; genus Cepaea; species Cepaea hortensis. The sequence goes on from OY992883.1 coordinate 16,747,065, forward strand.
CTCTCTATCTCTCTCTCTCTCTCTCTCTCTCTCTCTCTCTCTCTCTCTCTCTCTCTCTCTCTCTCTCTCTCTCTCAAAACTTGAGAGCCTTAAAAGAAACGTGTACAGGGCTGGAGAGACTGAACACGTGAGGGATTGTCCGAAAGGCTATGGTTCTCAGAAATTAAGGGAAACGCTGAACAGAACGCTTAGTGCCTCCTTTGCCGAGTCTTATGTCGCCTTTACCTCTACCAGACATGTTAGCAGTGCTAAATGCAGTGTTATGAATGAAAAATAGCGATGTCGACAAGGCTATTTAAGCCTTTCCAGTGGGGTTCATGTTGGTGCTTTCAAGAGGGGATCATGTTGTTGACGCAATATGGCGGACATCCGAAAGACCGTTGGTTGGCGGGAAGCAGTGAGCGCCCAACCCAATTCTAGTTATGGTGTGCGCTGCATGAGGGTTATGCGTGATCGCCACTCCCAACTGACAGAAGGGAGCGCGTCAAACTTCGGATCTGGGCATTTCGGAGGCAGGGGAAGCTTCTGAGAGTACAAATATTTTTTTGAGAATCCCTTTATAAATGAAAGTAGGTCGTGGCCTTCGGACTTAAAAAAAAAAAAAAAAAAAAAAAAATTAACTGGGGTACATGCCCATGTGTGGGGCCTGTGTGGGTTGGGTTGATAGGTCTTGGGGAGGGTATGAGTTGAGTTCTGGGACTGGACTACAGAAGGAGAGCTATCGAACTGTGAGTCGCGCAACATATACCCAAAACACCGATTCCGTAACCGGAGACGGCCCAATTGGCGGCGAAATGAGGAGGAAAAGAACCGGTACCTAAAACCTGCATTTTCTGTGTCTGGGCGCGACTGGAGGTATGATAGCAGTGGCCAGTCTGCAACGAAAGTACGACAGAGGGGGGGGGGGGGGAATTGTTAGGTACGCAATTTCCCATCGAGAGACCCAGTAAAACAAGCCCAGTTGAAAAAGCCCATTAAAGCCAGCCCAGTTTGTCTAGCCAGCCCATGTCCCCGACTTGTAATAGTTGTAATAGAAGAGTGTGAGTGCTGTTTGTGCGTGTAGAGACAAAAACTCGGGCGTGCAACCATCATCAGATGCTAACCGGCGTCTGTTGGGGTGGTCCTCTTGATGCACAAGAGTTCGCTATCAGTCTTGTCTGTCTTTGTGTGCGTGAGACTGAGCACTTGCGGGTTTGTCCGGGGGGCTACTGTTCTTAGAAACCCAGGGTCTCACTTTACACACAAAATTTCAAGGGGGTGATAATTAAAACATAAGAAGGCCAGCAACACGTGTTGTGTTGTTGTGGCCGGTTTCACTGGGAGACTAATCACCTGTAGATTTGTTCGGAGGGCTACAATGCTAGTTGCCTCACTTTGGTGATAGGACGAAGACCGGTATTTTCAACGTGGTATGGCCGTAGTCGATGACTGGTGCCGTTTTGTTGTTTATATATACCCGAGGAGGGGAAAAGGGTCTGAACGACTACTTGGACACTTCTCTCTTAGGTCCGCGCAATAATTTGAAAGCATAGTGAGGATGCCAATAAATCGGTGGTCAACATTGTCCACATCAATTGACATTGAGTAATAGAGAAGGAACACTCCTTCATTGAAAACTAGTTCAGTGGTATGCGTGTCAGTTGAAGTGGACACTGTTGACAACCTATTTATGGGCATCAATCAGTTCAACAATCTTCCTGAATGCACAAGAGACCGCTGTGTCTTGTCTATCTTTGCGTCAGACTGTGCACTTGTGGGTAGGTCAGGAGGACTCTCTCTCTCTCTCTCTCTCTCTCTCTCTCTCTCTCTCTCTCTCTCTCTCTCAAAACTTGAGAGCCTTAAAAGAAACGTGTACAGGGCTGGAGAGACTGAACACGTGAGGGATTGTCCGAAAGGCTATGGTTCTCAGAAATTAAGGGAAACGCTGAACAGAACGCTTAGTGCCTCCTTTGCCGAATCTCATGTCGCCTTTACCTCTACCAGACATGTTAGCAGTGCTAAATGCAGTGTTATGAATGAAAAATAGCGATGTCGACAAGGCTATTTAAGCCTTTCCAGTGGGGTTCATGTTGGTGCTTTCAAGAGGGGATCATGTTGTTGACGCAATATGGCGGACATCCGAAAGACCGTTGGTTGGCGGGAAGCAGTGAGCGCCCAACCCAATTCTAGTTATGGTGTGCGCTGCATGAGGGTTATGCGTGATCGCCACTCCCAACTGACAGAAGGGAGCGCGTCAAACTTCGGATCTGGGCATTTCGGAGGCAGGGGAAGCTTCTGAGAGTACAAATATTTTTTTGAGAATCCCTTTATAAATGAAAGTAGGTCGTGGCCTTCGGACTTAAAAAAAAAAAAAAAAAAAAAAAATTAACTGGGGTACATGCCCATGTGTGGGGCCTGTGTGGGTTGGGTTGATAGGTCTTGGGGAGGGTATGAGTTGAGTTCTGGGACTGGACTACAGAAGGAAAGCTATCGAACTGTGAGTCGCGCAACATATACCCAAAACACCGATTCCGTAACCGGAGACGGCCCAATTGGCGGCGAAATGAGGAGGAAAAGAACCGGTACCTAAAACCTGCATTTTCTGTGTCTGGGCGCGACTGGAGGTATGATAGCAGTGGCCAGTCTGCAACGAAAGTACGACAGAGGGGGGGGGGGAATTGTTAGGTACGCAATTTCCCATCGAGAGACCCAGTAAAACAAGCCCAGTTGAAAAAGCCCATTAAAGCCAGCCCAGTTTGTCTAGCCAGCCCATGTCCCCGACTTGTAATAGTTGTAATAGAAGAGTGTGAGTGCTGTTTGTGCGTGTAGAGACAAAAACTCGGGCGTGCAACCATCATCAGATGCTAACCGGCGTCTGTTGGGGTGGTCCTCTTGATGCACAAGAGTTCGCTATCAGTCTTGTCTGTCTTTGTGTGCGTGAGACTGAGCACTTGCGGGTTTGTCCGGGGGGCTACTGTTCTTAGAAACCCAGGGTCTCACTTTACACACAAAATTTCAAGGGGGTGATAATTAAAACATAAGAAGGCCAGCAACACGTGTTGTGTTGTTGTGGCCGGTTTCACTGGGAGACTAATCACCTGTAGATTTGTTCGGAGGGCTACAATGCTAGTTGCCTCACTTTGGTGATAGGACGAAGACCGGTATTTTCAACGTGGTATGGCCGTAGTCGATGACTGGTGCCGTTTTGTTGTTTATATATACCCGAGGAGGGGAAAAGGGTCTGAACGACTACTTGGACACTTCTCTCTTAGGTCCGCGCAATAATTTGAAAGCATAGTGAGGATGCCAATAAATCGGTGGTCAACATTGTCCACATCAATTGACATTGAGTAATAGAGAAGGAACACTCCTTCATTGAAAACTAGTTCAGTGGTATGCGTGTCAGTTGAGGTGGACACTGTTGACAACCTATTTATGGGCATCAATCAGTTCAACAATCTTCCTGAATGCACAAGAGACCGCTGTGTCTTGTCTATCTTTGCGTCAGACTGTGCACTTGTGGGTAGGTCAGGAGGACTCTCACTCTCTCTCTCTCTCTCTCTCTCTCTCTCTCTCTCTCTCTCTCTCTCTCTCTCTCTCTCTCAGAAACTGAGAGCCTTAAAAGAAACGTGTACAGGGCTGGAGAGACTGAACACGTGAGGGATTGTCCGAAAGGCTATGGTTCTCAGAAATTAAGGGAAACGCTGAACAGAACGCTTAGCGCCTCCTTTGCCGAATCTCATGTCGCCTTTACCTCTACCAGACATGTTAGCAGTGCTAAATGCAGTGTTATGAATGAAAAATAGCGATGTCGACAAGGCTATTTAAGCCTTTCCAGTGGGGTTCATGTTGTTGCTTTCAAGAGGGGGTCATGTTGTTGACGCAATATGGCGGACATCCGAAAGACCGTTGGTTGGCGGGAAGCAGTGAGCGCCCAACCCAATTCTAGTTATGGTGTGCGCTGCATGAGGGTTATGCGTGATCGCCACTCCCAACAGACAGAAGGGAGCGCGTCAAACTTCGGATCTGGGCATTTCGGAGGCAGGGGAAGCTTCTGAGAGTACAAATATTTTTTTGAGAATCCCTTTATAAATGAAAGTAGGTCGTGGCCTTCGGACTTAAAAAAAAAAAAAAAAAAATTAACTGGGGTACATGCCCATGTGTGGGGCCTGTGTGGGTTGGGTTGATAGGTCTTGGGGAGGGTGTGAGTTGAGTTCTGGGACTGGACTACAGAAGGAGAGCTATCGAACTGTGAGTCGCGCAACATATACCCAAAACACCGATTCCGTAACCGGAGACGGCCCAATTGGCGGCGAAATGAGGAGGAAAAGAACCGGTACCTAAAACCTGCATGTTCTGTGTCTGGGCGCGACTGGAGGTATGATAGCAGTGGCCAGTCAGCAACGAAAGTACGACAGAGGGGGGGGGGAATTGTTAGGTACGCAATTTCCCATCGAGAGACCCAGTAAAACAAGCCCAGTTGAAAAAGCCCATTAAAGCCAGCCCAGTTTGTCTAGCCAGCCCATGTCCCCGACTTGTAATAGTTGTAATAGAAGAGTGTGAGTGCTGTTTGTGCGTGTAGAGACAAAAACTCGGGCGTGCAACCATCATCAGATGCTAACCGGCGTCTGTTGGGGTGGTCCTCTTGATGCACAAGAGTTCGCTATCAGTCTTGTCTGTCTTTGTGTGCGTGAGACTGAGCACTTGCGGGTTTGTCCGGGGGGCTACGGTTCTTAGACACCCAGGGTCTCACTTTACACACAAAATTTCAAGGGGGTGATAATTAAAACATAAGAAAGCCAGCAACACGTGTTGTGTTGTTGTGGCCGGTTTCACTGGGAGACTAATCACCTGTAGATTTGTTCGGAGGGCTACAATGATAGTTGCCTCACTTTGATGATAGGACGAAGACCGGTATTTTCAACGTGGTATGGCCGTAGTCGATGACTGGTGCCGCTTTGTTGTTTATATATACCCGAGGAGGGGAAAAGGGTCTGAACGACTACTTGGACACTTCTCTCTTAGGTCCGCGCAATAATTTGAAAGCATAGTGAGGATGCCAATAAATCGGTGGTCAACATTGTCCACATCAATTGACATTGAGTAATAGAGAAGGAACACTCCTTCATTGAAAACTAGTTCAGTGGTATGCGTGTCAGTTGAGGTGGACACTGTTGACAACCTATTTATGGGCATCAATCAGTTCAACAATCTTCCTGAATGCACAAGAGACCGCTGTGTCTTGTCTATCTTTGCGTCAGACTGTGCACTTGTGGGTAGGTCAGGAGGACTCTCACTCTCTCTCTCTCTCTCTCTCTCTCTCTCTCTCTCTCTCTCTCTCTCTCTCTCTCTCTCAGAAACTGAGAGCCTTAAAAGAAACGTGTACAGGGCTGGAGAGACTGAACACGTGAGGGATTGTCCGAAAGGCTATGGTTCTCAGAAATTAAGGGAAACGCTAAACAGAACGCTTAGCGCCTCCTTTGCCGAATCTCATGTCGCCTTTACCTCTACCAGACATGTTAGCAGTGCTAAATGCAGTGTTATGAATGAAAAATAGCGATGTCGACAAGGCTATCTAAGCCTTTCCAGTGGGGTTCATGTTGTTGCTTTCAAGAGGGGGTCATGTTGTTGACGCAATATGGCGGACATCCGAAAGACCGTTGGTTGGCGGGAAGCAGTGAGCGCCCAACCCAATTCTAGTTATGGTGTGCGCTGCATGAGGGTTATGCGTGATCGCCACTCCCAACAGACAGAAGGGAGCGCGTCAAACTTCGGATCTGGGCATTTCGGAGGCAGGGGAAGCTTCTGAGAGTACAAATATTTTTTTGAGAATCCCTTTATAAATGAAAGTAGGTCGTGGCCTTCGGACTTTAAAAAAAAAAAAAAAAAAAAAATTAACTGGGGTACATGCCCATGTGTGGGGCCTGTGTGGGTTGGGTTGATAGGTCTTGGGGAGGGTGTGAGTTGAGTTCTGGGACTGGACTACAGAAGGAGAGCTATCGAACTGTGAGTCGCGCAACATATACCCAAAACACCGATTCCGTAACCGGAGACGGCCCAATTGGCGGCGAAATGAGGAGGAAAAGAACCGGTACCTAAAACCTGCATGTTCTGTGTCTGGGCGCGACTGGAGGTATGATAGCAGTGGCCAGTCTGCAACGAAAGTACGACAGAGGGGGGGGGAATTGTTAGGTACGCAATTTCCCATCGAGAGACCCAGTAAAACAAGCCCAGTTGAAAAAGCCCATTAAAGCCAGCCCAGTTTGTCTAGCCAGCCCATGTCCCCGACTTGAAATAGTTGTAATAGAAGAGTGTGAGTGCTGTTTGTGCGTGTAGAGACAAAAACTCGGGCGTGCAACCATCATCAGATGCTAACCGGCGTCTGTTGGGGTGGTCCTCTTGATGCACAAGAGTTCGCTATCAGTCTTGTCTGTCTTTGTGTGCGTGAGACTGAGCACTTGCGGGTTTGTCCGGGGGGCTACGGTTCTTAGACACCCAGGGTCTCACTTTACACACAAAATTTCAAGGGGGTGATAATTAAAACATAAGAAGGCCAGCAACACGTGTTGTGTTGTTGTGGCCGGTTTCACTGGGAGACTAATCACCTGTAGATTTGTTCGGAGGGCTACAATGCTAGTTGCCTCACTTTGGTGATAGGACGAAGACCGGTATTTTCAACGTGGTATGGCCGTAGTCGATGACTGGTGCCGCTTTGTTGTTTATATATACCCGAGGAGGGGAAAAGGGTCTGAACGACTACTTGGACACTTCTCTCTGAGGTCCGCGCAATAATTTGAAAGCATAGTGTGGATGCCAATAAATCGGTGGTCAACATTGTCCACATCAATTGACATTGAGTAATAGAGAAGGAACACTCCTTCATTGAAAACTAGTTCAGTGGTATGCGTGTCAGTTGAAGTGGACACTGTTGACAACCTATTTATGGGCATCAATCAGTTCAACAATCTTCCTGAATGCACAAGAGACCGCTGTGTCTTGTCTATCTTTGCGTCAGACTGTGCACTTGTGGGTAGGTCAGGAGGACTCTCTCTCTCTCTCTCTCTCTCTCTCTCTCTCTCTCTCTCTCTCTCTCTCTCTCTCTCTCTCTCTCTCTCAGAAACTGAGAGCCTTAAAAGAAACGTGTACAGGGCTGGAGAGACTGAACACGTGAGGGATTGTCCGAAAGGCTATGGTTCTCAGAAATTAAGGGAAACGCTGAACAGAACGCTTAGCGCCTCCTTTGCCGAGTCTCATGTCGCCTTTACCTCTACCAGACATGTTAGCAGTGCTAAATGCAGTGTTATGAATGAAAAATAGCGATGTCGACAAGGCTATTTAAGCCTTTCCAGTGGGGTTCATGTTGGTGCTTTCAAGAGGGGGTCATGTTGTTGACGCAATATGTCGGACATCCGAAAGACCGTTGGTTGGCGGGAAGCAGGGAGCGCCCAACCCAATTCTAGTTATGGTGTGCGCTGCATGAGGGTTATGCGTGATCGCCACTCCCAACTGACAGAAGGGAGCGCGTCAAACTTCGGATCTGGGCATTTCGGAGGCAGGGGAAGCTTCTGAGAGTACAAATATTTTTTTGAGAATCCCTTTATAAATGAAAGTAGGTCGTGGCCTTCGGACTTAAACAAAAAAAAAACAAAAAAAAAAAAAAAAAAACAAAAAAAAAATTAACTGGGGTACATGCCCATGTGTGGGGCCTGTGTGGGTTGGGTTGATAGGTCTTGGGGAGGGTATGAGTTGAGTTCTGGGACTGGACTACAGAAGGAGAGCTATCGAACTTTGAGTCGCGCAACATATACCCAAAACACCGATTCCGTAACCGGAGACGGCCCAATTGGCGGCGAAATGAGGAGGAAAAGAACCGGTACCTAAAACCTGCATTTTCTGTGTCTGGGCGCGACTGGAGGTATGATAGCAGTGGCCAGTCTGCAACGAAAGTGCGACAGAGGGGGGGGGGGGAATTGTTAGGTACGCAATTTCCCATCGAGAGACCCAGTAAAACAAGCCCAGTTGAAAAAGCCCATTAAAGCCAGCCCAGTTTGTCTAGCCAGCCCATGTCCCCGACTTGTAATAGTTGTAATAGAAGAGTGTGAGTGCTGTTTGTGCGTGTAGAGACAAAAACTCGGGCGTGCAACCATCATCAGATGCTAACCGGCGTCTGTTGGGGTGGTCCTCTTGATGCACAAGAGTTCGCTATCAGTCTTGTCTGTCTTTGTGTGCGTGAGACTGAGCACTTGCGGGTTTGTCCGGGGGGCTACGGTTCTTAGAAACCCAGGGTCTCACTTTACACACAAAATTTCAAGGGGGTGATAATTAAAACATAAGAAGGCCAGCAACACGTGTTGTGTTGTTGTGGCCGGTTTCACTGGGAGACTAATCACCTGTAGATTTGTTCGGAGGGCTACAATGCTAGTTGCCTCACTTTGGTGATAGGACGAAGACCGGTATTTTCAACGTGGTATGGCCGTAGTCGATGACTGGTGCCGCTTTGTTGTTTATATATACCCGAGGAGGGGAAAAGGGTCTGAACGACTACTTGGACACTTCTCTCTGAGGTCCGCGCAATAATTTGAAAGCAAAGTGAGGATGCCAATAAATCGGTGGTCAACATTGTCCACATCAATTGACATTGAGTAATAGAGAAGGAACACTCCTTCATTGAAAACTAGTTCAGTGGTATGCGTGTCAGTTGAGGTGGACACTGTTGACAACCTATTTATGGGCATCAATCAGTTCAACAATCTTCCTGAATGCACAAGAGACCGCTGTGTCTTGTCTATCTTTGCGTCAGACTGTGCACTTGTGGGTAGGTCAGGAGGACTCTCTCTCTCTCTCTCTCTCTCTCTCTCTTTCTCTCTCTCTCAGAAACTGAGAGCCTTAAAAGAAACGTGTACATGGCTGGAGAGACTGAACACGTGAGGGATTGTCCGAAAGGCTATGGTTCTCAGAAATTAAGGGAAACGCTGAACAGAACGCTTAGCGCCTCCTTTGCCGAGTCTCATGTCGCCTTTACCTCTACCAGACATGTTAGCAGTGCTAAATGCAGTGTTATGAATGAAAAATAGCGATGTCGACAAGGCTATTTAAGCCTTTCCAGTGGGGTTCATGTTGGTGCTTTCAAGAGGGGGTCATGTTGTTGACGCAATATGGCGGACATCCGAAAGACCGTTGGTTGGCGGGAAGCAGTGAGCGCCCAACCCAATTCTAGTTATGGTGTGCGCTGCATGAGGGTTATGCGTGATCGCCACTCCCAACAGACAGAAAGGAGCGCGTCAAACTTCGGATCTGGGCATTTCGGAGGCAGGGGAAGCTTCTGAGAGTACAAATATTTTTTTGAGAATCCCTTTATAAATGAAAGTAGGTCGTGGCCTTCGGACTTAAACAAAAAAAAAAAAAATTAACTGGGGTACATGCCCATGTGTGGGGCCTGTGTGGGTTGGGTTGATAGGTCTTGGGGAGGGTATGAGTTGAGTTCTGGGACTGGACTACAGAAGGAGAGCTATCGAACTGTGAGTCGCGCAACATATACCCAAAACACCAATTCCGTAACCGGAGACGGCCCAATTGGCGGCGAAATGAGCAGGAAAAGAACCGGTACCTAAAACCTGCATTTTCTGTGTCTGGGCGCGACTGGAGGTATGATAGCAGTGGCCAGTCTGCAACGAAAGTACGACAGAGGGGGGGGGGGAATTGTTAGGTACGCAATTTCCCATCGAGAGACCCAGTAAAACAAGCCCAGTTGAAAAAGCCCATTAAAGCCAGCCCAGTTTGTCTAGCCAGCCCATGTCCCCGACTTGTAATAGTTGTAATAGAAGAGTGTGAGTGCTGTTTGTGCGTGTAGAGACAAAAACTCGGGCGTGCAACCATCATCAGATGCTAACCGGCGTCTGTTGGGGTGGTCCTCTTGATGCACAAGAGTTCGCTATCAGTCTTGTCTGTCTTTGTGTGCGTGAGACTGAGCACTTGCGGGTTTGTCCGGGGGGCTACGGTTCTTAGAAACCCAGGGTCTCACTTTACACACAAAATTTCAAGGGGGTGATAATTAAAACATAAGAAGGCAAGCAACACGTGTTGTGTTGTTGTGGCCGGTTTCACTGGGAGACTAATCACCTGTAGATTTGTTCGGAGGGCTACAATGCTAGTTGCCTCACTTTGGTGATAGGACGAAGACCGGTATTTTCAACGTGGTATGGGCGTAGTCGATGACTGGTGCCGCTTTGTTGTTTATATATACCCGAGGAGGGGAAAAGGGTCTGAACGACTACTTGGACACTTCTCTCTGAGGTCCGCGCAATAATTTGAAAGCATAGTGAGGATGCCAATAAATCGGTGGTCAACATTGTCCACATCAATTAACATTGAGTAATAGAGAAGGAACACTCCTTCATTGAAAACTAGTTCAGTGGTATGCGTGTCAGTTGAGGTGGACACTGTTGACAACCTATTTATGGGCATCAATCAGTTCAACAATCTTCCTGAATGCACAAGAGACCGCTGTGTCTTGTCTATCTTTGCGTCAGACTGTGCACTTGTGGGTAGGTCAGGAGGACTCTCTCTCTCTCTCTCTCTCTCTCTCTCTCTCTCTCTCTCTCTCTCTCTCTCTCTCTCTCTCTCTCTCTCTCTCTCTCTCAGAAACTGAGAGCCTTAAAAGAAACGTATACAGGGCTGGAGAGACTGAACACGTGAGGGATTGTCCGAAAGGCTATGGTTCTCAGAAATTAAGGGAAACGCTGAACAGAACGCTTAGCGCCTCCTTTGCCGAGTCTCATGTCGCCTTTACCTCTACCAGACATGTTAGCAGTGCTAAATGCAGTGTTATGAATGAAAAATAGCGATGTCGACAAGGCTATTTAAGCCTTTCCAGTGGGGGTCATGTTGTTGCTTTCAAGTGGGGGTCATGTTGTTGACGCAATATGGCGGACATCCGAAAGACCATTGGTTGGCGGGAAGCAGTGAGCGCCCAACCCAATTCTAGTTATGGTGTGCGCTGCATGAGGGTTATGCGTGATCGCCACTCCCAACAGACAGAAGGGAGCGCGTCAAACTTCGGATCTGGGCATTTCGGAGGCAGGGGAAGCTTCTGAGAGTACAACTATTTTATTGAGAATCCCTTTATAAATGAAAGTAGGTCGTGGCCTTCGGAATTAAAAAAAAAAAAAACTGGGGTACATGCCCATGTGTGGGGCCTGTGTGGGTTGGGTTGATGGGTCTTGGGGTGGGTGTGAGTTTAGTTCTGGGACTGGACTACAGAAGTAGAGCTATCGACCTGTGAGTCGCGCAACATATACCCAAAACACCGATTCCGTAACCCGGAGATGGCCCAATTGGCGGCGAAATGAGGAGGAAAAGAACCGGTGCCTAAAAAATGCATGTTCTGTATCTGGGCGCGACTGGAGGTATGATAGCAGTGGCCATTCTGCAACGAAAGTACGACAGGGGGGGGGGGGGATTGTTAGGTACGCAATTTCCCATCTAGAGACCCAGTAAAACAAGCCCAGTTGAAAAAGCCCATTAAACCCAGCCCAGTTTGTCTAGCCAGCCCATGTCCCAGACTTGAAACAGTTGTAATAGAAGAGTGTGAGTGCTGTTTGTGCGTGTAGAGACAAAACTCGGGCCTGCAACCATCATCAGATGCTAACCGGCGTCTGTTGGGGTGGTTCTCTTGATGCACAAGAGTTCGCTATCAGTCTTGTCTGTCTTTGTGAGCGTGAGACTGAGCACTTGCGGGTTTGTCCAGGGGGCTACGGTTCTTAGAAACCCAGGGTCTCACTTTAAACACAAAATTTCAAGGGGGTGATAAATAAAACATAAGAAGGCCAGCAACACGTGTTGTGTTGATGTGGCCGGTTTCAATGGGAGACTAATCACCTGTAGATTTGTTCGGAGGGCTACAATGCTAGTTGCCTCACTTTGGTGATAGGACGAAGACCGGTATTTTCAACGTGGTATGGCCGTAGACGATGACTTGTGCCGCTTTGATGTTTATATATACCTGAAGAGGGGAGAAAGGTCTGAACGACTACTTGGACACTTCTCTCTGAGGTCCGCGCAATAATTTGAAAGCATAGTGAGGATGCCAATAAATCGGTGGTCAACATTGTCTACATCAATTGACATTGAGTAATAGAGAAGGAACACTCCTTCATTGAAAACTAGTTCAGTGGTATGCGTGTCAGTTGAGGTGGACACTGTTGACAACCTATTTATGGGCATCAATCAGTTCAACAATCTTCCTGAATGCACAAGAGACCGCTGTGTCTTGTCTATCTTTGCGTCAGACTGTGCACTTGTGGGTAGGTCAGGAGGACTCTCTCTCTCTCTCTCTCTCTCTCTCTCTCTCTCTCTCTCTCTCTCTCTCTCTCTCTCTCTCTCTCTCTCTCTCTCAGAAACTGAGAGCCTTAAAAGAAACGTATACAGGGCTGGAGAGACTGAACACGTGAGGGATTGTCCGAAAGGCTATGGTTCTCAGAAATTAAGGGAAACGCTACGCTGAACAGAACGCTTAGCGCCTCCTTTGCCGAGTCTCATGTCGCCTTTACCTCTACCAGACATGTTAGCAGTGCTAAATGCAGTGTTATGAATGAAAAATAGCGATGTCGACAAGGCTATTTAAGCCTTTCCAGTGGGGGTCATGTTGTTGCTTTCAAGTGGGGGTCATGTTGTTGACGCAATATGGCGGACATCCGAAAGACCATTGGTTGGCGGGAAGCAGTGAGCGCCCAACCCAATTCTAGTTATGGTGTGCGCTGCATGAGGGTTATGCATGATCGCCACTCCCAACAGACAGAAGGAGCGCGTCAAACTTCGGATCTGGGCATTTCGGAGGCAGGGGAAGCTTCTGAGAGTACAACTATTTTATGAGAATCCCCTTTATAAATGAAAGTAGGTCGTGGCCTTCGGAATTAAAAAAAAAAAAAACTGGGGTACATGCCCATGTGTGGGGCCTGTGTGGGTTGGGTTGATGGGTCTTGGGGTGGGTGTGAGTTTAGTTCTGGGACTGGACTACAGAAGTAGAGCTATCGACCTGTGAGTCGCGCAACATATACCCAAAACACCGATTCCGTAACCCGGAGATGGCCCAATTGGCGGCGAAATGAGGAGGAAAAGAACCGGTGCCTAAAAAATGCATGTTCTGTATCTGGGCGCGACTGGAGGTATGATAGCAGTGGCCATTCTGCAACGAAAGTACGACAGGGGGGGGGGGGGGGATTGTTAGGTACGCAATTTCCCATCTAGAGACCCAGTAAAACAAGCCCAGTTGAAAAAAGCCCATTAAACCCAGCCCAGTTTGTCTAGCCAGCCCATGTCCCAGACTTGAAACAGTTGTAATAGAAGAGTGTGAGTGCTGTTTGTGCGTGTAGAGACAAAACTCGGGCCTGCAACCATCATCAGATGCTAACCGGCGTCTGTTGGGGGTGGTTCTCTTGATGCACAAGAGTTCGCTATCAGTCTTGTCTGTCTTTGTGAGCGTGAGACTGAGCACTTGCGGGTTTGTCCAGGGGGCTACGGTTCTTAGAAACCCAGGGTCTCACTTTAAACACAAAATTTCAAGGGGGTGATAAATAAAACATAAGAAGGCCAGCAACACGTGTTGTGTTGATGTGGCCGGTTTCAATGGGAGACTAATCACCTGTAGATTTGTTCGGAGGGCTACAATGCTAGTTGCCTCACTTTGGTGATAGGACGAAGACCGGTATTTTCAACGTGGTATGGCCGTAGACGATGACTTGTGCCGCTTTGATGTTTATATATACCTGAAGAGGGGAGAAAGGTCTGAACGACTACTTGGACACTTCTCTCTGAGGTCCGCGCAATAATTTGAAAGCATAGTGAGGATGCCAATAAATCGGTGGTCAACATTGTCTACATCAATTGACATTGAGTAATAGAGAAGGAACACTCCTTCATTGAAAACTAGTTCAGTGGTTTGCGTGTCAGTTGAGGTGGACACTGTTGACAACCTTTTTATGGGCATGAATCAGTTCAACAATCTTCCTGAATGCACAAGAGACCGCTGTGTCTTGTCTATCTTTGCGTCAGAATGAGCATTTGTGGGTAGGTCCGGAGGACTCTCTCTCTCTCTCTCTCTCTCTCTCTCTCTCTCTCTCTCTCTCTCTCTCTCTCTCTCTCTCTCTCTCTCTCTCTCTCTCTCAGAAACTGAGAGCCTTAAAAGAAACTTGTACAGGGCTGGAGAAACTGAACACGTGAGGGATTGTCCGAAAGGCTATGATTCTCAGAAACTAAGGGAAACGCTGAACAGAACGCGTAGCGCCCCTTTGCCGAGTCTCATGTCGCCACGCCATTACCTCTACCAGACATGTTAGCAGTGCTAAATGCAGTGTTATGAATGAAAAATCGCGATGTCGACAAGGCTATTTAAGCCTTTCCAGTGGGGGTCATGTTGTTGCTTTCAAGTGGGGGTAATGTTGTTGACGCAATATGGCGGACATCCGAAAGACCATTGGTTGGTGGGAAGCAGTGAGCGCCCAACCCAATTCTAGTTATGGTGTGCGCTGCATGAGGGTTATGTGTGATCGCCACTCCCAACAGACAAAAGGGAGCGCGTCAAACTTCTGATCTGGGCATTTCGGAGGCAGGGGAAGCTTCTGAGAGTACAATGTTTTTTTTGAGAATCCCTTTATAAATGAAAGTAGGTCGTGGCATTCGGACCTTTAAAGAAAAAAAACTGGGGTACATGCCAATGTGTGAGGTCTGTGTGGGTTGGGTTGATGGGTCTTGGGGTGGGTGTGAGTTGAGTTCTGGTTCTGGACTACAAAAGGAGAGCTATCGACCTGTGAGTCGCGCAACATATAACCAAAACACCGATTCCGTAACCCGGAGACGGCCCAATTGGCGGCGAAATGAGGCGGAAAAGAACTGGAACCTAAAACCTGCATGTTCTGTGTCTGGTCGCGACTGGAGGTATGATGGCAGTGGCGAGTCTGCAACGAAAGTACGACAGATGGGGGGTATTGTTAGGTACGCAATTTCCCATCGAGAGACCCAGTAAAACAAGCCCAGTTGAAAAAGCCCATTAAAGCCAGCCCAGTTTGTCTAGCCAGCCCATGTCCCCGACTTGAAACAGTTGTAATAGAAGAGTGTGAGTGCTGTTTGTGCGTGTAGAGACAAAACTTGGGCGTGCAACCATCATCAGATGCTAACCGGTGTCTGTTAGGGTGGTCCTCTTGATGCACAAGAGTTCGCTATCAGTCTTGTCTGTCTTTGTGTGCGTGAGACTGAGCACTTGCGGGTTTGTCCGGGGGGCTACGGTTCTTAGAAACCCAGGGTCTCACTTTAAACACAAAATTTCAAGGGGGTGATAATTAAAACATAAGAAGGCCAGCAACACGTGTTGTGTTGTTGTGGCCGGTTTCACTGGGAGACTAATCACCTGTAGATTTGTTCGGAGGGCTACAATGCTAGTTGCCTCACTTTGATGATAGGACGAAGACCGGTATTTTCAACGTGGTATGGCCGTAGACGATGACTGGTGCCGCTTTGTTGTTTATATATACCTGAGGAGGGGAGAAGGGTCTGAACGACTACTTGGACACTTCTCTCTGAGGTCCGCGCAATAATTTGAAAGCATAGTGAGGATGCCAATAAATCGGTGGTCAACATTGTCCACATCAATTGACATTGAGTAATAGAGAAGGAATACTCCTTCATTGAAAACTAGTTCAGTGGTATGCGTGTCAATTGAGGTGGACACTGTTGACAACGTATTTATGGGCATCAATCAGTTCAACAATCTTCCTGAATGCACAAGAGACCGCTGTGTCTTGTCTATCTTTGCGTCAGACTGAGCACTTATGGGTAGGTCCGGAGGACTCTCTCTCTCTCTCTCTCTCTCCCTCTCTCTCTCTCTCTCTCTCTCTCTCTCTCTCTCTCTCTCTCTCTCTCTCTCTCTCTCTCTCTCAGAAACTGAGATCCTTAAAAGAAACGTGTACAGGGCTGGAGAGACTGAACACGTGAGGGATTGTCCGAAAGGCTATGGTTCTCAGAAACTAAAGGAAACGCTGACCAGAAGGCTTAGCGCCTCCTTTGCCGAGTCTCATGTCGCCTTTACCTCTACCAAACATGTTAGCAGTGCTAAATGCAGTGTTATGAATGAAAAATAGCGATGTCGACAAGGCTATGTAAACCTTTCCAGTGGGGGTCATGTTGTTGCTTTTAAGTGGGGGTCATGTTGTTGACGCAATATGGCGGACATCCGAAAGACCATTGGTTGGCGGGAAGCAGTGAGCGCCCAACCCAATTCTAGTTATGGTGTGCGCTGCATGAGGGTTATGCGTGATCGCCACTCCCAACAGACAGAATGGAGAGCGTCAAACTTCGGATCTGGGCATTTCGGAGGCAGGGGAAGCTTCTGAGAGTACAAATATTTTTTTGAGAATCCCTTTATAAATGAAAGTAGGTAGTGGCCTTCGGACTTTAAAAAAAAAAAAAAAAAAAAAAACTGGTGAACATGCCCATGTGTGGGGCCTGTGTGGGTTGGGTTGATGGGTCTTGGGGTGGGTGTGAGTTGAGTTCTGGGACTGGACTACAGAAGGAGAGCTATCGACCTGTGAGTCGCGCAACATATACCAAAAACACCGATTCCGTAACCCGGAGACGGCCCAATTGGCGGCGAATTGAGGAGGAAAAGAACCGGTACCTAAAACCTGCATGTTCTGTGTCTGGGCGCGACTGGAGGTATGATGGCAGTGGCCAGTCTGCAACGAAAGTACGACAGAGGGGGGGGGGGATTGTTAGGTACGCAATTTCCCATCGAGAGACCCAGTAAAACAAGCCCAGTTGAAAAAGCCCATTAAAGCCAGCCCAGTATGTCTAGCCAGCCCATGTCCCCGACTTGAAACAGTTGTAATAGAAGAGTGTGAGTGCTGTTTGTGCGTGTAGAGACAAAACTCAGGCGTGCAACCATCATCAGATGCTAACTGGCGTCTGTTGGGGTGGTCCTCTTGATGCACAAGAGTTCGCTATCAGTCTTGTCTGTCTTTGTGTGCGTGAGACTGAGCACTTGCGGGTTTGTCCGGGTGGCTACAGTTCTTAGAAACCCAGGGTCTCACTTTAAACACAAAATTTCAAGGGGGTGATAATTAAAACATAAGAAGGCCAGCAACACGTGTTGTGTT